>QUZF01000004.1:3382-221473 GCA_003693555.1 Coccinonectria pachysandricola
ATAAAATATAATTATAAAGGAAATTCTTATAAATCTAAATTAAGAATAAATTAAACTATTATCTATTCTTTTAGATTAAATAGTTTCTATAATATTTAGATAGAATTGCATTGTAATTAAATACTATTATAGTAGTAATATAAGGCACTATAAGAGACTTAGTATATAGTTATAGTGTATTGAAGACTAATATTAAGGTTATTTTAAAAAGCCTAAAGAGTAAGAAGAATTCTAGCTTTATTTAAAGACTATAATATATTAAGTTATTAAGAAATAACTAATTAGATAGTGAAGATATAAAGTAAGGGATTTTTAATTTATTTACTTATTTAGTTTACTTACTTATTAACTATATTAATCTTATTAAATATATTATATTTATAATATTAATACTTATAAAATTATTCTTATAAAGTAATCTCTTTAGCTTTTTAATATATAGTATAATAAACTATTTTAAATTATCTAAGTAATTTAGCTTATAATATTACTTAGAGATTATCTTTATAATATAAACTTATTTAAATAAATCTTAATTATTTAAGTTATTTAAAAGATATATCTTAATATTTAAGTTTAATAATATTTTATTAAAATTTATTTTCTTAATTAAAGATTTATTTTAATAATTATAGCTATCTTAAAGAAGTATAGCTCTAAGACTCTTAATTATTAAATTATAGCCTATAGTTTTTAATTAATATATATCTTTAATTAATTAAGTTAATTAAGTTGTAATCTCCCTTGACTTACTTTCTCTTATTTTTAGATATTTAACCTTGCGCTATTCCTATTTATGACATGTTTAGTCAGATGACTTTCCTTCTATTTATCTGAGTTTTAATTAGTCAAAACGCCCTTCATGTCATTACATGATATCTCTGGTTTAACAACTGATATAGTTCTAGTCAACTGCAAGCAGGTATTGTTTCAAAGGCTATTATTGAATGCAACATGCCGGTCAGCCAGTACCTACGTCATGGCATCTTCTATTTGGCGATTTGCTGCCTTGTTCTATCAAATGTCTTCGGTGCAGTTTCTTCCGGGTCTAACTCGAGCTGCTCAAGTAACATTGAATTCTCCCACCCTGCGCCCATTGCGGCAGACGGCTGGTCCTATCGTCTTGTCGATAATAACTTGACTCGACCACGCAGTATTCTTTTTGATACCGAGGGCGCGTTAATAGTCGTCGATAGCGGCGTTGGCCTTGTTCACCTAACGCTGGATGAGGGGGAGGATGATGGGACTTGTCTACACGTAAAAAGTCGCAAAACTTTGATTGAGAGCGAAGATGTAGGTGCTAGTGAGAACAAGCGATGTTGAAATCAATATCACTAAACTAAGCTCTAGTTGAACCATGGGCTTGCCATCTCAAAAGATGGTCGAACGCTATACGCTTCCACAGATGACAAAGTGTATGCCTGGTCTTATGATGCTTCCGCCGCAAGTCTCAGCACGTCGTCGACTCGCATCCTCGTCACGAACATGACCAACTTGGGCCATACCAGTCGCACTCTACTCCTTTCCCAGAAAGAGCCGGATATACTCATCGTTTCGCGAGGCAGTAAGGGCAATAAAGACAACGCAGCCACTGATCGAAGTTCCGGCCATTCTCAGCTTCGCGCTTTTAATTTAACTGCCCTTTCTGACAGTACATCCAATGACGGTGAGGATGATGTTTCCAAGCCCTATGATTTTCTCGACGGCATTCTCCTCGGCTGGGGTCTCCGTAATTCTGTTGGAGTGGCAGAACATCCATCCACGGGTGGCATTTGGTCCGTCGAGAATTCGGTGGATAACCTTCGTCGTCAAGGTCGCGATATTCACTCCAACAATCCGGGCGAGGAACTTAACTTCCATGGTTACCTCAACGGTTCCGGGCAGGATCAAGGGGGTAACTACGGTTATCCTAGCTGCTATGCACTTTGGTCGGCAGACATTCCAGGACGTGGAGATCTAGATACTGGCGATCAATTCTTCGCTGATAGATCTGAGGATAGAGATATAGTTCCCATTGCGAATGATGACCAGTGTAACGAGAAGTATATACCTCCTGTACTCGCCTTCCAGGCACATACGGCGCCTTTGGACATCAAGTTCGACAAGAACGGTTCTACAGCATACATTTCTTTCCATGGCAGTTGTAAGCTATCAACCCAATGTACCATGCATCGTGAGACCTAACACATCCAGGGAATCGGGAAGAACCGGTGGGTTATGCTGTCTCTGCCATTTCCTTCAGAGATGGCCGGCCTATTAAATCCCATAACAGCAAGAATGCTGCCAAGCCCATTCTACGTAACCCAGATCTGTCTAACTGTCCCGATGAGTGTTTTCGCCCTGTAGGCCTCGCGTGGGATTCTA
This sequence comes from Coccinonectria pachysandricola, assembly GCA_003693555.1. NCBI lineage: Eukaryota > Fungi > Ascomycota > Sordariomycetes > Hypocreales > Nectriaceae > Coccinonectria > Coccinonectria pachysandricola. Next base: position 5,747 of record QUZF01000004.1, read on the forward strand.
AGAGTCGTCTGTGGTTCAGCTCCGACAACACTGGCGAGATTTTTGTCTTGCAGCACAATGCCAACGGCCCAAGTGGCGAAAATGAAAACGACGGCAACAGTGACACTCGTGCTGGATCTGATGGCGAGAAGAGTGAAGATGGCGATGACAGTGCCGCAACCCATTACTTGCCGTCTATATCGCAGGCGCTTACAGTAACGCTGGCTGCTATCATGATAGTTTCATTGCTTGTATAACGGTTGGAGAGAAATGTATCATGAAGTCCTGGAAACGGTTAAGTGACTCAAGTTTACATTGTTCCGAACTTGTTCGTCATGCCTCCCACTAGGACGGCCAATATTAGCAATCTCTACCAAGGCCAGCGTGCCTTGATCTCTCCTTAAATTTGTTTGTATTATTAGTATAATCGATTCTATCCACTGTTGAGATGATCTCCCACATTGTGAGGGGCGTTGCTTCTTTAGAAACACCACACATGATAATATTGCACCTTGCTTGAGGCGCAGAGTGTGGTTGATCTCTTCACATCACTATGTCCAGCTGCATGCATGCATAAAGCAATTGATATCAGTCAACTACCTTGAAAAACAGGTCTATTCACACACCTAGCTTCAAGCTTATTGTGGATGTTTCATTGTATAACCACCTGTTTTGCCCTAACGCCGTGCTGTCTTAATCCTGCCATTCCCTTCCTTACATCTATTCTTCAATCGACTTGACACACTCCCACTCGCCCCGCAAGTTCTCCTTCCATAACGAAACCTTGTTATCGGCACCGCTGACAGCAAGCACGTTACCACTAAGCGACCAACTAACACGCCATACAGCCGCTTCGAATTGAAGTACTTTGGAGTCCCATTGACCGGCACTTGATGGATCGGAAGTCCAGATGCGAACAGTTTTATCCTGAGAGGCTGAGGCAATGTATGACTTCTGTAGAACGGTTGGGGACCAGGCAACATCGCGAACCCAGTCGCTGTGGCCCGTAAGGGCCTCACTCTCCTGCTTGTAGGATTGTGAGGCGGAGTCGAATGCCCAGATCTTGAGGACGTTATCGCATCCACCAGTGACGAAGCGTCGGTTACCAATCGCGTTGGGGCTCGGAGCACTGCTAACAATGCTGCCAGGTGTGGTGGCCGGTGCCCAAGAGACTGAGTTAACGCCTAGGCCATGCGCAGGGAACGTTTTGTGATCGATGGCGTTATCCTTGAATTCAAGAACGCTGACATTGCCGTCGGAGGAGGCACAGGCGAGAAGACAACCGGCTTCATGAGGAGACCAAGAGACAATATTGACTGAGGCCTTATGCAAGGGAAAGTCGTAAATACGCTGCCATGAGGTGTTCTGACCACCCTGCTCCTTCCAAATGAAGACTTTGCCGTCGTAGCCTGCCGATGCGAGGATGTTGCCGTATTTAGGATGCGCCCAGGAGACGCACCAGACGGCGGCTTCGTGACTGTTGAATCTGCTTTAGCATGTCGTCCCAGAAAGCCAGACCGAAGCTTCATCGTGACTCACCCCTTGAGAGTTTCAATCAGCCGCTGCGTCTCGCCATCAATTTCAAAAATCTTGATTGTGCGATCACTCGAGCAAGTTGCAAGCTTGCGGCCGTAGTAGTCTAGAACGGCATCATGCTGCGAAGTTGAAGGTCAGCGTGGTCCAGGATGAACTGCGTTTGTTCGAGGATATTCAGCTTATGTAAAGCTTTTCGGAGCTTGTACCGCATCGGTGAGGCAGATAAACACGTACGATCATGTCATCATGACCAGAATTGGAAATGACCTGTGTCGCCTAAAGGGGGTATGTTAGCTCTGCCGCTGTACCAAAGAATCTGAGGATGATAGGAGAAGATCCAAGCTCTATAGCTTCAAGCGAGAGTGTCTAAACATACCATTTTGAAAAGTAATGCACCTAAATCACTTTCAAAAGCAGCCGGGTACTCAGTGGAAAGCAGGTGGTAGAGAGAAGGACACGATATCTTAAGAGCTTAAGCTAAAGCTCCCGAAATTGGCACCACACAGTATGGTGACAGATGGCCGCTGTCATCGAGCACGTGACTATGCGCCTGACCTAGCCCCACCTACCGTATAGGTTCTAGACTCGGTAACTTCCCCAGACTGCAATCGCTATCACAAGCCGCAACTTCGCCGCTTTGGTAGGTACAATCTGCTTATTAAGTTCTCTTGGTCTTTCCACTTCTTGTTCCTCTTGTTAACAATCAACTTCAACTTCTTGCTGTTAAATATTCTCTCCGTGCTCTACTCATTTCGTTTGTTCTGGATAGACTATTGTTACCAGCCATTGTCTTACACTTCCAAAACTCAACCGGTACTCAAAGACCCGCTGCCGCCCCTCCTCTCCTGGCCGAGGTAATCACTCTTCTAGCTCGATTGCCACCACAAACTCTCTTGCGCGCAACTCACCACTCTTTCAATCAAAATAACAAGTCGTAATGTCGGATGCTTCCTGCAGCGGTGGGACGCCCTTCAAGCGCCTCGTGGATTATCAGTCTCGGGATGTTAGCCACCACCAAGATCGGCTCATCAACCGCCCAGACTCTCATACACATGGTGTAAGCTATAAGTTTCGTTCGTTTGGCGCTGATTAAGAACTGACCAGCGTGTAGTCCTTCAGATCAACACCACAAACCGAACAGGCCCAGGGTGGTTTCAGCGCGTTTACGGATGGCCCCGCTACTCTGCATGGAATCCCTAATAACCATCACGCAGCAGGCCGCTTATCAACTCACGCTGCCGCGCTAGAATCAGCACACCAAAGCCTTCCCTTCAATTCGGCGTCGCCCTTGGGCGTCCAGAAAGGGCGCTCTGTCAACACGAGTAGCTGGGCCGCTGATTTTAGTAGGTACAACAGTCAAATGCCACATGATCAGCCCTTTCAGCCAACGCCTCAGATGCCTTCGAGTCAACTGGCCACAGGTTATAATAACTTCCAGGCTGCCTTTTCTCAGCCAAACATGAGTTACGCACCGCTCTATGGGCCTACCAATGGCGGTTTCATGGACCCCAATGTAGCATCTGCACAGCGTCCTGCGGCAGAAGCTGATTTTGACCAAGAAATGTCCCGATGGATGGCTAGCCATGGCGATGGCCGTGGAATGGAAGACGTGGACGCCGTCATGGATCGCCTGGCTCGTGAGCTCGAGATCAATGAGGCAGTGTTGGATAAGACCGAAACGTCCACTGTTCAGGAATCAGCGACTGTGGAAAGCACAGATAATACTCAACGTACATCAGATCTGGACCCCCCAGAGATAGCAAATCTATCTCTTAACGTCAACCAGGATTCAACAGTGGACACTGGGGAAATCTTGAAAGGACGATCGGAGGTATCCGAAGCGGCAGAGAGGCTACTTGAGTCGGTGCAGCATGAGGATGGAGACAAATGGAAGAATTCCGTGTTTCTCTCACTTATGCGTGATTTTAGAGATGGAAGGAAAGATGTTGTGGACAACGAGATCAAGGAGACAACTCAGGACAATGAGGATGCGGTGTCGGTAGCACTATGACGTGATAACATTAGTACCTCTCATCGCATCCTCCAGATAGCTCGCACCTGAGACATTTCTCACTCAGGGTGACTGCTGACCAAGGCAGAGAAGTCCCTCTCATTCTCGCGTACGCTATCTTGGTCAGCTGCTGTGATGTCCAGTGCTACTTGAAACAAAGGTGTATAATCACCCGAAAGGAAGGCAAGATTTTTCAGGTGCGGAGCAAGCCTGGGCTTGAGAAAAAGAGCTTCCTGTATGAGTTTATTGCGTGCATTAGTGGGGTTGAATGTATCATCAATTCAGCTTTATTTTATTCCCCTGATGCCCAAACTCATGATTGATGATTTTACGTGTGAAGCATCAGTGCTACTCAGCCGAACTCGTTTCAGCATGGAAAGAACTTATCCCTTTGTCCTCACCTAGGAAACGTGACACCAGGCGATGGGCCTTTACCACAACTCCACCATTATTCCATGTTCGCCCACTCCAAGACATCTTCAGCATTAGGCAGTTTCATCAAGTACTCATCAAAGACAGAGAGACAATAATTGGTCCTGTTACAGCAACTCCCTAATGCAGCCTCCCAATAATAAACTCCAAAAAGGAATTTCTCCTTTCTACAAGAAAGAGTTAAAAGTCCAAAACTTAGTGCCGTAAAATACAAATGCCAAAACATCGCCTCCATGAGACACCCGCTTACTCTTTTGTGATGCAATGCCTGATAAAATAAAATAAAAAGAACCCGAAGAAAAGAATAAGTGTAGAGACTCGGCATGTGTTATAATTGCTCATTTTCGTGACCATTCACATGCGCAATTGGTAAGCTGGCTTGAGTCTCCACGTCGAAGTAGTTTGCTGTGAACATGCCAGGACTCGGGAATACGCCGTAGCCGTTGCTGCTGCTGCTTTCTTCCTTCCCATGTTTGTTGGTTTTCAATAATGTCAGTTGGTGCGATAAGGTTTCCATCACTATCGGTTGCATTTCGAAACCAAGTTCCACCATCGATAATCTCGACTTGTTGGCAGAATGGATATGGGTCTTCGTCGCTATCACGACCGAATCGTCGTTCGACCATCTTTACCACCTTTGGATACGATGATAGGGTCTTCTGGAGATCTCCATTTAGTTCAGCTGAATTAATAAATTGATCGGTGTCGTCGTCCTTATCCTGTCCAGCAACAGTCGGGGTCGGGGCCGGAGTACTTGTGCTGGTTGTTGAGGAGGTCGTGGAAGAGCCAAACTGTGCGGTCGCATTTTGATTCGGATAAATGAAGATGTCAAGAGTAACATCAGGCCACGTGCAGACCCACGGTTTGTCGCCATCCTGTGCTTCCTGATCCTGCGATGTCTTTTTCTTAAATCTGGGCGGATCGAAGATTGCATCAGAGCCGCTTGCTGCCCATCGCCTGTATTGTGTAAAGCTTGATGGATCTGATACGATGACAGTCTTGTTATACTCCACGCGAAGCCACCACGCAGTACCCCCCTCCTCGGAACTGGTACTGCTACCGGTACCAGTACCAGTAACGGATGTATCATTTACTAAGCGGAGGGTCTGTGGCTTAGGTGATCCAATGCTGGGTGGTTGGGCACCCCATACCAGCCTGCCTCCGGCCTCAGAAGTCGTGTTCAAGGTGGTCAAAGTAAGCTCGAACTTGGCTGTCGCGTTGGCTTTTGATACTTCTTTAACCTTCAGCACATAGTAATCAAGAGGCATGTCGCAATCCCATGCCATGCTTTGAGTTGTATCGTTGAAGCAATAGTTTGATGTTGAACTCAACAACGGCGGAAGAGAAAAATAGCCTGTTGGCAGAGAATCCATCTCAGCTGGTACGGTGTTGAGGTACTGGGGAGTATAGTCCGGGGTTGGTAAGTCACTGTTGAGTTAGATTAGTGAAAAGACCATGAGCAACTTCAATTCAGAACTTACTCATCCGGAGGACCTTTTTTGTCGTCCTTGGCGAGCATAGTCCCAATAACTGCCCCCATTATAACGCCCATAATTACCAAGCCCACCACCAGCAGGAATATGGCCCAATATGGCACTATCCCACACATTTTTTTCTTTGCTCTTCTCTGCCATTTATTCACCGGCTCTTTCTCAGTCACCTCTCCAGCTGCGGTATTGATGTCGTGGTGGCTGTTCTCGGAATCGTTGCTTCGGAGTGAGGGATGGGCCCGTGGCAACCCAATATCATCGTCAGTGGAGGAAAATTCCGGGTTCCTCGTGGCTATACCAATACCTCCGGCTCCAGCGATATCCTGCATGGGTGCGGGAGATGGAGGCTCATCACTCGGTACCGGCGACACTGTTGGGGAATTAGGCACACGGGCGTTATCCGGATATCGAGTATAAGGCGGTAACTCTTCCAGGTGGCCGAGTGGTCCAATCAAACCACCAGCTTCTTCTCCGTCAGGCCCAAGTCGCCTTTGATACCGAGTTCCCATCTCGTTGAAACCTACAGGAATCGACGGATCGGTAGAGTCGCCCGTCGGGACAGTATTTTGAGTGTAGAGGGCGTATGGGTGCGCCGGGCCGCGCGGGCCTTGATAATTACGATCCTCTGATATATGCGCAGCAGCTGTAGAGATGGTAGTTACGCTGAGGGTCCGCTGCGGATACATGTTGTATGGATGAGACGGGCCCGACGGCCCGGAATAAGGGCTTTCGGCACGGATGACGGGTGAGTCTGATGAAAGGCTTGATACGCGAGCGACGTGGGCTGGACTGTTCATTGCATAACTTGAGCCATCATTTCGCAAAGCTAGGGAGTCGTAAGTTCGAGGTGGTTTTGAAATACTTGACGGACGATTCCGTATGCCGGGCGGTGGCACAGGTGTGATGGTATCGTCGTCGTCGGATGAGGCCGGCTTCGTGTTACCGCCAGTGGCGTGCGGTGGGAGCTGAGAAGGCCAAATCGGTTCATTGATTGGCTGGAATTGACCGGTATACGAAGAGTCGTTTGGTACTGATGCATTCGCTGCATTATTCGATGGGCGAAATCCATCAGAGACAAGTATTGCACTCAAATCGTAGTCTTCGTCATCTGCACGGTCGCTGCCAACGGATAACCTCGCTGATTGTCTAGTAGAAGAACGGCGGTCGATGCTCGACGACTTGCCGTGTGAAGTATCCATGGCGTTGAGCGGTGCGAGGCCAACTCAAGAGGGCAAAGACTTCGCCGAAGAGGGCGTGCCCAAGGGGGTTTGTTGGTTGTGTCCAAGCCGGTTCGAAAGGGGCGAGCGGTCTCGTTAAAGACTTGATCGCACTATGGTACGAAAGATTTCGAATCGTAATGAAGGGTATTGTTCCAAAGAGAACGAGATGGTGGAGTTGGTATCGATTGAAGATTGAATAGCGACAGTAGTGATTTGATGTTTGAGTGGGAAGAGGGTGGTTGATGATTGCTTGGGCAGGGTGGATGGGCGGGCGGGCGGGTTGATGGGCAGAGAGGGCCAGTAGCCAGTTGAGTAGGAGGAAAGCGGCCCAGCAGCCATCGCTGCCGCTCACTGGCTGAAAAGCCCTAGAAGAGCGCCACAAGGAGCGCGCCTGCCCTGGCACAAGCTGGGACGTGCTGCTCCGATACGGGCCTAGTTTTCAAACTAAGGGGGATTGGGTCAGGGGTTAGTCTTGAAGGAGATCTAGTGCGCTATGGCTGGGGGGATTGAGAAAGAATTGTGAAGTTCGAACCAGGAACAGTGAGCCAACCAGAAGGACGAGGGAAAAGGATGAGATATGGTAGAGTGTCGCACGGTGTGAGATAGCAGCTATTATAGCTGGGAATAACTTTGGTGTTTTTTTCTCGGTTCATAATATCCCAACTGTAATCACTAGCGGTTCGCTTGTACATAGTGCATATAACAGAAAATTTCATCCTTCACTTTACATGTCTTTCTGTTTCATCAACGGTAAGGAGTAACCGTACTGTATGTTATCGCCGAGCACTCGAACATGGCGTTGTTTAGCCGCTTGGCATCATCTGTTCGCATGTACTCCGTACACAGAACATAGTACCAGGGGCCACCTTTACGCTGGCCTAAAGACGAAACGACAATTCATGCATTCATTCAAGACGTCTACCTCAGCTGATACCGCATCACACTACATGTCGCTTGGTCGGCCTTGTGCAACCCGACGATAATATCAAAATCAGCAGCACTTTTCAGGCCTGGCTATCAATTGGTACTGTATCTACTAAACTAGGTTGCGGCCGCTGGTTGAAGCGGGGCAAACGCATTGTTTGATTGGTGGGTGAACTGCCTTGCCTGCGTTCTCTTTTCTCGCAATGGGGCAGCCGACCCCCACAATATCCAACCGGAAGGCTGGAAACCTAACCTAGGCCCTGCAGTGGTACGGAGCACGTAAAACCAACATCGCCAAGGTAGCAGAAAATTGAAGCTGATGCAAGCGACCGAAAGTAGCATTGTCAGACAGCAGAATATCCATGAAAGTCAAACAGTTCATGTTCCCGCGAACTGGTTACTCTCGAGATGTATCTATATCAAAAGGGTAAGCTAGACTAATATGCACAGGCATCTTCGTGCTGCTCACTCCAATCCCGCTTGGCAGATGGGTCAGTATACAAACTCCACAGATATCCTTCTTTACAGGGATTTTGAAGTCTTGAACCACCTAGTAATGTGTAAACAGTGGTGATTAATCGGAGTTCGGCAAGAGGAGTTCGGCAAGAGGAATGACTGGATCACAGGGAAGCTCTCAATGGCACTGGTCTGGCTAGCTATTTACAATGTGCCGCAAGGCTTCTACAACCCCTTCTGAGCGTCATGGACTCTTGACACTTTCCACTTTGATAGAATATCGATAAATTTTTACATATATCCAAATTCGCGATCAGACAGTGCATTGTCCAGGTCGCAATCTTCACTTCTACGAGTCTTCAAGACTATTCTCCTGATTTCCTTTCATAGAACAAATTTCCGAACCGCTCCAGAATAGCGTAATCAAGTCTCATTCGAGTCCAACATTGCCTGGTCGGTGGTCCCTCAACATTGCACAGCGTACCGCCTCCACTTCCATTGATGGAAAACGCTGACACAAATTCTCCACATAACACATCATAAAATAATATAATGGGCCTTCTTCAAGGCCATTCTAAGACGGCTTCTTTCTACGCTTCAGATTAGTGCATAACAGCCTAGTTACCCGTTGTTCTCCAGACAATTGCCGCTGCCGGCACTTCCTTTGAGGCATGCAGGGCCTTCCAATACTACATGGGCATATTGCCTGTCGTACCTGTATCTCCAGGCAGATCATCAAACTGGCATCTTGATACCAGGGTCCACTTCTGGCTGTTGAGCTTGAAAATTTTGTGTATGGCCTAAGGAAATTTGCTCAGCCACGCGACGTCATTCTTGTTCGAAGACATTGTTTATATTTAGCACCCGCGCCATCTGCATAACTCAGAAAAGAAGTGCAAGCGTCTTGATGCGTTTCCTTTTATCAACAAGATCTAAACATCAAGTGGTATACATAACTCAAACGCGAGAATAGCAGATGCTATCTCAACGTCAGTGTATGACGCTACCTCCCAAACTAAGTTACCTCTTGCCGCAAGCTCCCCCATGTTCTCAATCAGCCCTGAGCCGCCTCTTCTTATGCTCTCAACCGTGAGTCTCCCAGGATTTCAAATACATCGAGACGAATTGAATTGAATTGTGAACGGAGACTCACTCTACTGAATGGGTTGATAGCAAGAGTGTCTCTGAAAGCTTGTATTTGTACTCTGTACTCTGTTCCCCTGTTGATGAATGCATGTGCATTATGGTAGATCGTTTCACGTTAGGTGATCACTCACTGCAATCTATTCATTACATTTTTGTCTCGCTCACAAAACTCAGTTGGAGAACAAAAGCAAATCAAACAGGTCAATATCCCTTCTTCAGACGCAAGCTGTTACACCGAGTGCTTAGACCGAAAGTACTCTGACTACGAGAACTTTCGATCTGTGTTTACCCTACAGATGTATACTCAAGAGCAAAGTTCTTTGCGGCAAAATAAACCATAATGCCGAAATAACTCTACCAGGAATAGTAGATTATAGGCTTGGTTTTCGCCGGTTAATTCAATATCAAAGATCAAGATGTATTTGTGTGTTTTCAGCCACAAAAAAAGTAGATTGGCAACGTTATTCACACTTAGCATCTCTTATCTCCCACATTCACAAGGTAAAATCATATCCAATAGCACTTCCTGAAAGAGTGAGTTGCTAGATAACCCCCGCCGCCACAAATAAATGCATTTCGATACTGACCGGCAACATTACGACGTTCACCCTGACATTCTTCTTACATGCGACACGCCCATTTTCTCATCTTGATCACATCGGTCTTCAAATCTTACAATTTCCAACAACCCCTCGTTTATTGTTTTCGGCAGCCATAGCGCAACACGATAAGTTTCGATTGCGGATATTTGTTGTACGACACTGATGCGGCTTGATACTCGAAAGACCGAACACCGTGTATAGAGCGTACTGCATCTCGGACCAATCGCCAGTTAAGTATGACACTGCCAGGCTGTACAGCTTCTTAGCTGAAACCCCTGAGTAGCCAGGCTACCTGCCGACGCCCGAACGTAAGGTCACGGCTACTGTGAGTAGTTCGAGCCTGCTGTATGCAGCGTGGCTGCTCACGTGCATCGATCTTCATTTGATGCGTGCCGCCGCCAGAACGAAAACATGTTCTTTGTTTATAATCGCCTCATGCTTCCAATGAGTTGTAAACTTTACGATACTTCGGCAGATCATCTATTGTTATCAAGTATCAGAGGTGGATCGGGCTCATGGATCTTCATACAACAAAGTATAAGACTGAGATACGACTCAAGCTTGATCGTCATGGCTCAGTCATCTCCTTGTACTATTTAGATATCTATCTCTGTTGGATCGTCATCGTTTGCGACCTCGCTTCACGGCGAATACCCCTCGAACTTGACTAGGTTGGGGATTGGTACTGTCCATGTCCAACCTTTCATTCGCTCGTGAGTTGCTCTCATCGGATCAGTCTTCATTAACATGTTCACTTTCCACACTGTTATCCGTTATCATCCCCTGCAAAAGAAAGCAGTGTTACCCGCACAGCCAGCTCGCACAGCACCAGGCTCCTGTCTTTCCCCGCTCTCTATTACTATTCTACCACCATGTCCCCTCCTTCACCCCCCGGATAATAGCTTCGTGGCTTTCGTAAATCTGCAGCAGGGTCGCTCCAGCCAACTGCCGGTCATCTTTAATTATCCTTAATGCCAGCATGTGGCTAGAGTAGTCGATGCCAGCTGGTCAGACAATGCATGGCTCAGCTATTGCTAGACAAGGTACATCAATGGTCTTGTGTCTTATCGTTCAGCATCATGCAGACCGCGCATAATTACACTGTCTAAGCTATCTTAACAGCATCGATTAGAATCCCGTGAGATAGCCCCTTCTCATTGCATCCCAATGTGCAACATCTTGAGCGGTTGCCTTTTTCTCGCCCGCATGACTACTAGCTAGACTTTGCCTCAGGAGGTAGCCATGATGTCGGGTGTTCGCGCTCTAAATAAGTATGTTGCTCTTGCGTCTGAACTCCCACCAGGTATATAATACAAGCAGTTGCCCATTTTCGATTACTCGTAGCAGCAATTTCCTTACAGAATCGCCTGCAAGATCTATGCTCTTACTCATTTTTTACCTTCCAATACTCGGCAGTGTTTGGCCTTGGAAGTCTTCCACCCATTGCCGGTGACTCAACTCTCCGCGAAACAGCCCAGACTTAAGAAAAGCATCGCCGCTCGCTCGTCTAAGCATGTCTTCCTGTTCTTCTTCATCTACATACTCAGAAGAAGGATGTTTCAACACCGGCTCTTCCCGGTGCCCGCACCAGAAACTTCCCCAGAAGCCAGCTCTGTCTATTCGTTTTCTATGCTGGGCCGCTGGTGCCCCTTGCGGCGCCGGTACGATTGTAAAAAAGTCTCGCGACGTTTCCGATGATCGGTCAATGTTTTCCTACAGCTCAGCAAAGTCATACTGGGGGGCCGATCCAGACACACAACTCTACTGGGCGAAGCCCCGAGTATATCAGCACGATTCCGGAAGCAACAGTAGCGGCAGCAGCCGAAGCGGACGTAGCAGCCGGAGGAGTGGATCTCATCATCCCCAGCTCGCCCGCGTCATTCCCCCGAACGCCAATCTACCGCCGAGGTCCAACATTGGAAGAGGTGGGCCACCTGCTCCACCACCACAGGGTGTTATGCCTGGCTTTGCAGACGGCCAGGGTATCCCACCGCCAATGCATCCACCGCCTGCCATGAGTATGCCAGTGCCACCACTAGCACCCGGTAGGGCTCCTCCCAATCTTGCTGGTCAAAACCAGCCTGGAGGGTTCTTTGGGCCAATTCCACCGCCTAGAGTAGATAATGCGGAGGATTATTCAGAATCATACGAGTCAGAGTAATCGCTTCATGACTGGCAGGAACACTTACTGCTTTGCACTCTTTTAGTTCAATGTTTACGAAATCATGGAAATCTCATTTTTACCAGGAACAAGAAGCTTTGGCATATGTATCTTACCTACTGTATATAAGTTTCGAGCACGACGCTAGGTCGATAACTGGCAGAACTAGCCATGATCTCTTCATTCTTGTCTCTTATTGAGAGCTCTTGGATATGCCTTTTCTTTACAGTATGAAGCAGCTGTGTGGCTCGAGACATATCAGATGCGCCCTGTTGTCTACATGGAGACTCCTTCCCGGAATTCTTTGCGACATACCAAGCACGCGTAACGCTGAGTGGTGGATGCCGTCAGACAGCCTCGGATAGCCAGTTGGTCGTAGGCTAATTTGTTGGTAAGGAACATCCAAATGCTATTGTACATCGCTAGGTTAACTGCGATGGTAAATTAGAGCCTGAATCACTGTACCTAAGATGAGGTGGACGGCGGACTTTGGTTGTCCAAGAGTGCAGTAGGAGAAACAACCGCTGTCGTGCGTGGCCCGTGTTGACACAAGCCCCACAGTAAGCGAGAGTCTTCCTCTCGTCTGCTTCCCAACATCTTTCAAAGCAATCCATACGACTCTCGTTCACAACTCACACCGAATGATATGACTTCCCGAGACGCTGTTTTGTACTTACGCGCTCAATTTTGATGACGTCTAGCGCAAGGCGGCTTCGACTTCGACTAACACTGCCTCATGAACAACAAGGAATATTAGGCAGATTCGACCAGTACCGTAAAAACTACCAATGAAAGAGGCCCAAGTACAACAATTACGAGCAGTGAGACCGGAGAGTGAGTCAGCCCGCAGGAAAACTGCAAGATCAAGTCGTTTATTACGATGTTCTGGACCCACAAACTGGTTTTTGAGCTGGGCTAGTCTGGACTGTCCAATTGAAGCTTTGGATGCCTCTTTTAACACGTCCTTCACGCTATCTACCATCGCAGCTTGCCACCACAGAGTGCCATGGTATTTATTCTTCATGATTTGGCACTGGTTTTTTGCTTTCACGAAAATTTGTCTCTTCCCTCTCAGCTCTTTCCTCAGGGTTGTTGGGGGCAATTTCTCATTGCATTGTTTCCCATAGTGAAGGATCTCTTCAAGAGCTAAGACGTCGCCACTCACTCAATCAGGGCGCTCAAATACGTTTGCTCAGTCCAACGTTCATAACGCTCCCCCCCCCCCAAATTTAAGATTCAACAGACGAAAGTTGCCATTGTCATGGATTCGGTCAACTCTCCCACCTTGGATGGCAAGCTACCCCCAAGCGGACCTCCCCAATTCGCTATTCTCGATTATCTCCTCCCTGGCTTCTCAGTCTTCTCCTCAGCCGTTCACGCCACTCTTGGCATCGACCTAAACCTCTATATCCCCCTTCTCTTCGCCATCTCCAGTCTGACTCTTGCTTGGACTTATATAAGCGAATACGTTCTGTCCATCGTCCAGCGTCACCTCATGTCCGTTGTGCGTATCCGTACCGACGATGAAATTTACAACATGATGATGACGTGGGTCGCTTCCCAACGCTTTGCTCGAAAGTCTCGTCGTTTCATTGTTAACACTGATGTAAACTCGCGAGCCTGGTTTCTGATGCGATGGGATGACGATTCCGAAGAAGATACAATAGCAAGCGATGGTGACGGTGGTGACTGCTCGACGCCCAAGACCAAACCTCTTCAGTACACACCATCTTTCGGATCGCATTTCTTTTGGTATAAGGGCCAGCTACTATTGTTTGAGCGTAGTGAGAACCGTGAGCACTCCGGCTTCCTCCCCGTCAGCGACCGGGAGGAGATTTCAATATCGTGTTTTGGGCGCAACCCGCGTATCCTCAAGGAGCTCCTTGTCGAAACTCGTTCTCACTATATGAAGAAAGACGAGTGTAAAACCCTCATATATCGGGGTGCGGCGGGCTCGAATGGCGATGGTCCAACCTGGCAGCGTTGCATGTCCCGTGCCAATCGACCCATCTCGACTGTCATTCTCAACGAGAAAGTTAAGAAGGATTTATTGGACGATGTGACTGACTATCTTCACCCTGCTACTCGACGCTGGTACTCCAATAGAGGCATTCCTTACCGTCGTGGTTATCTACTCTACGGCCCTCCCGGCACAGGTAAGAGTTCCCTGAGTCTCGCGTTGGCTGGGTATTTCCGGATGAAGATTTACATGGTCAGCTTGAGCTCTCCCATGGCTAGTGAAGAACATCTCTCCACCTTGTTTGCGGGGCTTCCTCGTCGTTGCGTCGTTTTACTGGAGGATATTGACAGTGCTGGCTTGACGCACACTCGTGAAGTCAGCCAGGATGACGTCGCGGAGGAGACTTCTGAAAGTTCCAAGTCCAAGAAAGCCCCCGCCGCTTCTCCAAAACCTCATGAGTCTTCAACAGTGGTTAACCGACTTTCATTGTCTGGCCTACTCAACATTCTTGATGGCGTGGCCTCCCAGGAGGGTCGCGTTCTTGTCATGACGACTAATCATCTCGAAAAACTTGACAAGGCCCTCATTAGACCAGGTCGAGTCGATATGATTGTGCAATTTGGCCTGGCTGATGCCGGCATGGTAGCCTCCATCTTCAATGCGATATACACTCCCTATGAGGGTGAAGAAGTGGTTGGGTCTGGACCTGCAGATACTATCGAGACTGATACCACTTTCCAGGATGACGAAGAGCTGGCTAAGAGGCGGAAGGAGCAGGCTGCTATGGCACTCTTTGAGACTACCAAGCGCATCAGCAAGCTGGCAGAACAGTTCGCCACTAAGATTCCCGAGCTTGAGTTCAGTCCTGCTGAGATTCAAGGGCTGTTGCTCAAGCACAAGCGAGACCCTGAGAAAGTGATTGAGGTTGCCGAAGATTGGGTGGTTGAGACGCGTAAGGAGAAAAAACAGAAGGAAATGGACGAGGCGGCGAAGAAGCGCGAAGAGCAGGAGAAGTGCGAGAAAGAAGAGAAGGAGAAGGCGAAGAAAGAAAAGGCCGATGCTAAGAAGAAGGTGAAGAGAAAAAGCAAGGGCACGAAAAACAATAACGCTAGGGAGGATAGCGGGATTTCGTCTAGCGATTGCTCGAATTCTGAGAAGAATAACGACCATGAAACAGACTCGACAAGCGCCAGCGCGGATACCACAGCAACTTCGGTGGACAGAAGAACGTCAACGGAAGAAAAGTAACTATGAGGCATATAAGCGAAGAAAATTCTATCGAAAACCACTGCAAATACTCCCCAATGGCTACATAAAACAAGTATGATGTTACGAAGTCTTGACGACCATGGAATACTTTTGGCTTTGAATTGGAGTCATGGGGGTACTATAGCAGAGAACAGCATTTGAATATAGGTACGTAATCATAGATTGATTAGATCTTCGTTCACACTTTACCTTGTGACATAGATTACGTATGAAGGTAGATCCGGAGGACCATCAAAGGACTACGGATACTAGTCTAGCATTCTCCTTGGTCAGTCCTCCATCCTGCGGAGTACAGCTTCATTCGTCACTCTGCAAAGTCTACCTTTTACTTAAAGCGGGCACATATAACGGCGGCGTGGCGTCTGAACCTCTGCCATTGACGGAGCATTGCCGATTCAGTACAAATCCTGCGTAGCAAGTGGGCCTGGACAGGGTTTTGGTCTCGGGTATGGGGGAACGCAAGCTTGGTGATGATGCACGTTCGGATCAGATAAGAGAGAAGCTGGCTAGGAGAACCCACTTTTCTCGATTATCTGATTGAAAAAGACCCGCGATTTGAGGGAATATAGAGATCTTGTTGAGTGAATGGGCGAAAAAATGCCTCTTTCGCTTCGATCTGTTACGTACGAGAGAGAGAATGTACTAACTGTTTTCGAATGTTGCTGCGTCACGCTCAGGGACATGGATGGATATCATTCAGGTCTGGGATCCTACATAGTAAGTACTACGTACGTGCACCGTTTCCCTCAAAATGATACTTGATTTAGGAGTAGTGTTAGGTTTGATACATTGGTGACCGACCTTTATACTTGTCGTTATACCTACTACCTTAACGTAGTAGCATCTACTCTGTAATGATGCCAGCCTCGTTTCTGGTCTCAGAATGTTGACGACTCGCATTTCTTCTTATTCGCCTACTACGTATGCTGAAATATCGGAACGTCCCGCCTTTGAACCCCCGGACTAATAACGCTTGTACCATCCACTTTAAAAATGCAGGAAAAGAAAAAACTCAAAGCGCGACATCGAATCATCGAATCATGGCCCACAACATCCACGTTGCGGACGTTTGTGCCTAAGCCCCTCCGGATCTTTCCCTTGTGTTGCCCCTCCCGCGCCACGCTCAGGCCCCGGCGAGCAAACGACACTAGACTACAGTAGACAATTGAATCCGTAGCAGATGGAAGCCACAACGCTGTAGAAGGCACAGGTGGCAGGCACTCTCACTGATGGCGCACCGACTACTCTAGAGTAGTTGTGTGTCACTCTACAGCGCCAATGTCGCGAACTTGTCGGTACTCGTACTCGGGTTGGTTAACCCATCAAGATCTACACCCAGGGCCGGGCTGGCAGTGTTGGCGGTAGATTACTAGCTTATTTTTCTTTCCTCGACCCTACTTTTGGGTGACATTCTTCGCTTTCGCACCATCTGAACCACATTGACTTTGTCGTTTTCGCAACGCAACACATACCTTCAAAGGCGTGAATCTTACTCGAAAAAGGGCGGTGAATGCAATCAACAATCCATCTCCAAGCCTCACGAAGTAATCTGGCGCAGAAAGTGGTTGAGGTCCAGTGTGTCCTCCTGGCGGCATCATGGATGCGACATTCTGTTAGCTCGCAAAGTACTTAGTCTAGTTTTAAGGGGCTCTATTAAGCGCACCCAACATCTTGAGGTCAGACTTCTCGAGCATTGGAAGCTACTGAATCTACAGTACTTCGAACATGCAATCTCATGAATATTATCGGTAATCTGTGACCCATACCCCCCAAAAGGAGTAGTACCACACCACTTATCGCGCCTTTCCCTTTCTTACCTTCGCATCTCCGGCACCTCTCTTCCTCCCCTGTCTCTTCAGGCGCATCCTTTTCACCTTGTTGTCTGTCGCTCCATCTACGTCTCCACTTCTTCTCTGTAATATTGTTTCCCTTCCTCTTTCACCTCTTTCACTTCTTCTTCTTCTTCCTCTCCTCCCCTCTTTCTTTCACCTTCTCTTCCTCCTCCGCTACCGCTGTCGTCGTCATCACCGTCTTCCCTTCTCTCTCAACCTAATCAGCTTTTCGAAAAAGACAACACCGGCATAAACTCTCGACAACCTTCCAATACCTTCAACATGGCTTCGCGTCCTCAGAACATTGGCATCAAGGCCATTGAGATTTATTTCCCCAGCCAGGTAGGCTTACTTCCATACCCGTAACCAACGTGCCTCTGGCAACCAGCCAGTCTGTTCTTGCATTGCTTGCGCTGTTGTGTTTCTCATGAAATCATGGAAACGTGAGCCCGCGTGCCCCTTTGTGCTGCCCCTCGCCTGCTGCTGAGGCAGTCGTGTGTGCACTGCCCCTCATTCAAACTTGCACCACATAGTTACCCCTCCATGCGCATCATGTTTGCCTTTCTGCACAAAAAAAGCTTGCTAACATAGCTTTTCGTACCCATAGTATGTCGACCAGACCGAGCTTGAGAAATTTGATGGCGTCAGCGCCGGCAAGTACACCATTGGTCTCGGCCAGACCAAGATGAGCTTCTGCGACGACCGCGAGGGTACGTTTCTGATCACACACATAGCTGGAATCCGACTATCTCCTCCAGAGTGGCTTCCTCCTAACCACATCGAGGAGCTTGGCTGACTCTTTGCGTAACAGACATCTACTCCTTCGCCCTCACCGCCACCTCCAACCTAATCAAGAAGAACGACATCGACACCAACTCGATTGGTCGCCTAGAGGTTGGCACTGAGACCCTCCTCGACAAGTCCAAGTCCGTCAAGACAGTCCTCATGCAGCTTTTTGGCGACAACACCAACGTTGAGGGCGTCGACACTATCAACGCCTGTTACGGCGGTACCAATGCTGTCCTCAACACCATCAACTGGATCGAGTCCTCTGCCTGGGATGGCCGAGATGGTATCGTTATTGCCGGTGATATTGCCCTTTACGCCAAGGGCAACGCCCGTCCCACTGGTGGTGCCGGTGCTGTTGCTCTCCTTATTGGTCCTGATGCTCCTATTGTTGCCGAGCCTGGTCTGCGTGGCTCCTTCATGCAGCACGCTTACGACTTTTACAAGCCTGATCTGACCAGCGAGTACCCCTACGTTGATGGCCAGTACTCTCTTACCTGCTACACAAAGGCTCTTGATGCTGCTTACCGCGATTACTGCAAGCGTGAAGCCAAGCTGGCTGTCAACGGTACCAACGGTGCCGCCAACGGTGCCGATTCCACTAAGACTAACCTTGACCGCTTCGACTACCTGGCTTTCCACGCTCCTACCTGCAAGCTTGTCCAGAAGTCGTACGCTCGCCTCCTCTACCACGACTACCTTGCCAACGCCGAGCTACCCGCCTTTGCTGAGGTTGCTCCGGAGCTTCGCGACATGGATTATGAAAAGTCGCTGACCGACAAGGTCGTCGAGAAGACCTTTATGGGCCTCACAAAGAAGCGTTTCCAGGAGCGCGTTAACCCTGCCATCCAGGTTGCTACCATGTGCGGTAACATGTACTGTGGTAGCGTTTGGGGTGGTCTGGCTAGCTTGGTCGGAATCGTCCCTAGCAAGGACCTCGAGGGCAAGCGCGTTGGTCTTTTCAGCTACGGCTCTGGCCTCGCAGCTACCTTCATGTCTTTCCGTATCAACGGTAGCGTTGAGAAGATCTCGAAGGCTCTTGACATCCCCGCCCGTCTCGAGGCTCGCCGTGCTGTTGACCCCGCGACCTACGACCAGGTAAGAAATTGTCGCCTAACTTCGAAAACCTCATTGTTTTCAAACAAGGGCTCCGAGGATATGCCCATTCCTACATGACGTGTGCGCTAATCATCCTTGTAGATGTGCGACCTCCGAAAGCAGGCTCATCTCCAGAAGAACTTTACCCCCAAAGGTGATATCTCCACCATCGCTCCCGGCACGTACTACCTGGAGAAGGTTGACGACATGTTCAAGCGTGAATATGCTGTCAAGGCTTAAGCGAACGGAGATTACCCTTCGGAAGGTCATGACACTTCCGCTTCGAATTCAACACTCTCACCCTGGGCTTGCTAGTTCTCTCGAGCTGGCTGAGCATTGATTGCCGCCAGGGTATGACGGCTTTTCGTATTTATGGCATACGGAGGGCATATAGATGCATTCATGATAGACTGGAGCGTGGAAAGGGAAAGAAAGACACCCTTAATTGAGCCATACGATGTGAGGGATCAAAGAACGCAGTCCTCACATAGGCTTGTGTATATACTGAGATGGCTTCGTCTCATGACTACCGCTTTTGCGTTGAAGATCATCTAGCCCATAGACGAGATGGTGTTGCGCTAAAAAGATCACAATTCTACAAACATACATCTGTTCCACTTCTAGTATTGATTATGAAGTAGGTGATACATGCACAAGATTTGAAGATCTATCTATCTACAGTGCATGCTTACGACAAGCCAGATCAAGTATCAACGCCTGTTCTCCGCTTTGATGTTATTTCAAAAACACAGCGCTGTTTCACATCTTACTTTACAAATCTATGCGCTCTAACCCCCTCTGAAATACAAGAAATTCCACATACCGTCTTACCTAGCGGTCTATTTCTTGGCCTTGTACTTCCAAGTCGCTCGCCGATGCAAGAAGTAGTCTCCGCTTTGAATGCTCTTCCAGATACCGTAGAAACCTCCCCACGGCGAGCGACTCTTCCAAGACCTCTTCCACGTCTCCATCTCTGCCTTACGCGCCTCGACATCGATCTTGACCTTGTCGTAGACTGTAGGCAGTGTCTCGGCGTGGTACTTTTTTCGTAGCTCATCGTACCACTCTTTGTTATTATAAAGCTTCCAAAAGTCCTGCTCGTCGTAGTACGTGTGTGCATATAGCCACTTCTTGCCGTTGAGCTCGGTGAGTTTGGCTTCGAGCGCCTTGTTCACACGGACAAACTCGTCGTGATCTCCGGGACCCCAGCCCCAGAGACCGACGTTGAGCGACTGAGCAGGCTGAACGGTACCATCAGGCGCAGTCTCTTTCTCGTTATTGCAAGGGTGAAACGTCGGCGGAGAGGTCTGCTTGAGTGGACATAGCCACAGTGGCCAAATATCGAGGTTCTCAGCGGTGTAGTCAATGAATTCTTCGACTGAGGAGTAGGGCATGCCAAGATCCTGGACGATGAAGCGCGCAGATTCGCCAGAGCCGTGAAGTGCACGATAGAGCATGCGCGTATGGAGGAAGTCATCGAGGAACCATCTGGTAAGCCGATTGAAGGGGATGTAGCCCTTGAAATACTGGAATGCAGCTCGGCCGACCCAGAAGCCACCGCGATCATAGCGGAAGAGGTACTCTGCCAGGGGGATGTAATCGACGGGGGACGTATCGGATTCAGAAGTGGAAACGGTGGGACCAGAGGATGGAACGTCACGAGTGCGGTCTTGGACGTGGAGGTAATACCACGGGTCCCAAGCGCCACTGAAGGTCTGTACGGGCTTGTCGGCAGGTTTCTCGTCGGTCAGCTGGCCGGTAACGATGACTCCATGGTTCTTGGAGAAGAGGACACCGTCGACATAGTCATTACTTGGGTTCTCTGTCTCGGCACGGATGCGAGCGACAGCCTCAGCTACGCTTGACGTGCGGTGGTATGTCGTGCGGACGAACTTCTTAGCTTCCATGAGCTGCACCTCAAGTAGCGTCGTTGTGCCAAGGGTTCCATTCGCACCAGCCGCTCCACGGAAAAGATCCGCCCTCTCCTCACGGCTAGCTTTGACGACCTCCCCATTTCCCAAGATCATCTCCGCGCTAGAGACGGTATCGTTGAAGAAGCCGTGCCGAAACGAGGAGCTTTCACCACCTGTACCCGCAAACCCTCCACCAGCCGTGATACCTGGAAACTCCATGATGACGGGCGGGACCATGCCGTGGGGAATTGTAGCTTCTACGAGACGATCCATGGGAACATTTGGTTCGACCAGAGCGGTGCGAGCAGCTTTATCAACAGATATGACATTTCGGAGCTGGGTGATTTCGACGATGTTGCGCTTCGGTCGTGGTCGGGTGCTGTTGGTCGAGCCGTGGGAGATTCGGTATGGTTCGCGACGCTCGAAGAAGCCGCGGACGGCCGCTGCGATCTTGGAAACGGCCTGCTTGTGGCGCTCCATGGCAAAAAGGGGGGGAGACGTTAGGCCAGGAGGCACCTAGGAGGGAGGATGAAGGTGAAGATGACGACGTAGAAGGATCTCTAGGAGTCGGAGGAGGGAAAAAAAGGTTAAGGACCGATGCCGAGCCGGAGAGGCTAGGACTCCGTTGTGGAGACCGACAGGGGTGGCTGACTTACACGGGTGATGCAAATTCCTAGACTTGGCAACGAAGAATGCTGGCAAGATACTGTTACCTTTCAGTTCGATTAATAGCTCGGAACAACGCTGGAAAGTTACCGAGTGCAGGGTCACCAAGTAGACGAGGTGTGATGAAGCTTCCAAGCTTCCAAGCTTCCAGGAAAATGTGAGTTGGAGCTACATTGCCCAGTTAACTGTCCAATACGCTAAAATGCCTTACTATTTCTAACAAGTTCCCTCTTAAATATGAAATAAAGAGATCCAATGTCATAGCCTACGTAAATACCAATTCTTAATTCATAAACAATCATAGCATGGGTGGAGGAGGAGCCTCCACATTAGGCGCTTGACGTCCTTGGGCCGCCAGTTGTAACACCCGTTGCCTAAAATCCCTCTCTGTCATATCGCACAGCTCGTCGAATCTGCGCGGCACCTCCTCCAACGTCTTGGCCCGCACGGTAACTGCCTTCGTCTGGATGCTTTCCGGGTTCTCCACGGCCGCACAGATGAACCTGGTCCATCCATCAAGGCATCGCTTCGCCGTTGGCTTGCTGCCCAGCAGTAGTGCAAAGCAGTGTGGTTCAGCCTCATACTCCTCAAAAACAACCCGAACATCGTCGCTGTCGATTTTACGAGCCAGATATTTGTTCTCGTCGGTTAAAACTTCCCAACCTGTGCAGATGTATACAGGCGGCGCACCCTTCCAGCTCGACGCCATGACAAGCGAGGCAAGCGGGTGAGTGGCGAGCTCATCATGAACATACATGTTCTTGCGAGGTGGTGAGGCAGGCCATATAGAACAACGGGGAAACGAAGCGTTCTGAATGGCCTCTCGCTTGGGAAGGTAGTCAAAGGGAGTTGGGTGGTTACTGTCCCAGGACGGTGAGCTGTGCGTCAAGTCAAGCCAGGGAGAGGAAACGGAGAAGCCAGCAGGTAGAGGAACAGGTCGTAGTTCCCCATGCCACATAATGTGGGTGTCATCACGGCTCAAATGTAGGAGGAGTTGAAGAAGGGCGAGGCAGAGGTTACCGCCGGCACTTTGCAGCATCAGCAAACAGGACAAGATGTGTCTAAGATTTGGAGACGTACCTGTCACCAGCGACCACAATGTGCTCAGGCCGAACGGCCTCGTGATAAGCACCCGGTGGGGGGTATAGCAATGTCATGTACGACACCAGTGCATCCAGTAAGGCTGAAGGAAATGGATGCTCGGGTGCAAGCCTGTAGCGTATTGAGTAACATCGTCCTCCAACCATCCTCGCAATCTTACTAGTCGACTTGCGATGCGTGCATGGATCGCCGAGGAAGAAAGCGCCTCCGTGGGCGTACAAGACCGTCGTCGGCTGAGTCGTCTCTCTCATCAGGCCTTCGAAGCATTGCCGATCCGGGATCTCGGGCAACTGGGCATTGTCCGCTACGCCGGCGCGGTAGCCTGTCCACTCGGCTTCGACAGGGACCAGATCAGGGACTGGTACGGAGCTGGATTCCCGGGGATCGGAGAGGCGCTCGAGAACGTCGATGAGCACATCCCTGACGGAAGTCTCCGGAGGCGTAGGAGCTGCATACCTACTTATCCACATGGGACCTCTCACTCCAGGATCACGTATGCCAGACTCTTGTTGTGCTGATACAGACTTGAGGTTCGAGGGCAACATTAGTTCGCGTACAATGGCGACAAAGAGTGTTGTGCGAAGATCTATGTATTGTGCTGTCTCGGAGAGGTGAAGAAGATGCAACAGGGTCACACGACCGATCATGGGAATTAGAGGCAGGGCGATTCGGACAGTGTTGATGGCTCTCGTGGTCAATGACCGCGGCGGCTGGCTGACTGGAGTCGACATGGTGGTAGCGTTTTGCTCGTATCGTTTCAAGTCTCAATGTAGTAGTAGTAGTAGTAGTAGTTAGGGCGAGGTTGATGGTGAGACGGGTGTAAGTGATGCCCAAGGCGAAGTCTTTAATAGATATGTATCCAAATAACAAAGGGGCCGTACAGCCACTGTTCAAGCTCAACGAGAAAAAGCAAATCACGTTTCCAGCATTTTCAAGACTTGCCTAACCAGTTCAAGTCGAAGGAGATGGGTTGAGGTCCTCACAGATCGAGCGGGTGGATCAGCTTCGAGACTACTGCAAGGTAGCTTTTACCTAGCATACAGCACTTGCTGGGGTTATAAAGTCGAAAGAGCAGGGTTAAGTCGGGCCAGCCGGGGTTTGTTCTGGAGAAAACGTGGATGATCTCGCAGTCTTACAGATTGTGAGAACCCAATCGCAGTTTACGAAGGACATGTAACAGTGGAGTCGCCTCGTCCTCTTGCAATCCTCACAGCGGCGTCACGCCGTCATCGCTTCACCATCACCAGACAAAAGTCGGTATCATCGGCCTCCGTGATCCGTGATCCTGCCGTATCGGTTCGTTACGACCGATGGGAAGCAGGGAGTTTCGAAAACATAAGCTCCGTCAATACGTCATCATGTTGCGTGGCGCTGGCGGCCTTTAGAGGCTAAGCTGAGCGGGCGAGAACGCCTCTTCACTGAGCCGCACTGATGGCAATGGAATGTTGACCACTTTGTTTTACCCTCCCTTGTCTAGGTAGAGATGGTGAGTATATCGAATGGTGGTATGCTACGTATGCCAACTGAGGAAAAGCATGCGAATAATCCCATCGCTGGACGGCATAGCATGCTAGTCTAGTAGCTACGGAAGACTCCGTGACCCTTGTCGTCGATGCTCTCACGCCCATAGCCTTGGTGCTCATCGATCGTTTGAGTGCCAACTTGCATGCAGAGGTAGCAGCCCATCTCCATCCTGCGATGTGCAAGACTGGCCCAACCCTGCCAGTCCTGTCTGCATGGGGGTGTTGAGAATTCGTTTTTAGGCAAATTGCTTTCTTTTTTCTATCTCCTCGTTAGATTCAACTAAATTGTCTTCCATCCGTGTTTGCTTTGTTTCAGCCCCCTACACGACGCATGTTTGAAAGAAGCTTTCTCTACCCTTCATGGCTGAAACGTAGCGTTTCTACTGTATCAAAACCAAGTAGGTCATCATCTTCATCACGTTCTACTGCGTTAGGCCCTTAAAGCAGCCCATGAAAACACACCCCAACTAGGAAATAGTTGCGGGACAAGCGGTAGCGTTTGTTTAATATTAATGCGCTGCTGCGCTGATGAAGGAAAGGATACTGATAGCTAGACTAGTCTTCACCGAATGGTAAAGCGGACAACACGCCGAGACCTGTGATAAAGCACTTTGTGGCAAGAACAAATGGTCGTAGAATGCGCGATTACAACACGCAACTTGCAGATAGCATGGTTCACCGCCGAGAGCGTGACTCGAGCACTGCAGCCGACTACCATGTCGATGTAAAACAAAATGTAGCCTTCCAGTTAGAGTAAATTATGCGCCACGCCAGTAATACGCAGATATAATACATATGTATCTTCCCTCCTTCGAACTTGCTTCTTCAGTCAATGCTCTACGTGCTGCTGCTGCTGCTGCTGCCGCCACCAGCCGCCGTTTGTGTCCCGCTCTCCTCGGCCTTGGGCGCCGAAGACCCGGTGCTCTTATTGGCCATGGCTAGCTGCCATGCCGGAATCGATGCTTTACCGCCTGAGGATCCTAGTCCTGAGACGGTAGATTTACCACCGAGTGGGGTAGAAGTCTTTGGTGCCGCACTGGTGGTCGAGCTGACGTGGACGTTGGCGTTCGTAGAGGTGCTGCTTGCGGGAGTGCTGCCTGATTCAGCACTGGGATTCTCCCCATTCGCAGGTGTAGATTGGGTATGGTTCAACCCAGTCGGGGTAGAGCTGCTACCAATAGGTCGCATGAAGCTCGGCGATTGAGCAGACGACGAAGCGCTGGGCGCCGTCATCCTCTGCGAAACAAGCGTTTTGAGGCTGGCAAGCTCTGAGTTGATCTCGCGTAACCGGTTATCGGTAAGTATCTTTTGGTTATCCAGGGCCTTGGGAATGGCATCCTTGAGGGACTGCACCTCGTCGCGAATGCGTTGACCATCGTCTTCCCTGCGTCGGTTCGCCGCCTTGAGATCTGTCATAACGGTATCAAGGTCAACAATGGCACTATCGAGCTTCGCCGTGCGCTCTTGCTCAGCCTTCTTGAGCGACTCGGTGTCCTTGGCGAGCTGTTCGACGAGGGTAAAGGCTCGGTCGAATTGATCCTCAATCGACTTCTTATCTTGCTCAAGCTTCTCGGGTGTGGGTGGTGCAATCGCGGGATACACATATCGCTGTTTGCGTGTTAACAGAGCCACGAATGACCATCTCCGATATAGCTTTACGTGCCTTGCCCAGTGAGTAAAGTCCGTATCCAACACCGCTCACTACAGTCGCCATGATGAACCAATCCCTCCAGTCGCGCTTTGGTGAGGGAGTGGGCGGTTGCCACGCATTTGGCGGGTAGGGTTGATAGTACGGTGGTGGTGGAAGATGAGGAGGACCGCTGGCGTAGGACGAGGGTGCCGGCGAAGCGCCTACTGCGCCTGCGCGCGTGAGAGCGACATCGATTTCCTCTTGTGTAAGATTCTTGGATCGAAGAAATCCTACGCGGTTCTCCACGGAGGATGAAGCGACGCTCGGGTCGTGCAGAACTACTCTATGTTAGTGAGAGTCACAGCTCGGTAAGCTTCGGAGAGCTTACATTGTACCTATACGATGTCAGTGGGAGGTCGGAGACGACTGTTGGTTAAGAAAGAACATACCGCAGAGGTCACAAGATCCTCGCGAATAGACATGGCTAGGAGTCGGGTATAGCAATTGACAAAGTTCACCTCATCACCGAATGTATAAGGTCGAAATCTTCGATTTGAGTAGCGTGTGCTTGATGCTTGGGATTGACTGGAGGCTGGGGCAAAGCGTGGACTTTAGTCGGCAATCGTCCCCAACTGGGCCGAGGCTGCACGTCGGGAGAAGTAACGTTAAATTGCTTTATGATACGTAGTACCTTGCTGGTCTGGACTGTGTAAGTCTGGAGAACTACGGCTGCTTCACGTGACTGCGCAGCGATAGCGGAGATAGCTCGTGGAACCAAGCCCAAAACGCATCTCGAAATGGCAGCCAATTAAGTCGCCCGTCGTGCCTTTGTTTACTTCCTGCCGGGCAACAGACTAGAGTAGATACTGCTTGACTGCCCGAAGCCATATCAAGGCATTTCATCCCGCCTTTTGCATGAATGAATGTAAATAAAACCTCATTGCTCACTATCACAACTATACACAATCCTATTCAGACTTGTGTCCATCGCCTTAATTGAACTCGCCTGCTGCTTTCTTTGGCGCTCTACTATGTCCCAAGACGCAGGTCTGTGGAGCGTGCGTAGACCCAGAGAGGTACGTTCTTTCTTGCGCCGCCGCTTTTCGCGGGTCCCTAACTCGCTTCCCACAATCATGACCGAATATTCCTAACCACCATCTCTCTTCGCAAAATAGACCCTAGGAGCGATTAGCTTGAACAGCGCCATCCCTCAACCCGGCTCGACTATGAAGCGATCCAGTTCGACGAGCGGCACCAATTATCCAGGCAGCCATGTTCGCTCCGTGTCGGGATCTAGGCAATCCCTCGCCATGTCGCGACCGAGCCAGCCTCTCTTCCAGCGCTCGTCGTCCGGTACGAACTTGGCCGACTTTGGCCTGTCGTCTGTCAAGCGCTCGTCTTTCCAACAACCAAAAGGCGCGTTCACGCCCAGCGCCGGGCATCGCGCATCAACTATTGGCGCGTCCATGGCAACATCGAGCCAGGAAGACCGACGGAGTAGCGCATACCGACCGCGACAATCGACGGCCGCCGGACCCATGAGCCACCAGAGCTTTTTTCAACAGACACCGCTCGCCGCTGGAGTACCGCGCGACCCCCGACCTCTGAAAGACCGCTCTTTCCAGGCTCGACTTGGACAGGAGTTGATGGACTACATGACGCACAACAACTTCGAAATGGAGATGAAGCACGTGCTCTCACAGAATGTTATGAGATCACCGACGCAAAAGGACTTCAACTACATGTTCCAGTGGCTATACCACCGAATCGACCCGAACCACAAGTTTCAGAAAAACATTGACCAGGAAGTACCACCGATCTTGAAACAGCTACGCTACCCCTTTGAGCGGAGCATCACAAAGAGCCAGATCGCTGCTGTCGGAGGACAGAACTGGAGCACCTTCCTTGGGTTGCTACACTGGATGATGCAGCTCTCCCAGATGCTTGACGGTTACGCCAGTGGTCAGTATGATGATGCGTGCATCGATAGCGGTATTGACGTTAGCGGCGACCGCATCATCTTCGACTTCCTCAGCGTTGCATACCGAGACTGGCTATCTATGGATGAAGATATGAACGACGAGGACGTAGAGCGCATACTGGCACCTCATGTTCAATCGATGGCTAAGGCATTCGAGCAGTCCAACTCAAAGTATACGTCAGAGCTCGAGATGCTGGAGGCGGAGAACGCGCGTTTACAGAAGGAAATCGAGGACCTCGAAAAGTCGACGCCCGATCCGGCTGTTCTCGACAACCACTTCAAGATCATGGAGGAGGACAAGGTTAAATTCGAGGAGTATAACTCGTTAGCGATGCAACGGTCGGAAAAGTATGAAGGCCGCGCCCAAGTACTACAGGAAGAGCTCGAAAAGCTCATGAAGGAGCTTCACGAGGCAGAAGATGAGCGCCGAGGCCTCCAGAAATCCGTCGACGCTCAAGGCATCAGCATGCAGGATATCGACCGCATGACATCTGAACGAGAACGGTTACAAAAGGGCATCGAGTCGGCCAGTCAAAGGCTAGAAGAGAATAAGAGGAGGGTTTCGGAAAAGGAGATGGAAGCAAGCCGGAAACTTGATGAACTCGAACGAATGGTGGACCGCTATAATACAGTGGCATACCAGATCGCGCTGATCCCACCAACAGCAGCCAACGCAAAGGGCAGGGAGTACGAGTTGCAGGTCATGGTTAACGACGGCTCTGATTTCGCCTCGAACAACTTTAAGAGTTCTACGGGTGCATCGTCTGCTGACCGACTACTCGTGGACCCGACTACCGGCTATCAACCAGGCCATATTCTCAACCTCGACCTTAGAGGCCAGATTCGGAGTGGCTTTTTGTCACTGCGCAAGGAGATCTCGGAGCGGCGCAGTACGGCGATGGAAGATATGATGAAGGACCACGACCTCCTCGATGGTATAAAAGAGGCCATCGAGGACAAGCGTAGCGAAGTTGAAGCCCTCAACCATCGTGTACGGGCTGCGGAGGAGGAGTACGAAAAGACAAAGGAGGTGACGACTGCGCAGAAGCTGGCAAGTGATGCGCAGATTGAAAAGATGGAGAAGGAGCTCTCGCGGATGAGGGCGGGCTTATCCGAGTCGGTCCAGCTGTTGGAACAGCGGGAGATTAACACAACTATTGAGTGAGTTCTGCTCTGCATCATTGGCTTGGATGAGTTCCTCTATACTAACGCGAACTTAGGTACGAGCAACTGGTGCTTCGGGCCAACTCCCTCCGAGAGGAGCTCCACACTGAAATTGATCGTATGCTCAACGACGTGATCAAGTTCAAGATTCACGTCCAGAAGAACCTCGACGATTATGAGGGTTTTGTGGCGGATGAGTTGGAGAAGGAGCTTGGCACCGACGAGGCAGAAGAAACGCGAGCGATTGAAATGTGAGGACAACATGACAGATGATGGGTTCTTTCTGGCTCGACATCTGGTTCTGAACTTATGGGTGGTCGTTCCTGATTCTTACCTTGTTGCTGCTATTTGTCCCTGGTCTCATTTCTGTTTAAGGCGTTGAGAGGGAGCGCATAGGATAAGCCTCCTGTTGTTGTTCGTTATGTTGCATCTGGTTTCTCACTTCTCCTGGCGGGAGAACGTCTTCCCAGTTTTACGATGGATGGTTAACGATTGCTGTTTCACGTTTTGCATTGTTGTTGGTGTACGAAGATACCTGGCCTGGCTTGGCTGCGATGGGATTTTGAGTCTACCTGGTACTATTCATACCAAAAGATGAACATGTGGACGATTACTATACTCTTTAGGTGGAAAACGAAACCGTGAATGAGTGATGTCCCCGTATGTAGATTAAGATGATCCATAGGCGCAAGATCCACCATGGCGTTCTACGGAGCAAGGTGCAAACGAACAGGTCCCACGGAGAGTTAGTACACCCCGGCAACCCGCTTGTGCTTTGGATCGGCTGCACGATGATCAGAATTGCCGGAGGAGTTACTCTATCTCTGTACTCTGTGGTAATTATGTACGGTACACGTACGGGGCTTTGACTTGATTTGAACCACTTCAGGGGCATCATTCATGGTCTTCAAGGGGTTAGCAGGGTTCGCATTAGAATTCAGAGTTGCATTAGCGACAATGAATAGCCTGATGAATAACCTCCCTCCCCTCAACTCCACTGTCCGGGACCTCGCGTGGCAGCCTGGTTGGAAGTTGATGGTGGCTTTCCCGGGGAGGCCACTGTAGGTTGCCGGAGGGAATTGGGCCCACTTAGCAGTGATTGCTATCGTCCGGCCGAGCGTGTAATAAAGCGTTCTCGGGTATTCGAGTCAACACGGAGGCATTAGGCATTCGCGCGGGTTCTGGGACTATTTACTTTGGTCGACGCCCTAGAAGCAGCCTGCGCGAGTCTACGAGGACAAGGGAGAGTAACGGTGTTACCAGGCTGGCAAGCTCTTGCCTTGGTTCGTCTGCCGTGGCACAGGGTTCTTTCTCATGAAATTCCACTGAAACACGCCCAAACACCCCCCTTGTCTTCTGGCCTTCCATTCTTTTCTAGCTGTCTTCTTTCCCATCTACAGTACAGTAGAACATACACTACAGAGCATTTACTAAGCATCATCTCGAAATGATGGTTTCTGTTACAACTGTGTTTTTTGTTTTGTTTTTGTCTTTTTGAATGAACCGCAAGTGTTTACGTGAGCTGTGCATCTGCATTGTTACCCTTTGTATCTGCTTACAATTTGCCTGCCTGGAATCCGATTGGCGTCATCGAGGCTGTTGCAGGTGTTAAACCCATGACTCTTCTTCCGATATTGCGACGGCCAGAGAGGAACGAGGCCGTCATCCATTTCGACCTCGAGCCCTCGAACCCTCCTATCTCTTTCTTATTTTTTCTTCTCTGTTTCTTCTTTCCTTCTCTTTTTTCTTCTTTTTTTCCTTCCTCCCACTTTACGACGGTAATTACGAATCATCAAACTCCGCAACTTGCTGCTATTTCCCTGCTCTCTTTGTTTTCTTGACCCTTGCTTGTTCACTCCCTTCGACCTTTCCTCCTTCGTACTAACAATCTCGTTCTAATCTCGTTTCTGTCGATTTATTCGCAGCCCCCCCTCTCCCCCAAACCCAAATCATTTCTCATGATCTACAAGCCGTAGCTCATCCGTGCTTCGCCCCGGCGCCTCCTTCTCCTTCTTCGAGTGCCATTCGTCCTACGTTTGGTGGGGACTCACACCTGCATTCGCCGGCTTCTTCGGGGTCTTACACACCAACTCTCCCGTGACGGCTTGCCGTATGACGCGACTTCTTCGCCTGTCATCGCCTCGACTTTGGCATCATTCGTACTCGACCTCTTCTACAGCTTCGACTGCTGCTTCAGCTCTTGCTGCAACAGCTGCCTCAGCAAAGGCCAACAAGACCATGGCTCCATCAACTTCCTCATTCTCATCGACGGCCCCCGTCTCGGAAAACACGGCCGTTGGACAAAGCGCCGTCCCATCTGCTACGACAGCCGTCTCCAGAATCCCTGGCCGGTCGTCCGTTCCGGACGAAGCCGTCTCGAACCCGCATCATCTTATGAAGCGTGACAATGTTGTCGGCTTCAAGAACCCTTATCCTTCTGCCGGAAACGGCGCGATGATGACTACCATTTTACGGAGAGTCGTTTGGTAAGGACCTTACCACCAGGTTTAGCGCTGGTTCGATCATCACGATTCAGCGCAGCTAATGAAGCTTCATTCCATCTAGGCCCAGCTTCACCGGCGACCTCAAAAAGCCCGATACTACTCCTCCTACCGTCCCTGTTGTTACACCTCAATGGCTGCCCGATCGCGACAGCTCCCCGAAGCTCCGTGCGACCTGGCTCGGCCATGCCTGTTACTATGTCGAATTTCCCTCTGGCCTACGCGTCCTGTTCGATCCCGTTTTCGAGGACCGATGTTCGCCTTTCTCGTTCCTGGGTCCGAAGAGATATACACCAAAACCCTGTAACATCAAGGATATTCCCATTGTTGACGCCGTCGTTATCAGTCACAGCCATTATGATCACCTTTCGCACACATCCATCCTCGAAGTCCAGCAATATCATCCCCAGGCACAATTCTTCGTGGGCCTTGGTCTGGAAACCTGGTTTCGCAAGGCCGGTATTGATCACGTCACCGAGCTCGACTGGTGGGAAGACGCTGAGCTAACCGTCTCTGTTTCACGAGGCCATAAGGACGGCGAAATTTCTGCGCGCATCTCCTGTTTGCCTTGCCAGCACACGTCAGCGCGTACTCCTTTCGATAAGGACACGACGCTTTGGTGCTCTTGGGGCGTCCGCTCTGGCGATAAGAGCGTCTGGTTTGGTGGCGATACTGGATATCGTAGCGTACCGTTTCTGCCTAAAGGCGTTGATGATTACGGCCCAGAATACAAGGATCTTCCGAGTTGTCCACAGTTCAAACACATCGGCGAGCTTCGCGGACCCTTTGACCTTGGACTTATTCCCATTGGCGCATACTACCCTCGCGTTGCCTTTTCCCCAATGCACGCTAATCCCTTCGACTCTGTCGAGATCTTTACCGATACCAAATGCAAGCGCGCCATGGGTATTCACTGGGGCACGTGGGCGCTTACGATGGAGGAGGTCCTAGAGCCGCCCAAGATGCTCAAGGAGGCCTTGCGTCGTAAAGGCGTTCCTGAAGTTGGTGTGTTTGACGTCTGCGATATTGGTGAGAGCAGAGAGTTCTAACGCGACTCTCCTTTGGTCGTATGAGGTGGGTTAGTGTGAATGCCTTGCTTTGGTGTTGACGAGTGAGAAGGCATGTATGCGAAGATACACGATACGGGAGTTTGTCCGTGCGCTGCAATACCCTTTTTATTATAGTGATTTGTTGTTGCAATATTCACCTGGTCTTTTCCACCAATGCCTGGCGCCTTCGCTTATATAGATAGGCCCTTTGTTTTCTGACACCTGTCCAAAGACAGGAACACTATTGAGGATGAATGAGCTTTGGAGTTGAGCATACTAAACTGGATTTTATGGCTGGGGCTTCAAAGCGGTCCAATCTTCATTCGATTTTCTGTCAGATTACACACTAATTCAAATAAGTGACCTTTTTACGAGGCAATTCGCATCTGCAAAGTACTAGGTTGCTTGAAATAACTCAGGCTAAGGCCACTGCGGTCATGCGGGTCTGCTTCAAGAGATCTACATAACAGTTGATCAGGGTCCTACAAATGCCAAGCAAACTCACCGTGCCATTTGCGAGGTATCCATGGAGCCAACCAATCAATTCTCCTAGATTTTGGATTCGTTCGCCGATACCCCACTGTATGTAAGGCTTGACATTGGTTACTGTAGTCCCCACCTGGTAACTTAGCTATAGAGAGCTTGAGCCACAACTGAGTGCCACTGGTGACGTATCTCACCCGCCACAATTGAGGTATAAGTGGGCGTAAACCAGCTGTCCTTGACCTGTCGACCTTACAGCACAAGAATCAGACAAGACAACCTTGAGAATATCAACATCTATCAATTTTCAAACACACCCTTAGACTACAGACATAATCCAAAGACAGATAACCACTTGCTATAATACGCAATTATGGGTCTTCCCGCCTTCAACGCTTCGACAACACAGACAACTCAGTCTCAAAATGACCAACAACCCCGGCAACAGCAGCAAGGAGGCGTCGCGGCGACAGGCGCGGGTGCAAACACGGGTGCAGGTGTGACGCGACCCAAGACAGAAGCTGAGAAGGAGGCGGATCGATTGTATGAGGAGGCTATGGAGGAGGAGTACGCTAAGCGTGACGGTGGTTCCTGATTTCCATGATACTGGAGGAGGCGAGCATGAATCACGATTGTAAATATCGTTACGATTGATAATGCGGGTAGATTTGGGCAATAGTAAGGATTTACTCAGCTCAATATCACAAAGAACGCGAAGCTTAATATGTTCAAATCGTCGGATCAAATCGAGATGACAACGTGCTTGTCAGAGGGTTTGCAATTCCGTGGTAATCCAAAAAGGAAGATGTACTTCCATCTAACAGCATCAAGTTATTTGCATGCTCATCGTGTTCGGCTCCATTCTTTTCGTCCTGCATCTTTCATAGATCCTATAGAACAATCATCGTGTTCCCGCCATCTAACAGTTCCAGCCGTCTTTGGGTCGCCTTTTGGGCCATGTAGATAATTGGTCAACTTTGCAGAGCCACATGCATAGGGGGCAATGGTTTCAAGTGCCCGCACATAGACGGCCCGACACTCCGCAAACCTTGGAATTCTTGGTATCAGTAAGCGGGCTGCTGACATGAGCCCGGCCAAGGAGCTCAAGCTAATGATGGAAAGGTTGGGTTATGGTGGTGGGCCCTAGGCGGGAGATGCGCGCGGTCGAGTCAGTGGCTTGCTATCTGGCTTCACAACCATCCTGGAATCAAAGTCCGCCACGTATAGAAGTGGTTCTTGATGGTGTGGGAGAAGGTATAACGCAAGATCGTAAGCCTAGCCTGCACTTCAGAAGTGATCTTCGGGCTCCGCATCCCTTACAGCTGCTTATATCTCGCAGTGCAAGTTGAGGAAGTTGTCGCTAGTCTCGATAGATTATGGCTAGCTTCAGCTCTTCTCTCTCAGCTTTGCTAGAGCTGCCGCTATGCCTCCACTCAGCTCCTCGTCCTCTTCAGCAGCTGCGGGGGCAGGCATTTTCTGGGCTTCGAACGCCGCCGTTCGCTTAGACTCCTCGATGGCAGCAGCCATGAGCGCGTCCTCGTCTTCATCTCCATCAGAACCATCAAGAAATTGAAATTGTTTAGTCGATGTTTTCAAGGCGTCAGAGCTAGGTAAAGTGGTTTTGGTAGGTGAGAGTTGCGAAGACGTCCCTGTCGAGGGCATGTCTCGAAGAGGGACTCGCGAGAGCGGCACCGCTTGGTCCAGCTTGCTTGTACGCTCACTTGCCTTTGCCGTTCTCTTGGCTGCCTTCTTTACGCGAAAGGGTTCTTCGACTGCCGATATCCACCTCTTGACCTTGATGCCACCCCAGCCGCTCAAGATGCCGAGCTCCTCTGGAGTTGCATTAATGGCGTTCTTGAGACTACCAAAGTTACTCACAAGAGCGACAGCGTCCGACTTGTTTAGACTTCGTGGAACAGTAACAAACTCGACAAGCTTGTCGCCGTAGCTCGAGGGCTGCTGGCCCTTAATAGCGCCAAAACTGGCGTTCTCGTAACTCTTGTACAGTTCAATGTAGCGAGCGGCCTCGGCTGCTGACCAGCATAGGATCAAGGTGACGTTGTTCACTAGAGAAGTCTTCGCCAGTTCCTTAATAGACGCCTCGTGGTTGGGAATGTCGACCATCGTAAGGAGGATGCGGAGGTTGTATTTGCCTTGAAGGTTCCGGATCCGAGTGTAGATGTATTCGGGGTGCAAGCGGTGGTACTTGAGACTACAGTCTTTCAGCTGAAGCCTCCATGGGATCGCCGTCTTATGATTACTACTGACCTGAGGAATAGCGCACATGTGCTCAGGCCTAGGACATAGTCCGCCGGTATATCGCTATACTCCCAAGGCATAGACCGTATACTCGTGAGAACAGGGTTGCCCCTCTGTCGCGGAGACACAAGAATGGTCGAACCAGATTGCCTCTGAGGCAAGGCCTGGGGCGTGGGTTGCACAACTTTGGTACCCGACGCATTGGATGGTGGTGCTTTATCAAGCCGTTGCGGCGTGGGTTGCTTTATTCTTTGTGCCGTCGGCTGCTGAATCGGTTGGCGTGCGACAGGATCGGTAGCGGCCATGGCAGCCAGGAGATCGTCATCTATGCTGTAACCGTCATCCATATCGAGAGCGAGGGTAAACAGTCAATTGCTTGGCGTGTATGTACAAAATGGTGTTAGCAGTAAACAGTGGAAGTGGAAGATGATGCCGAATTCACAGGTGCTGTCATGGCTTCTCATGGTGGATGTGGAGTCGCACGTGCGCTGATGATTACGTTCCTTCCTACAGGTGAAGCTTCGACTACGTCAACTTATTGGATTCTACATAGGCGAAAATTCCCAAATGAAGGGTACAACTTGTTAATTCCATCTGGTAGTGACAGCCAGTGCAGAGTGTTTTCTAAACATTATATTAAAATACCGACCCCTAACAAAGCTTCTCTCTACCAACTGATCTATACCTACCAGCTAATCCTCAATCTAGCTCTTCTTCCAGGCCATCGTACTCAGCATCAGATGGCAATCTATTGCTGACAAGAGAGCTATGCAAAGCATAAAGTGCGCTCACCCAGAAGTCGAAAATGGGACCGAGCTTCCTCATCTCATGGTTGTGTTGACTTAATATGTCGACGTTGTCCCACAACTGTTCGTAGGCCTCAATCATCAACCAAACTTGCAAAGTTGCCATCTCCGTCCCAGTCTTACGCTTACGGTCGATCATCGCTGACTCAAGCTGTCGTATCAAGAGATCAAAGCTGACTTGAAGGCCGAGATTGTCGGTAAATGAGTGTTCTGTTGGATATGGTTGGTACAACGTATGGACGTGAACGTTTGGGGGCGGTTCTGCTGAAGGGGAGGTTGGCGGTGATAAGAGCATAGGCTTAAAGTAGATTGCGCTGTTCTTGTTGCAAGGAGGTTCTTCGTTGTCTCTGTGTGGACGTCGTTCAAAAAGGCTCGGAGCATTGCTTGAATCGATTGTTGGCGCAGACCTCGATCGAGAATTTCCTAAATCTGTTGGCAAGGACAAGGAGTTGCGTGACCGATCTGTAGATGCAAATTGCGATGCTCTTGCGCAAACGTCCTCAAAAGCCAACTGCGTGTCTTCGTCTTTTCCCAGTTCCAAAAGTGCTTGATGTTGATCCGCGATCAAATCGACGCTGCAGACTCCTTGATCTTCGTCCCACCCCCAGTCAGGCTTCGGAGTTTCTAGCTGCCCTATGCGAAAGACTGGTGTCTTGGCGTGGCGCCGCATGGTCGATGTTGTCGATGATGATGTTGTTGTTGTTGTTGCTGTCGAAGAAACTGGAGAGGTATTAGAAGTGCTGTCGAGGGACGGTCGTGGAAAGGCATCATCAAATGCGAGGTGAGAAAACTCGGGGATTATACATTCTGGGGAATGTGTAGCAGGTGATGGATCTAGAACTGTGGAGGGCGCTGGCTTTGACTCTGTATCCATGGACGGATTGGTATGGCTGATAATGGTCTTGGGGCGCAGATAGCTACTCCATTTCGCATCGCTCAAGTCAGGCGCGCCTGGTTGCCTTATGCGACCAGAAGGCGACAAGTTTTGAGCATCCCGATTCAGACTGGCCGCTAAGCCGGCTGGTTCTGATGAAGTCTTTTGAAGCTTAAGCTGAGGAGGAGCTGACTTTCGCAGTTTCCTCCTGGCTGGCTTCAGCTGCTGGCTTCGCCACCGCGAGATGCCCGTGGAATTATCCATAAGCTAGATCGTACTTGATTGCGTTGGTAGTGGATAGTGTTAGGAAATGCGTAACTCTGTGAAGCGTGCTGCGTCGAGTGTGGTCACAGTATCTGGCGGCGGCTACTATGGATCGGGCGACAAAGGTTCAAGTTGCTGTGTCAATACAGCAGTATCTGATTAGGTGTTACGGAGGATATAGGCGTATTTGGTTTCTAACGTCCAAGATAGAGCAACACAGATCATCAAGATGGAGCAGATGAAGGGACACGGGTGGTTGCTAAAAGGATATTGATGTCAGTCAACGCCAGATGCATTCTGTGGATGATACTGCTCTACAACTTGTAAGTTGGCAAACATGCATAATCTGGTTACCCAGTAAAGGGCCATCACAAGCGACCCACGTCATGGTGCTGGCGCCTCAGAAGAAGCAAGATGTCATGACAAGGATCTTAGAGAGACAGGTTTTGACCTCAATTCAAGTAGTGGAAAGGCGAAGCCAACCATAAGCTAGGTTGAGCAGGGCAACTGAACTAGATTCCTAGCGGACAGTAATGACTCCCCGTTTTCTCGGCAAGAGGTCTCATGCATGGAAGCACGAGATGCAGTCGAAGAGATAACGTGCCGATATCACAGGTGCTGTATGCGTTGGCGGGCGACTTGGTGTCATGAAGCTGGAAAGGGAGAGCGCAACACACACTGAGTAGCCAGTACGTACAGATGCAGCCCTCAAAAGTTCTTGCCCACGCTAAAATCAAGAAAGTGGGGCTATAGTACGCTAGATCCAAAAGGGTCATTTTTGCAGGGGAAAATCCCTGCCTTTGATATACTCATTCCCTCCTTCAATTTCAATGATTTTACAGATATATGCCAGAATTCTCTCTATCTATGCCTATATCTTCTCTTACAGAAGCTTCTTCCAAGCTGCCTCCTACTTACAAATAGCTTCATTTCTATTCTTTAATATACCTTTTCTCATTATATTCTTCTTTATCTATAGCTATGCAGGCTTAATTATATTTAAATCTAGCAAATTTAAATACTAAAGAAGCTACTAAATACTATAAAGATTATATATATACTACTATATATAGTATTTATATATAAGAGCTTGATCTTCTTATATAGTAGTATCTTTCTTTTTCTTTATATATTTCTTTATAAAAGGAAGTAACTTTAAAAGAAGAATCTTTTATTAATACTGCTACTAGTCAATATTATCTTTTCCTTTTCTTATTAGCTTACTATTCTCTTTTTTCTACTTTTATATAGGTTATATATCTAGTAGGTTATAAAGCCCTAGCTTCCTTATATTAGTTATAATTTCTTATTAAGCCTTTATTATTAGTTTAAGCTCTTTATTTAGAGTATTAAGAGTAACTTAAGTAGCTACCTTCTCTTTTATAGTCTCTAAAGACTAGTAATAATAAAGACCCTTTTTATTATAGGAAAAGGCAGCCTAAAATATAAACTTACTAAAGCCCTTCTATCTCTTATAAATATAACTATAAAATACTTATTTATTTACTTTTCTCTATATATAGTAGCCTCTATACTAATAAAGAAGAATAATAGAGATCTTATTTAATTAAATAATTACTTTTTAATCTTTAAGGGTCTAATCTTAGTAAGCTAAATACTACTCTAGGTATTCCTTATATATCTTTACTATTAGACTAAGCTTTCTAATTAGCTTTATTTTCCTATATCTCATTGCCTTTAGGATCCTAATAATAGTTATAGTAGATATCTTAACTCCCTTACTACTTATCTCACTAGTAATAATATTAGCTATTTTTTCCCTACTATAATAATCTATACTAACCTTTAAGATAATTAGGTCCTAATTCTCTTCTATATACTTTATAGGCTACCTTAGGTATAGTATATCTTATAGCTACTTATTGACTAGATATAGCAATATTGCATTAGGCTAGAAGCCTCTCTATATAGCTCTTATATATATAGTATTTATTATATATATAGCAATTCCTATGATAATGTAGATTTAAGCTATAGTTTTGCCTCCTCCTACAGGCACTTTTAACATCACTACCAAGGCTCAAGTCGCAATATCAGTCAGCATTTTCATATAAAGAAGAAGCAACAAACAGTTAAAAAATCACAGATAGAGGATATCTACATAAATACGGTGAGCTGACCCTTGTAAGGTTTGCAGGGGTTATTGCTGATCACTCTTGGCAGGCAAGAACTTTTGAGGGCTGCCTCCGTACTTGAAAAGCTTCTGTGTCCCAGGACTTAGGCTAGTGGGGTGTGTGGAGAGCTCATTGGCTCGTCGATTTGGTGATTGGCTTGCTGGCGAAGGAGAAGCTACGCTATACTGGCACAGTGGGAACAAAGAAAATGAGGTCATAGCTTTATTGTAGCTTGAGCGACTGGGCAGGTACCTCTCCCCCCTCCTCCACTGCGCGCGGGGTTATGTAAATTGGGGGTCATGACTGCTCCTCCTTCTACCAAGTACCGTTTCGAGATCCCACAACGGGACGACACATCTGTTTTTTCTCCCACGTTCAATCCAAGGAGAGAGGGAGATAAAAACAAGAGAGAAAACTACCCGAAGGCCTACTTCTAATTCTACTTGTTCTAGCAATTCTGCTTCGTTCTGTTTTCTTTGACAATCGAGCAGCAGGTCACAATTCAGTTGCCCTTCACTACTACACTACCACTTCCCCCCAAACCCACCCCCAACCTCACCCGCCATGAACTGTATCCGTACATCCTTCAGCTTCAAACCGCAAGACAACCTGGCCTCACTAATTCAAGCACACAAACCTCGCACCGAGCTTCTCGCCAGTCTCTCTGAATTGAAGAGCAACTCCACCTCTTGAGCCGAGTAGCCGCATTTCATCCCCCACGTTCTGCTGGTGCTCCCCCCCTTCACATGATCGGCTATCTACGATTTGGCTTGGGGGTCCTGTTGACTGGTTGCCGTATCCGACAGAAACAGGGGTAACAAGGCATGATGACTGCCGCGTGTTGAGAATGCTTCCCCCGCTGCATTTCCGTAAGGGTGGTCCCATCCAGGATAGCTCCTATGCGGGGTTCACTTACTACGTATTATAAGAGAACACCATCATCCACAACGTGCACAACACATTTGTCGAGATATTCCCCTGATGGTTTACTACGATCTGTGTTAACTACGAGTCCAGTCGTTGTTCTTTCATTAATAGTCATTTAAGAGGAAAGAGATACACGTTTCATAGCGCAATCTCCCCAAAACTACAAATCATCAACCCCTCATAATTCAGCTTACCTTTCCGCGAGACTCTGAGCTCAGCCATACTCGGCTCTAGGGGCTAGTTTTATCAATTCTCCAGGAATCGACTAAGAACATTGATGATCGCAATGTCTGAAATTACAATTACTGGTTGGAGGACTCGGGACGTGCGGTTTCCCACATCCCTTGACGGCACTGGCTCGGATGCTATGAACGCCGCGGGTAATTACTCTTCAGCATACTGCATCCTTGAGACCGATTCCAGGTATTCGGGACATGGCATGGTAAAGCGATTCCCGAGCCAAAATTGAAGGTTTTGACAGCTGACAGCAATGGCAGACCTTCACCATCGGTCGCGGAAACGACATCGTCTGCGCCGCCATCAATCACGTCGCCGAACGCCTTCGTGGTAAGACGCTATCCTCCCTCGTCGCCGACTGGGGTAAGACATGGCGATACCTTGTATCCGATAGTCAACTGCGCTGGATTGGTCCCGAAAAGGGTGTCATCCACCTCGCATTGGGTGCCGTCGTCAACGCCGTCTGGGATCTGTGGGCCAAATCCCTCGATAAGCCGGTCTGGCGCATTGTGGCCGACATGAGTCCCGAGGAATTCGTTCGATGCATCGATTTCCGCTATATAACCGATGCCATCACCCCGGATGAAGCTATCGCCATGCTCAAGAAGTTGGAGGGTACGAAGAGTCAACGCCTAGAGGATGCTTTGAATAGCCGAGCTGTACCTGCTTACACGACTAGCGCGGGCTGGCTTGGATATGGCGAGGACAAGATGAAGAGTCTCTTACAAGAGACACTCGATGCTGGATACCGCCACTTTAAGATCAAAGTTGGCGGCGATATTGAACGCGATCGTCACCGGCTATCTATTGCCCGCGAGGTGATTGGGTACGACAAGGGCAATGTTCTCATGACGGATGCCAATCAGGTCTGGTCTGTTCCCGAGGCCATCGACTATATGAAGCAGCTCGCTGAGTTCAAACCATGGTTCATCGAGGAGCCCACGTCT
Organism: Coccinonectria pachysandricola; assembly: GCA_003693555.1. Lineage (NCBI taxonomy): Eukaryota > Fungi > Ascomycota > Sordariomycetes > Hypocreales > Nectriaceae > Coccinonectria > Coccinonectria pachysandricola. The sequence goes on from QUZF01000004.1 coordinate 47,109, forward strand.
CCCGACGACATCATCGGTCACAAGGCCGTTCGGGATGCGCTCAAGCCTCATGGCATCGGTGTCGCTACGGGAGAGATGTGCCAGAACCGCGTCATCTTTAAGCAATTGCTTCAGACTGGCGCCATCGACGTCTGCCAGATCGATGCTTGTCGCATGGGCGGTGTCAATGAGGTTCTCGCCGTGCTGCTCATGGCCAAGAAATTTGGTGTGCCTATCGTGCCGCACTCGGGTGGTGTTGGCTTGCCCGAGTACACGCAGCACCTGAGTACCATAGACTACGTTGTCGTATCTGGCAAACTGTCTGTGCTTGAGTACGTTGACCACCTACATGAGCACTTTTTACACCCTTCTGTCATCAAGGATGGATATTACACCACCCCTATGGAGCCAGGATACAGCGTTGAGATGAAGCCTGAGAGCATGGATCAATTCAGCTATCCTGGTCAACAGGGCGTAAGCTGGTGGACATCCGAGGAAGCCAGGGTTATCCTCGACGGCGTGAAGATCTAAAAGCACAGTAGTTTTACTGAAAATATGTGAGTAGGAATAATCTTCAAAAAAATCCAAAGGAGGTAAAAGTAAGGTATGCTGCATTAGAAGACTCTTGAATGGATGGATCACATATCCTTTCCCACACGGTCTGTGATAGACTTCTATCTTACATAGTGATATAGAAGCGAATCTTTAGTATCAAGTAGTCTAATACATGACTACTCTATCAACCAGTGTCTATGTTATATTTCAGAAACGCCGTAACATGATAAAGCATCTCAGAGCTGTACCAGTGACCGAGATCAGGATAAGAGCGAAACTCGACACTCAAACCCATCTTTTGCAGTACCTCGACTGCTCTTTGGCCATACTGAAGCTCTACATTCTGGTCTTCTGTCCCATGTCCCATGAAGAAGGGTGTCTTCTGAAATGGGTACAGTTCAGACGGCGAAACAGGGTCCAGCTCGGCTTCTTCTCGAAGCTGGTCTAACGCCTGCTGGAGAGCGCTTCTATCAGGCTCAGAGTCACCGCCATCTCTTTGAAACACATCCTCTCCTTCTTCCTCTCCAGAACAGCCCTCCTCATCCAAAGCAAGCATCATCCCTTCTGCCAGAGGTAGATATCCACACATACCCACCACAGCACCTAACGGCTTCCCATCCCACAGCAGGCTACTTACCAACGACATCGCACATCCTTGGCTGAAACCCGCAAGCACAGCTCTCCCAGAATCGCCCCCAAGCCTCCTGATCTCGTCACGAAGCATCTCATGGATGTATTCAACGCTAGGACGCATATCGCCGAGCGCCTGAGGCTCCCAGTCTCCTGTACCTTCGTACCACTGGTGGATGAGGATGCGGCGATATTTCGAAGCACGGGCAAGAGGAGCTGTTGGGAATACGAAGCGCGCATGAGGAAATGTCTCACGGAAGGTTTTGCAAGTGGAAGAGCTGGAGGGTATAGATGACGAAAGAAGGGGGGCGTGGAACTTCCGAGCGTTGAACCCTCGGCCGTGGAGGACGACGATGGTGAGGTTGTGAGGAGGCGTGACTGGGTCGATGATGATGGGATCAGGGAATTCGCCAGGCTTCAGGCGTTGGGAAGAGCCCAGGCGGGATTTCTCTCTGGAATTGCCCGCATACATCGTGACTCTCGACAACCATCGGGCGGGCTATAGGCGTTTCAGAGAAACGTCGACGCTTGGCAGTCGATTGTTCTTATAGAGAGCAAATAAATCGGCTTGAAGATTTGGTCTTCATCTTGAAGTACCGCGGTCTATATAGATGGGGCAGCTGAGCTTGAGGAGAAATGAGAGCGTGTATGATGGGATGAAGTTGAGAGGAGTTGCGATGGGAAACGATGAACTCCCAACCGGTCACGACACTGTGCTTACAGTACTGTACAGTACCATAGCATCCGAATACCCCTGTACTTCGCCCCTACAGACGACCACCATCCCTGATTAAATCGGAATACAACAACCACTCTTCCGCAACTACCTCATCAACCGACATCTATCCCTCAATAACCTCATGCGCTCCCTTCCAGAGCCATGATGGAACTGATCAGCAACTATGAAGCCCGGCCACTGACAACCCTCGCCGCCACCTTCGCCGCTTGGAAAGGCTTTCTTCTCGCCATCGCCCTCGGAGCCGCCGTGGGACCAGCCTACGACACGTCGACATCACTCTTCTTCGACGTCGTCTATGGCAACTCCACCACCGCCACGGCTTCGGCAGTACCGAGCCTAGCATCGCAGCTGACGCGATGGGACGCTCTCTACTTCATGCATGCCGCGACTCGGGGCTATGTCTATGAGCAGGAATGGGCGTTTGGCACCGGTCTGCCCGCGCTTGTCCGGGGCGTTGGCGCCATCTCAAGGATGCTTGGGATTGAGATGACGGGCGTGTGGGAGCCTCTAGCTGCGATTGCCATTGCGCACGTCTCCCATCTCATCGCTGTGTTGGCACTTTACCACCTCACCGTGGTAGTGTGCCGTGATCGGAAGCTTGCCTTCATCGCCGCTGTGGTGCACATCCTCTCACCTGCTGGACTATTTCTGTCGGCTCCCTATGCCGAAGGCCCCTTTTCCTGTCTATCGTTCATTGGAAATTTGCTCTTTGCTCTCGCTCTCGAGCACAGCCCAGATTCATACAAGCGACATGCGGCCATCCTTGGTTCAGGAATTGTCTTTGGGCTTGCAACCATCTTCCGGAGCAACGGGTTACTTGGCGGTCTACTCTTTGCCGTTGAGGCTATCAAGGCTTCCGTTGCAGTTTTCCGAGCACCCAGAATATCTGGCGTTGTTAGACTCGCAGCCCCTGTCATCGCTGGCCTCTTCGTTGCTGCGGGTGCCATCACTCCTCAGGTTATTGCCTGGATGCGGTATTGTAGGCCATCTAAGGCAGAACTACGGCCTTGGTGCTCACGCATAGTACCGAGCATCTATACATTCGTACAGGAAACTTATTGGTAAGCCTTGTTCATCATCTAGTTGTAGTGTATGAGCTCATCGCCCATTTAGGAACGTGGGCATCTTCAGATATTGGACACTGAACCAACTCCCCCTTTTCCTCCTCGCAGCTCCCATGCTCACTGTTCTCCTGAAATCCGGAATAGAGCTAATACGACAGCCCAACCAAGTGCTACGGCGTATACACCATAGTGGCGGAGAAGAGTGTCGCGTCTTTGTGCAAACGTTGGCGGCGACGCAGACCCTGCTCGCTCTTCTTGCTATTACCAACTATCATGTGCAGATCATCAGCCGCTTATCGTCCGGTTATCCAGTCTGGTACTGGTGGATAGCCTCTTGTTTGATGAATGAGAATCGGCAGAAATGGGGTTACGCCATGGTTGTTTTCATCACAATGTATGCAGGAATTCAGGGAGGCTTATTTGCGTCCTTTTTACCGCCTGCTTAACAAATATGGCTTGCTCTACTGTAGGCAACTGTAGCATAGCATTCGAGGATAGACGTGCTGATAAGTGGTAATGACTATCAAGCTCACCATGATGGAGCATGAGAATGGACATGTTGGACTGCAAACTCGAAAGCGTAGTCATCATACTTGGAGTAGGGATGATTCAGGTCTCTTCTCACTAAGCAAAGTGCCTAAGTGCCTCTGAGTTTTCATTCAAGTGTTCAGCGGAGTAGTGTTCTTGGAGCAAGGCAAAAGTAAAATAATGAAAAACTCGCTATATAATCAAAGCAAACTTCTGCCGCTAGTCGTGCGGCTGTACCATGTTCCTATCCAGGCACTGTCTGTTTCTATCTGGTTACCGCTTTGCACGCATTGTTTCTTCCAAAATCATAATGTACTCTTATCCTGGGCCTTCTATCTCATATCTCAAGCAGGACCAATAAGTGATCTGTCTGATGACACGGACTAGATCCGAGCATCTGGTTCACAACACTGGGGAGTTGTTCGTTGTTGACTCATTTGACTGAGAGCTTACTTCCACTATTGCTTCTAAGTTTGGCGCCTTGTAACCAGGCACGCCATCATCCCTATGCTCATCATCAGCCCTTGGTCTTGACGTTGTATCCGGTTCAGAAACATGTCTAGGTGGTTGCGTTGACCGAAGATGCTCGACGATATCCTATAATCCCCGATATACCTAGTAATCGTCCTCGGAGTCACTGTTGTCATTAATCCTGATCGCCCGCCACCTTCGATCAGTAAGATCTTGCACCGCCGTACCCTCGCTTTCAGGGTCAACATAGCCCTTTCCGCCAGCAACACTGAGGGCGACTGGCAAGAAAACCAAAGCATGGAGAGCAGCGAAGATAACTAGAGCCAACCAGACTCGGAAGTAGTAGATTTCGAAGATCTTAGAGCGTGTGAAGGCCAGCACACTGACACCCAGTAGCTTTGTAATTGTGATGCCGGAGAATACTGAACCGCCAACGTTGACAAGCGCAGTCCAAGCTCGCGCGTCGCGGCCACGGAATGCGTTGCTGTTGGCCTCCATGACGGTACGAGAAGGGAAGGTAAAGGCTCTGGCGATATGAGCACAAAATTCAACCGAGATTCCAACGCAGATGATGAGGTTCACGAGAGAAACGGCGTTGAGCGACACGTCAAACACAGCCATAGCGCCCATGATGTCGACGACGCTCATGATGACTGTCAGTGTTACAACGGCAGCGGTGAATACCGAGCCTAGTAGTATCGACGCGACAACAAAGATGATGCCCACAGCAGCAGACAGAAGACCAGCCGTCAAAGGGACGATGCTGAGATACTGATCGAAGAACAGGTAGAACAAGCTGTATGCGAATACGTCGGTGCCGGTTCTATCACTGATATCTGCCGCGATACGACGAGCTGACGAATACGCTTTGATAAAATCGGCCTGGCTGCGGAGAGGGGTGTGCGCGGTTCTGAAATGACTCGCCTCAATGCTGTGGGATTCTGCATCAGACACCACACCTTGTCTGTAGGCGGCGCCACCAAGTGGGCAATCATCTGCTGGCGGAGTGGAAAGAAACTTGTCAAGGTACTCAATGAATTCTTTGCCCTCGGGCATGCCGTACAAGGTAGTGTTCCAGGCTGGCTGCCTATCGGCGAAACAGGTTTTACCTTGATCTATGCAACATTGCTCGTAGATGGGATTCAGCCAGTTGAAGAAGTCATCAATCCAGCTTGCAGTTGGAGACGAAATGTAGGAAATATCCGGCCTCTGACGTTCGAGTTCCAGAGTGTTGGTCAAGGACAAGTCCTGGCATGACGTAAAGCGAGAGCAAACCGCCTGCTGTTCTTCTCTTTTGGCAAGATCGACACCACGAGTAACGAAATAGACGGGCGGGCCCGTCTCCAAATATGCGTACAAATCATTGAAGTAGGGGATCAGGTACGAGCCATCCGGGATAGCAACACGCTGGTCAAGGCCGAGCTGGATTTGGGGGAGCAGGGCCAGGCCAGCTGCAAACAAGCCAAAGAATATGGTTACTACTCCCATCTTGACTTTCTTGCCTAGCAAGAGCGGCGCATAAGTGTTCTTGATGAATAGTTGCAGCAAACTTTCTTCGACCATGTCTGAGCCGCGACTGCCACCTTGCGCATAACCATTAGAGCCGTCCAGATGAATCCTTGCCTTGGTGATTTGCCACCAGGGCCAAAGCTCGCAACGATGATCCTCTACCCGCATCTGGTTAAGTGACAGGAAGGAGACGAACATCGTCATCTGAAGAAGGGCGTTGATAAAGACAGCACCTGCAGCATAAGCTGCAAAGTTTCTTACGGCAGGCATTCCCACCGCAGCGCCGAGCGCAAAGGCGACAGTCTCAGTGAGTGCGGAGAAGAGTATGGAGGGACCCATACGACCGAGGGCCCTCGCGACGCGCTCTTCAACCACCTGGTCAGGGCAACTGATATTGACCCGCTCGAGCTCATGGACGATCAAAAAGATGTTGTCGACACCTACTGCAAGGACTATGAAGGGAATGACTTCCACGATGATCAAAGTCGCCTTCAATCCGATCCACGAGAAGAACCCAATTGAAGCAGCAATCGACATGAGTACAATCAAGATACCAACAAGTCCCAACGTAACCTTTGACTCCACCAGCAGAACAGCTGGGTTTCTGAAGATATGCTTGAGTGGGGTTCCGAGAGCCATGCAGGCGTAGATGAACATGACAATGTAGCTGATCACGATGATTTTAGCATCCGTATTGGTGGATTTGTTGAGCTCCTGCTCCAAGCTGATCTCAGCACTGAAGGACAGTCGAAGTCCTCTGGAGGCTGCTTCTGCTTGCACCTCGAGAAAGCGATCGCGGAAGACATTTTCCCAATCAATAGCATGGGCAAGTGTGTCCGTACCGTCCTGGGCATTGTTGACGACCCAGGTGACAGTGATGGCTTTGGCGTCAAGAACATCATCCTCGAAACCGCCCAAAACCATTTCAGGCTGAAGTGGCTGCCCAAAGTTGGGACGACAATCAACGGGACTCTTAGTACACGCACGAAGATCGTCCGCCCAGGAATCTCTGGTGGGGCTCCCCTTGTTATCCCAATATCCTGAAATGGACTGCACGGCACAAGCATCACCAACAGGTTTAAAGCAGATGTCGTCGAAGTACTTGCCAAACGTGGGGCTTTCGAGTTTCGAGATGCTCTTTTCAACGTCCATCCACCATTTTAGGGTTTCGTAACTCAACACGGGTCCCGGTCCAGACGGGTTGGTGTCGTTGACTAAGAAGACTTTTTCGGCACGGTAGAAAGGTCCAAAGTGGGTGTCAAAGTAGGCTTTCTCCTGAGCTGCAGCCGATGTTGGACTGACCCAAAGGCGTGCTGGCTCGCGCTCCAGATCAAACTTGAACAGGCCAGCACTAAAAATAGCCACGACAAGGAGACTTAGACCGATACAAAGACCCGGGAAACGCGCCGCAGCGTGGCCAAGTTGGTAGAACGCATGATCACACTTGTCATTGACCCAGTAACGCTTAGTTGGTCGATCGCGCATCGCCTCGGTTTGCACAGGGCCACCTTCATCCTCATCATCGCTGTGGGAAGATTCATGAAGTAGTCTTGTCCTCTCAACGCGACGCTGGGCATACTTCTTCCATGCAACGTGGCCAAATGATGATGCTACAAGAGCAAAAAGAAGAACCGAGTAGACAAATATGGATGCAAATGACAGACAGGGCAGCACGCCAACTCGGCATGACTTTGAATTCTTGACGTCGGGGAGCTCGGGGCAGACCTCAGGACAATCCACACACACGCAGCGGAAGTCAGGGTCTTCATCGTTGCACTTTTTGGGTTTCATTTCCAAGGGATTCATGTGCGGGTCGCTGTATTCGGTGGGGTAGTTCATCTGAAATGGGGACCCAACGAAGGGCTTCTTGTCACCAAGAAACTTAAGCATTGCCGTGTAGTTTTTGGCACCGCCTCCAATCAAGTCCATGGCTCTACTGTTGGCAGCGCCGAACTTGACTTCTTTGCAGCTGTCGTAGAATCCCGAACCATATTTCTCGGAGATGAGTTGATCGAGCTCAACTACTAGCTGCTTGTCACCCTTGGTAGCTGTATCTGTGACGTTGATGAAGACCGACTGGTCAGGAGAACATGTGAAGGTGCAGAACAGATTGAAAAAGTTGTCCCTGCATGCTGGGCAGGATCCAATGATGGTATCGGGTGTTCCAAGTTCAGATTTGAGAGCTCGAACCTATGAACAATATCAGCACTACGACAACAGTCAAATGGCATCCGAGGTACTCACCTGCTCCAGAGAGCAGCACACTGGGCCAGTCTTCCATTTTTCACCGCAGAAATCAACTAGCTCTTTGCGAAGCTCCTCATCAGGGTCCTCGGCAAGGCCATTGTCGACACAAGGCAACTCTTTGCCAAAAAGGCTCTGCTTCCCGCAATGGCCGCGGAAGGCACATCGACCTGATTCGTGCTTTGGTGTGTGAGGTTCGGCGCGACTGAGGATAGCCAACGATAGTGCTGTTGCAACGCCCTGTACGGCGAACCGGTGATGCATCTTGAAGGGCGGCGGCTCGTAAGCTTCAGCGGCGAGGTAAAGGCGGAGTCGATCGGTAGTGCGGATACCGAGCCGGACTCTTGGCCGGGATGAATGTCTTTGCGCTTATTACAATCGGGTGTAAGGTTTGCAAACAGGTAGGTATACGATGTTTGTCAATGCGACGCTTTGGCGCCAAATATCAACTCATAAAATGCTTGACGAGTCAAAGGTTCGACCTCTCTTTTGTTGGGTGGTGAAGAGAGGAGCAAGCCGTGACACTGGGCAAGGTTGGGGAGGTGATGCCGCGTGCTCTGTCTCTCCAGGAGCTTGGACGCATCCATGCTTGTCACGTCAGTCCTGTGCGGGTAAGCGCCTGCTTATCGGTCCACTGCGACCGTGCAGTCATGCGTCATTGGATCCGGGGTGGCGCGGAGTTAGTTGATTGAGGTAGCTTACCCGGTACCATATCTATACCATAGTTTTGGCTTCAGCAAAATCAATAGTAGAATAGAAAATATCAGGGTCATAATGAATGGACAGCAAATATTTGGTGATTAACTAGGTGGACACAGGCTTTCTCAAAAATAGAGCAGCGCTTAATGTTCGCTTGATGAAGATGTGTTTCTCTTGACGGTCAATGGTTTAGATCTTCCTAAGTATGGTATGTTTTTCGTACCTGGGAGCCTTCCCTAATTTCCAGCTTTACCTGCAGTTATTCTTTCATCTTACTTGTGCAACTCTCATTGTTGCTACTAATCAACAGCTAGTCAGTTTATAGTTCTATTCTTGTCAATAATGTGAGTCTTAGGACAGGTAGTCTGACCAAAGGTGAAAAAACTCCACTTCTGCATCGCCTTTCCTTTGCAAATTTAAATATCGACTGCGATGTAGAGTCTTATCTAAATAGTTGCTGGACCTTCTGGCATATTGTCAACCATCTCTTCTTCTTCTTCATCCTGCACTCAGACTGAACACGTGACCCTAAGTTCAGTTGCTCTTCGGCGCTCCACTTATTAGCTCAAAGCCCAAAATATCGCAAACCACAAGTGTCGATGCGTCATTGCAGCCTTTTTGTGATCCTTTACCATTATAAGATGTTTGTCAATCGTTGTCCTCAAATTCTTGCTTTTGACTTGGCTCTTTAGTTCGGCGTCAGCTTCTCCGTCTATTGGCATATAGTGGCTGTTGCAGTTGATCTTATCTGAAATACGCCTTCGCCCTACTTTGCCAAATCATCATGCAAGGTGAGACATCCGAGGACAATCTTCAAAAACTTGTGGTAAGTTTTTGCCTCAAGAGAGGTTCGGATCTTGGCTTCAAAGTTTGTAGAGCGGTCTCAGTAGCGATTTGGATACAATTTTCTTTTTTAGACAAAAGTCATGTATATCAGCGGTGAATAAACACACGATGGTCTTTCCTTAAGAACAGTGCACCTTCAAAGCATCAGCCGAATGGTGACCTTAAGCCATTCTGTGAATATTCTAACATCGCGTAGGATTCTTTCTGCACCTTATTGGACGAAGCAGTTATTGTCGCCATCGCCAGTGATCACAATCTTTCGCTCAAATCAGAATACGGTCAAGCTGAGAATACTCTCAAAGAACTCGCGCAAAGCGTTGCAGAAGAGGAAGCATCTGGCTTTAACCCTAGTGGAAACTCGGGAGTCATAGCTGATACGGCTGATGACTTGGGCACCACAGGGACAAGTCGAGCGGCATCTAGGACTCGCGGTACCGAAACTCCAGCCAGCGACGTAGCTTCGCTGTCGACTGACGGCACCTATTCTGTACCTCAACTTACTTCCTTCAACAATGACAGCGAAGAGAGCAAAGTGATTCAGCTCCAGTCAATGTTTGCGGAACTCACAGAGTACGACATCAAATACTCTTTGAAAAATGCAAATGGTGACTTTCAAGCTACTCTGGACGATCTACTCAATGTTCAGTACTTGAAGTCAATAGGCGAGGAACCAAAAGGGGTCGACGGTTTTTTTCGGCCCGAGGAAGAAGTGGGAGGGAAGAAGAAACGGAAGAACAAGAAAAAGAACAACAAGGCCTTTGCCGCTAATCAGCTCGTATCTCTGGAAGATGCAGCTGCAACGGAAGCATCTAAGGAGATAAAGAGTGCGTGTACCGTTTTATCAGGGCGTGCTAGACAACTAACATCGTTTTCTCGCTAGGGCAGGATGAGATATCCTACATCGCTGATCGGTTTAACCTCCCCTTTGGCGAGGTATCTCACACGTACTACAAGAAGCGATGTTCGAGCGGCGCCACGGCTGTTGAGATCCTGGATCAACATATCGCTCTAGGTATCGAAGCTCAGGATGAAGCAGGAAAGCAATACGCCCGAGAATTGGCGCAAAAGTATGGAAACGTGCCAGCAAAGTACATGCCAACCGTAGTCCACGTTACTGGTTCCACTTCACAGTGGGCAGATGAGGTTGCCTCTCTCCTTAGCAAGCACTTTACCAAACACCCTTGGACCCAGAAGCTGGATCTGAATTATAGCTTGACGCCATTGCCGGAGGACGACATTGAAGGATTTCAGCCTGTGTCCAACAACAGAAGCGGCACCAGCAGTAGAGGCACGAGGTCTGGTGCTACCACACCCGTCCTCGGAGCTAAGGCGACTTATTCTCAGGCGATAGACAGGGCTAACTTACACAACCGAGCGAAACGCGAAGCGTCTGCATCTGTTACACAACTTAGTCGACGCGGCGCTTCGAACCCTCTTTACCGACAAGCGGCAGGTTACTACGCCGAGGTCGCCCGGGAACAAGGTCGCTTTGCGCAAACAGCGACATCCAGTGCCGCTGATTTACTCGTGCAGCAAAACAGCAGCAGCAACTCCATCGACCTGCACGGCGTGTATGTCCAAGATGGCGTGCGCATAACCCGTCAAAAAGTCCAGGCCTGGTGGGCGGGCCTGGGTGAGTTCCGCAGCGAGAAGGCGAGGCAGCAGACGTTTACAGTCATAACTGGTCTTGGCCGCCATAGCGCTGGCGGTGTTTCCCAGCTGAGGCAAGCCGTAGCTGCGGCTCTACTACAGGACGGGTGGAAGATACAAGTCGAGACGGGACGTTTTGTTGTAACTGGTAAACGTTAGAGGCGGCCCAACAAGATATTGAACGTCCAAACAGAGATGTTGAGCATTTTGGCTTCCAGATCCCATGAGTTACCCAGTGACCTGATTTGGAATATCCGTCTTAGAATATGATTTTGAGTAAACGTATTCGGGACGTGATGGAACACCAGCTTATTGCTTGAGCTTATTCATACTATTTATACAGGAGATGGAGAAGCTGCGGTGGGTAGTTCAGCAAATACAGGCCAAGGTGCCACCATAAAATCATGGAGAGCAAAAACGAATTGGAATACAAGTAAGCGAATAATGCATATCAACTATATAGATACTCTATTCAGTGGTTTGGAAGCTGGATATTGGTTACCACCAAAACAGGTCCATCATGATATGAGTCAGAATCCGAGAGTATCACCAGGTGAACGGGGAATCATGCATCGTCACGTTCCATGCTGAGATATATATTGGACTCTAAGACCTCATCTATAACCTATCCCTCTCTATACTCTTTATATTACTACTAGTGTATATTCACTGCGGTACCTATGCCATCTTCTTCTTCTGCAGCTGTAGCCCGCATCGCTCCCAAACAGCCATGCCCGTCGTAATGGTCGTACAAAACATAGCCAAGCTTACCAGACCAGGCTCAACCTTCACCCAACCCAACGCAGAGCTAGGGAGAATTATATCAAGTATGTCGGAGATGATGCTTCGCCCCAACTTTGTAGCTTGATCGCCAAGTCGCTTCAACCACGCCCGCCTCTCATCCTTGCGCTTCGCGACCACGCCCCTGAGGCGCGCTTGCTCTTTCATAAGGCCATCCCGAGCAGTAGGTTCTTTTTCTTCCCCAGCGCCAAGCTTGGGCTCGGTGACGTTCTCCTCCACAGATGTCTTCTCCGAAGCTACGACCTTTATCGACTTTTCCCCGGTACCGTTACTTTCACCATCTTTCGGAACAGCCCGACCAGCAAAAAGCTTGTAGACCTTGATGCCCGTACACAGCAAAGACGTGTACAGCCCAGCAAACCAGAAAAGCAGCGACTGAGAGGTAATCTCTCTGAACATTTCCGCACTGAACACTTTAAATCCGTCAATATCAAGAAGGTCCAACAATGTGACGGTCTCCAACAAGCCAAACATGCCCAGACACGTCTTGCTCACAATGTCAAGCCATACCTCGACGCCTGCAACTCCGGCATCGCCTGCGGTGATATAAAGTATCCACCCGGCCTGAAACGCATCCAGAAAGCGGAAGAAACGGATGAAGCGCCGCGAGATGTTGAGCTGGCGGCGGAGGGAGCCGAGGCCTGTGGCCGAGGATACGAAGATTGACTCCGGCGTGTTGGTGGGCAGGAGGAAACTGAGGAGGAGAGGGTAATTGATGAGAATTGAACAAGTTGCCTGGAACAGACGCAAGATACGCTCAAGACCAACTAGATTGTGTTTGTAGTGATTAGTTGCCGTCCTGTACGTGGCTCTAAGGATGGGAGATGATATCGAGAGCTTACCAAGATCGGTACCAAAGGCAACAAACTGCTCAAACGTTCCCGCCATTTTGAAATGGAGATTGACAAAGCAAAATGATGCTGCCAAGCTGAAGGGGAAAAAGTTTGAGAGACAGGGTTATTCTGCGCAGGAGTGAGGAAGCCTCTAAGAGCTTGCGGAGTTAGAATAAGAGTCCGAGAGATAACGACCGATTGATTAGCGGCGTTGTAACGACCCCAGCTCTCGGTCTTTCTCTCCGGCAGTTCGCCCCGAAGTCTCCACATCCAGTTTACCACAGCCACGGACGGCGTGGCTAATTCGATATCCTTTATCACGCATTGACTCAGTAGAACGAACATGATATCCAACATGACTTGGACTGTCGTACCTTATACGTGAACTGGTAGGCAAAATCTCTCTCGTTGAACAGAGTAAATAAAAAATAACACAAGGCTTCTATGGAAGTAGATAGGCACAGATACAAACTTGCCCGACCAAGCTCACTCCCTGAACGATTGACTCTTCCTCAAGTCTAAAAACTATTACTGACCAGGGGCAACAAGCTTTCCTTGAGCCCTTGTCTCGGGGTGCCATCCTCCAGCCAGCGGCGTTCCGCCAACCTCCTGAGCGTACTTCTGCATGCGAGCCTCAAGCTCAGGTCGGAAGTGACGAATAAGACCCTGAATGGGCCAGGCGAAAGCCTCACCAAGAGCTGCAATAATATCAGTAAAGTCCTCAAATGATCACCAATCGGGTTCAAACTTACCGCAAATAGTATGGCCCTCAACCTGCTTAGTCAACTCCTGGAGCATATCAATCTCGCGCTCGCGAGCTTGACCCTTCTCAAATCGCTGCATTATCTGCTCAGTCCACTTGCTGCCCTCTCGGCAGGGCGTGCATTGGCCACACGACTCGTGACGGTAGAAGTGACTGAGACGGCTGATGCACCTGACAACGTCGGCGCTCTTATCCATTACGATGACGGCGGCAGTACCAAGACCGGATTGGCTGTCCTTGAGGGCATCGAAATCCATAAGCTGCTCGTCACAAACGTGCTTGGGGAGGATAGGAGTGGAGGAGCCGCCAGGGATGATAGCCTGAAGGTTGTCCCAGCCGCCACGGACACCACCGCAGTGTTTGTCAATCAGCTCCCGAAGAGGGATAGACATCTCTTCCTCAACGGTACACGGGTTGTTGACGTGACCGGAAATACAGAAGAGCTTGGTGCCCTGGTTGCGTTCTCGACCGAAGCCAGCGAACCAGCTTCCTCCGCGACGGCAGATAGTAGGAGCGACAGCGATTGTCTCGACGTTGGCAACAGTTGAGGGGCAGCCGAAGACACCGACCGCGGCAGGGAATGGGGGCTTAAGACGGGGCTTGCCGGGCTTGCCCTCGAGGGACTCAATCAGAGAAGTCTCCTCGCCACAGACGTAAGCACCAGCACCTCGGTGAAGGTATACATCGAAGTCGAAACCGGAATCGCAGGCGTTCTTGCCGATCAGGCCGTCGGCGTAGGCCTCGTTGATGGCTCGCTGGAGAACAGCAGCTTCTTCGATAAACTCTCCACGGATATAGATGTAGGCGGCAGTCGCATTCATGGCTCGGCCGGCAACCAGGCAGCCTTCGATGAGCTTGTGAGGGTCCTTTCGCATAATCTCTCGGTCCTTGCAAGTTCCTGGCTCGCCCTCATCGGCATTGACGACGAGGTATCGGGGCTTGCTGTCCTTGTCCCAATCCTTGAAGTTCATGAATGACTATGAATCGTCAGCCGATTGCCATCTCCAGCAATAGGCGTGTTTGGCCGCCTTTCTCGGAACCTACCCATTTCAGACCTGAGGGGAAACCAGCACCTCCTCGTCCTCGAAGACCGGAAGCCTTGACTTCGCCAATGATCCAATCGTGGCCCTTGAGGATGATCTCCTTCGTCTTGTGCCAATCGCCCATCTTCTTCGCGCTCTTCAGGTCGGCAGGATATCGTCCGTACAAATTCTGGAAAATGCGATCCTGGTCTCTCAGACCACCGTATACTCGCTTGGGAGCGCCATCTTGAACGGTAGCCAGACCTCTCACGGCGGTCCGTGAGAGGCCGACAGCCTTCCTGGGCGCCGATCTCGTGGACAGCATTGTGGTAATGGTCGGGGTGGCGGTTGGAGGTTTGGGAGGCGAGGACGGGCGTCAGGATGCGGCACTTCGAGTCTACAGGCGAGTTTCGTTGACTGTCAGAAATGGCAGCTTGTTGATTGGCCAATGCCGGTTACAGATTACTCAGCTCGTTCCGTTAGCCACTACTTACAGCCTGGCCCACTCTTGCGCTTGGGCTCAAGTACATCGCATCTCATCTGTTAAGAACACGAAGCATTTTACTGGCTGGTTGGACTGTTGACCTCATCGAACTTGCCACATATTTTTATGGGGCACCCTTTCAACTCCTGAGCGCATGAACCTCGCGTGGCTTGCTTCGAAGCTTTACTGGGGTTCATACAAAGGGCTTTCGATGTTCGGAGCCGAAACAACCTCCCTCGCTGCTTTCTACAAGGATCTACACAAATGAAGGCGTCCTAGGAACTTTGCAATTTCTAACTGTAGCAAATATATGCGCTTATAACTCTCGCCATGTCGAGCAAACGACATTCGATCCTCCCCGCAATCGACCGCAGTGGTCCGAAACCCCCCGTAAACTTCTCATCCTCGTTAACAATATCCGAGAACGCGGCTCTTCAAGGCACTCATTCTATCACGATCCAGGCGGAGACTGTGGTTCATCCCCGCTCGCGGTTTGAGTCCCACTTGGGTAGTATCCTTGTTGGACGCCGTTGCCTTATTCACGAACGGACTCAAATTGGGGTGCGCCCTGCCGACACCGCGACTGCGAGGCCTGGTGGAGTTGTGCTCGGTGATTATGTGGTGATAGAAGCTGCCTCTATCATCGAAGCGGGAAACACTGAGATAGGCGAGTGTTCTGTAATCCAGGCTGGTGCCAGGATTGGAAGTGGTGCCAAGATTGGAAAGGTACCTTGTTGAGCTCTAGTAGTTGCAGAAGACGGACGTAGGGACTAACAGAAGCCTAGAACTGTACCATCACCACGAGATCAACCGTCCCCCCGGGTGCAGAACTACCTGATGGAAGCGTCATCTTCTCCAATGGCATGCGCCGAATCGATCGTCGTGATATTACGGAGCAGAAGAAGATTGGATTGATCAAGCAACTTGCCGTTCTGAGGAAGATGATATCAAGCAATGCAGATAAGTTTAAGTGAATTAACGATACCCAAACTAAGCACAATCATTCACTACTTCTCGCTCATATTTCTCGACGCGTAACTAGATGGATTCTATACTGAAATGTCCTTGGGGTCCTGGCAGTTTGGCAGGAGCATAAAAGCAGCGATGACTTAGGCAATGTATCAGCGAGCGATTCATTGGGCAAGACGGAGGAGAAGCTACGAATATTCCGTGCTGTTGTGTTTCAGCATCAAGTTCTCAAAACTAATACTGCGCATTCAATTAGCATCTCTGAGTCGTTATATAACGTTAAAACATACAGCAATCCTGTAACTTTCGACATAAAAGACAAGCTTAATCAACAAGTCTAGTGACTCATAGCATCCTCAAATAACCTTCGTAGCTGATCCTTCTCGGCCTCAAGCTGAGTTGACAAGCCGGGCGCAAGCATCAGTACTCTCGCCTGTGGAATTGTCCCTTCGACCAAGTCCTCAATATGCTCGGGCCCAAATCCTAGCTCCCGCAAACCCTTCGGCTGATCGCCCAATTCAGCAAGAAATTTGGCAATAGCGTCGGCAAGCACTTCACCCGCGCTCTCGCGTTTGACGTTGGAAATGTCGACGCCAAAGGCCTCGGCGGCGGCGAGATGGCGTTCAGGGTTGGAGGCGGCGGTGAAACGGAAGACGGCTGGAGCAGATACAGCAACTGAAACGCCGTGCGGGATAATAGGTTTAGTGACTTCATAGCCTGCGTGTTTGTAGCCTGGATTCTGGCCAGAGATGGGATAGGACATGCCTAGATCGGTCAGTGTTGTATATGCTTCAGGCTGGTAGTTACTTACCGTGGCATAAGTGAACTCCGGCATTACCTGCGTGATATCAGCATGGTGAACAACTCTGAGGTCTACATTCCAACACTTACCAAAGCCGACGCCAGCCAGTGTCGCTGCTAAAAGCATCTCACTCTGAGCCTCGAGGTCATCAGGGTCCCTCACTGACCGGGGTAGATATTTAATTGTAGATCTCAAGGCATGGAACGAGAATACATCAGAAATGGGATTAGCACCCTGATAGGCCGGTCGCAGGATTGGGTTCGTCGGTCTCGGCGTGCGCTCATTATACGGGATAGCAGTCCAAGATTCAAGAGAGTGGCACAAGACATCCAAGCCAGACGAAGCTTTTACGGCAGCAGGCATAGTCCGCGTATTCAGCGGATCGCAAATTCCCAACGTCGGCTTTAGGTTTCTGTGCGCAACACCCGTCTTTGCTCGCTTGGAGACGAGATCGAAAATGGCCGTCCCAGTCGTCTCGCTTCCAGTCCCAGCAGTAGTAGGCACAGCAATAAGAGGCTTCAGAGGCTTGTCCACCGGACGACCTTTACCCAGGGGTGCGTTGACGAAATCGAGGAAGTCAGCATCGGGGTATGCAGTGTACAAGTTCATAAGCTTAGCCGTATCAATGACGGAGCCTCCGCCGACAGCAAGAAACGCATCCGGTTCGTAGGGTCGCGCCCAGGCAATAGCCTCTTTGATCCTGAGGGTGGTGTAAGTGAAGCTGCTGGAGTACTGGACCAGAATTGGACAACTTACGAGCTATCCTTGGGTTCAATCATGACATTGGAGTAAACCTTGAAATCGACACTTTCCCTTGATAAAGCCTCTCGAACCTGCCTCATCGCATCAAGCTGGTTGACAGTCGGATCCGTTACCACGCACACGCGCTTGGAGCCCATGTTCTTGAAATCCATGCCGACCTCTTGTGTCACGCCGGGGCCGAATCGGATTGACGAGGCCGCCATCTCAAACGCGTACTCCTTCTGACCAGGGTGAGTGGTGGGTGTAGCATACTTACGGCCTGATTGTTTGAGTGCCGAGGCTAGACTGCCTGAAGGCGATTGATGATATCCAGGGTTCGAATGGCATGGGCATGAGGGTGGATGAGTATATTGGATTGTACGGAGCAGGCTTGTTGCCCGCTTGGCGGCCTGTTTGGTGAGGTTAGCTCGTTTACGCATGTTCATGACGAAGCTCCTGATGGCGTCCCCAAGGTGACGAAGAGGATTGGGCAGCTTACATTCGGAACTGATCTTATGGATAGACCCATGATGATAGTTATTATTTATCGTTTATGCTTGTCACAGTATTGTTACTTCAGCTCGTTACGTAGAATGGTTCAAATATAATACAGGAGGTGTTCTGGAGATGGCATTTCAACTTCGGAACTACCCTCCCAAGTTTAGTGGCTTCGCTATACCTCGGGTGACAGACGCGGAGTATGCGGGGGAATCGCGTAGATCTGGGGGCCGGGCCGGGGTGTGGTCACGCCCACCCTGCCGAGGCAGGTGACTGTGTGCAACCAACAGCCGGTCAGGACTGAGCACAGCAAAGATTCCAACATGTAATAATTACAGGTCACCTTGTTCATATGAACGCAAACCTGTATCTATGGTCCAAAGCCTTGTGGTTCAAGTCGTTACGCACCATCCGTAACCTGGTAAGTAAGCTGCAAGTAACTAACGCTAACGTTAAGCTGTGGATGTAAACTTTCCTAAATAGGAAATGAGCTGACGATAGGACACTTTTCTATCCTACATAGTAAAAACCACTGCCTCTCACTGGATTGAGGAGGAAACGAGTATACCCACTTCGTCAAATATCATCGCATCTGCTTTTCTATTGGCGAATGCCATCGTGGAATTCTCGAGTACACGCGCCGCCATCAGGGCAACATGAAATTGTTCACCAGTCCGGGATTATTGAGACACAATGGCCGTTTTGTCGTTACCACAGAACATGTGGTGAAATGTATCGAGATGGCCTCGTCAAAATGCGTAGCAGACGGGAAAACCAGTGGGGGTGTAGGAATGATCTGCCACAGAGTCAAAGATGGCACGGGGACTTGCAGCCGGGTCAAAAAGAGACTTGAGGTTGATGGCAACGTAAGGGAACACACCTTCCGTTTCAACAGCATCCGCGAGCGGTAGAGATGTGGGATGTTGGGTGATGACTCTATCAATGGCGTATTTGAGGCAACGGCACAAGCGACAGAAGAGGTTATATGTAACGCGCTTTGCACGGCGGAGACGATGACAAGCCAGAAGGGCATGACGGCAAAGGCGCTGGACTTAAACAAGGTAGAGGAGATTGCAGGTGGTCATCTCTGGGAGGCCGCTGATGCAGGTACTTTACTCCATGTACTGAGTCGCCCATGTACTTCATTTGTACAAGTTTGATAAGACACAGCGTGGTAAAGGTTCGACCAGGTAGCGATTGAGCTGAGTCGACAAGTCACCCAGTTCTGCTGCACTCGGTAGATCTTGAGCCTCCTAAGTACAACATATATGTGTGCTACACACAGACAAAGCTTAGCTTGTGGAATATATGTGCAAGAGTAAAGTTGGTTAACGATCCCATATGTATCTAAATGGTCGAATTCAACCCCTTGTTATTGGCATCCCATCTTGCGCTGGTTCCAACAATTCCAGGCACGTACCGATAGGCCAGCTGATACCTCTCCTTCTTTTCATAGAGCACTACCATATATCAACAAGTCTAGATAGACAGCCAGTTGCAAAACGTCATGTATGGGTAGAGATGTCTTTGGTATAATTTAAGCCATCAATTGTGGACATAATACGGACCGCGTAAGCTATGGGGCGATGCGAGGAAGTACCAAACAGCCCGCCGGACTCCCAGGGATATCAGGCAAGGTCTTGTCTGATTCAGAATGAAAAAGATTTGGAAGCTTATCCGGATTTTTTGTAGGTATGAAGCGTCTAAAACCGTCACGGATGAGAATGTTTTCGCTGAAATTGCACTCGAAACTGAGCCGTGATACAGCCTTAACTATAAGGAGAAACGTGGGGTACTTTTCGCCCCAGCTGACTGCGAAAAGGTACTTGACGAGCTAAGTTCGCAACCTCCACTCAGCTCGCTGGCTGGCAGTTGGCCAGCCACGCAACTGAACTGGCCGATGCCGACGGCTCCTCCTCGACCGCGACCGAGCAAGCACAACCCACCTTCACACTTTCGCTCGGCAACTCTTCGTCATCGCTCGACGTCGAGCTCAACTCAGCTCCGAACAACCCACCTATATCCTCTCCCTATCGACGGGCTCCGAACGAACATGCTCCTGCCTCTCGATACTTGTACATGATTAGATCCCACCGTGTCTCATGGACCGCGCAAACGGTGGCGGCCCTGGCGCGGCTGCCAGCAGAGCAGAGCGGTTCGAGGACGAGAAAAGTCGCATCATCGAGAGTTGCTTCAACAAAAAGGATGTCGATGGCTCTCGTACGTTTCTCCCTTTGTGCTAGTCGTCGAGGCCATTGGGCGACAATTACCCCTTGGCTAGGATGAAGGCCCCGCGCATAGTAAGCTAATATTGACGTCCTCTATGTAGTGCTCGAAACATACATTACGCATATCCGCATCACCGAGTATTCCTCCCATCCCTCCTCTCCACCGCCACCGCAGGCGCGCACCCCCGGAGCCCAGAAGCCGCGAGTCATTATTGTAGCTGTACGGAAATCAGGCCGTGTCCGCATGCACAAGTCCAAAGAGAATAGCAACGGCACATTTTCGATTGGCAAAACCTGGAACCTTGATGACCTGACGCACATTGAGTCATATACCGGGCCTCAAGCAGACCCAACTCATCGCGAATGGGTAGGCGAAACTGGCTTCCTTGTCACCATCGGAAAGCCCTATTTCTGGCAAGCGCAGACGGATAAGGAAAAGAAGTTCTTTATCGCAAGCCTGATCAAGATCTACGGAAAATATACTGGTGGCAAGGTCCCCGAGCTCACGGGTTTTGACCAGAGAGAACGTGACCAGATCTTAGGCTCCGGAAGGCGAAATCTACCTCCACCTCAACCCGAACAGGCTGCCCCCAATCCTGTCAAACCCACGACACCTAAACCGCACCCACTACACCCTGGCGCCCCAGATGCTGCTCGATTTGCAAGGACACCGCCTGGCCCATCTGGTCGACCTCTAATCGAAAGCGCTACGAATTCGCCTGCGCCGAGCGCCGACTCCAGAGTATCACGCGAAAGACGTCCTCCCGCTCCCCCATGGATGTCACAAGGAAATAATAGCCAGGATTCATTCGCGAACTCAATCAATGCAAGAAGCGATGATGGCTCCAGCCAACCTCCACGATCCCGCAACGGAATGCCAGCTGCTAGTGCCTATGGTCGGTTTGCAGATCCATCCGAGTCTCGAAATGTACAGCAAGCACCCCCGCCACTCCAACCCCTACCACCGCAGTCGCAGAAAACACAACCACGCCCGCCCCCTCTGCAACCAGAGAAGCCTCCACCGGAAAGGAGAAGGCCGCCCATGGATCCCACTCGTCCCACCGATCGAGATTTGGTTCCTCCACCCCTCATTAGTCCCAGCAACAAGAGAGACCCTGTTGCACCACCTCCACGAAGCAGCGAGCGAATGGTCCCACCACCTCGCAGAGACACTGGTCAACATGGGTCCACTGCTACATCAAGGCCAGGAAGCTCCAGAGACCGCGAGAACTCCTCGACAAATACTAGAACAGTGGAGGGCGAAAAGCCTGAGCTCGCGAATGCGCCGGCGATTCTAAAGGTGCCTTCTGCTGCCTCGCTGCCCAAGGTTACTGCCCCCACCCCTCATCCGCTGGTTCTTGCTCCGGCTTCGGCTCCAACTCCAGCTCTGGCCCCTTCTCCAGCTTCAATTCCGGCCGCAACTCTAGATCCAGATCCAGATCCAGCTTCAGCTCCCGTACCGATCTCGGTGTCTAAACCTGCACCTCTAAGAGAAACAACCCCATCACCCGTTACACAGGTTGAATCGCCGGTAAAGCCTCTGGCCGAGCCTGTTTTGCAAACAAAATCTGAATCTCCCCCAACTGAACCCGAAGAGTCAACACCGGGCTTAGGACCTATGATACGGTCAAACAAGTCAGTGGCAGAGTTCTCAGAAGGTCCAAGCGAGGATGAGGAGACGAAGCCCGGTTTGGGTTCAATGATCAAGGCGAAGAAGTCCAAGGGTGAGATTGCTGGAGCTTTCTGGAAAGCTGCTGCCAAGGCGAACGCAGCGACAGCTTTCAAGCCCCGACCTGGTGGGGCGGGCGAGCGCTTGAGACAGCTGAAAGAGGGCAGTCTTGGAAAGGGAGAAGATGAACCCGATGGCATTACTAGCGTAGTCCCGGCACCACGACGACCAGATTCTTCAGGCAACCAGGGGCCTTCTGAAAGGCCCAAGTCCAGCCAGCGTAACTCGCTTTTACCTGAGGTGAAGATATCTGTCCCGACAAGTCGGCCTAGTAGCTCACAAGGCCCGCCCAAGGAGATCACTAAGCACAAAGAGCCAAAACCAAATGTGGAAATTCAAAAACCTGAGGAGCTTAAGAAATCAAAGACCCCTGAACTTCCTGGCATTCGTCGCTCAGCCAATGCTGGAAACGATGTCAAGTATCTGCAGACTTTGGGCATCGATCCTATGATTCTGGATGAGAGAAGTGAGGAGTTTACCAAATGGCTCGACCACTTTGGCTGGATCCCGGGGGAGCAGATGCGATCACGGAACGTGGATGATATGAAGTTTGACCTCGAGCGTGAACTAAACAAGGCTCAGGCCGGCGGTTGGTTGGCTCGATTCCGCGAAGAAGACGAACGGGTGAACGCCATCAAGCAAGGCATTGATGTTGCTATGGCTGAGTGCGAGGAGCTGGATAACCTACTCACACTATATTCGGTCGAGCTTTCGGTAAGTTTCTATTATCGAGTTGGAGAAGTACCCTACTAACTTGTTCCAAGACACTTTCAGATGACATTGCTTATATCGAAGCTCAAGGTCAAGGTCTTCAGGTGCAAACAGCCAACCAAAAGCTGCTCAAGAAGGAGCTTGAGTCGCTACTGGAGACTTGCGCCATTACTTCCAGAGATCTGGAAGCTTTACGAATCGCCCCTCTTGACAATATCCGAGGGCTTGAGGACGTTGAACATGCCCTAGTCACCCTGTATAAGGCCATGATGAAGATCGACCCTAGCGTGGGCGGCGGCGATCCCAGCAAAGCCCTGGACTTCGAGTCCGCTCAGGCACTTAAGCTTAACAGTGACTATAACAGTATGCGCATCGTCCAGGAGAAGAAGCAAATGTACCTCCAAGAGACCGCTTCTCTCATGAACCGCTTGCTAGAATTCATGTCACGGCAGTTCGATGTTGCTTTTAACGAGACGAAGATGGCAATGGAGGGTGCTCTCTCCAGAAAGGTTGACACTTCGCATCACGATGTTGGCCGTGACGTTCTTTGGAAATACAGCCCCTTGATGTTATACGCTAGGGACGTCGACCTTGATAATTGGAACGTTTTTATCCAGATCTACCAGGATAAGGGACGCCCTGTATACCAGGTGGAGTTCCAGAGCATCATCGGCTCATGGCGCAAGAATGCGAGGAAAATGACTGGCGAGGAAGCCGAACTGCTATTCACATCTCAGGTCGAAAAACATCATGAGAGCGGTGGTATGGTAACAAACGCACGAAAACTGACAGTGAAGCGCAGCCAGACACTTGCTCGAGCTCTGAGATCGCCGTTGTCGGAGGGAGGAAGCCGCACGAACGTGGACAAACCAAAAAGTGACAGCAGGGATTATCCCTATGAAGTGTTTGCGGGCGTTTTGGACGATCTGCTGCCGCTTGTGCAGATGGAACAAAACTTCATTGTTGATTTTTTCCATGCGACAACCCTCGAGCAAACAGACTTCCTTGACTCGGTTGCCGCGCGGTCGCCGCGAGAACGTCACGGCGGCGATCTGAGAAGACCTCGTCTAATGGAGCCCGATAGAGACCTTGCTAGGCGCGTGACTCGCTCGATGGATATCATCTTCCAATTTCTAGAGTCAGAGTTACAAAGACTCATGGAGTGGGCTATCGGCCAGGACCCCTTGTAAGTTTTAAAACTCTCCCTACTACTCGAAGCATTGATTGACTGACACCCTTATAGGCAAGGAGTTGGTACACTGGCTGTCATGGAAAGAAAACTTGGCGAAATCAGCCAGACGAACCAGGAGTTTCTCAGCACTTTGTTACAAAAGCTACATGGCAATCTCGAAGGCAAGTTCAAGAACTTTATTGACGATCAGCTCAGAGCAATCGAGGAGACTAAGGTCAACGTCAACAAGCGTAAAGGCGTCATCTCCTTTATCCGCGTGTTCCCGCCCTTTTCAGCCGCTGTAGAGAGCATGCTCACACGCGTTGGTGCTAATCACGCGGCTCGACGCGCCATTGACCGGGAATACCATCGCATACTAAAGGTCATGTTCGACTCGCTCATGGTTATTGCCAGAGAGAACCCTACTGTCGGAGTGACGAGCGGTGCTGGGGATCCCGAGGACAAGGAAGCCCTGAACTTCCACATCCTACTGATCGAGAACATGAATCACTTCATCGAGGAGACAGATACACACGGATTGGATGTCTTGGAGGAGTGGAAAGAGCAAGCAAACGGTACATACAACGAGCATATGGATCTATATCTTAATGCAGTAATGCGCCGACCGCTAGGCAAGGTGCTTGAGCACCTCGAGAGCGTGGAGGCGCAGCTACACATGGGCAAGTCACCAGCATCGATTGCCGCCCAGCCTTCCAACAGTAAGGCAGTATTCAACAAGATCTTGGGCAATTACGACTCCAAGGAACTCCGCAAGGGGATCGAAGCACTAAAGAAGCGCGTAGAGAAGCACTTTGGCGATGCGGACGATCCTGGGTTGAGTCGGGGGCTCGTGGCTAAGGTGTTGAAGGAGTGTGAGTCTTTCTATGCGGAAGTGGAGGGTAGGATTGGAACAGTGACAACGGACATATACGGTGGAGATGTGCTGTTTGAATGGCCGAGGGCAGAGGTCAAGGCTGCTTTTCGTTAGCAGAGCGTCTTCCTAAATGAGTAAATTTGGTGGTTTATAGTACTGCGTGGGCTGGCTGTGTTTGGCTTTTCTTTGGCTTCTCCTTTTGCAAGCAGTAGCGTGGCGATGGGTCGTACGAATGTAAAGGATCCTGTAAAACCAAATCGGGTTGAGTACGAGAAAGCAAGCTCATATGAGATATATGTGATTATGTACTGTAGAACGCAAAGGAGAGCATACGAACCCCTATCTACCAGCCTAGAAGTCATCAGTTGCGTACCAGATAATGTACTCTGTGTGGTGTTGACGGTACTAACTGAGCTCGACGTCACTGCTGTAACACGGGATCTTAGGTACTTTACGCGACGCGACGTGACAGCGCCACACTCGCGCTTTCATCCACCAGGCCAGTCCATCATACCTATCAACCTTCAACGCTCAACTCAATAGATACCAGACCACAAAGTACGAATCGCTAAGCCTAGAACCAAGCTCTCTGCTACACGATCGCCTCTCCGACTTCTAGCTCAAATGTCCCACGTTCGTTGATCGAACGGAGCGGCAGCGACTACTCCTCACCATGCCTCCGCAGACCCGCTCTCACGGCGTCCCGGCTCCGAGCCGAGTCTACCACTCTACGCCTGCGCAGCAACAATCACATTTTCCAGCGAGGAAGAAGGTTGTTCGAACATATGGCAAGCGTCGACGGGGTGGAGAAGGAAGTGCGAGGCTATTGAGGCAGCAGACGTTAACGCAGATCGATTTTGTACCGAGTCCTAGAGAGCCAGAGTTTATTGAGTTTACGGATAGCGAAGATGAAAAGAGCTCGGATAGCAACAATGATGAGGAAAATAAAGAGAACCAGGTCAAGAAGAAGAAGGACCGGCCTGCGGATGACGAGGATGACGAACATATCTCGAGCGGACGGAAGCGGAGAACACATCCAGAAAAGGTT
The DNA here is from genome assembly GCA_003693555.1 of Coccinonectria pachysandricola. Lineage (NCBI taxonomy): Eukaryota > Fungi > Ascomycota > Sordariomycetes > Hypocreales > Nectriaceae > Coccinonectria > Coccinonectria pachysandricola. The sequence continues at coordinate 72,697 of QUZF01000004.1, forward strand.
ACGAATAGCAAGACCAAACGACGACGCACCCTCGGCGATGATACAGCCAGCAAAGATAATGAAGAAAGCGAGGATAATGGTGAGGATTTTACAAAAAGCAAAAAGAAAAACTCGACGTCAAGAGGGGAGACCAACGTAAATCGACGGAAGACGTTGGGAGACGCTCCTAGCTCAAGCCATCATACTCAAACTCTGACACAATTCCTCGACCGCAGGCGCGCACACTTTGAGTATATCAAGGACTCTGAAGATGAGGATGGATATGAGGATCACATTGGGGGAGAAGACGGTGGTTTTCAGGATTGGCTGCAAGACCCGGCGGATCCCAGCGTCAACCGCCATCGGGATGCGACACCATCACCCAGAAAAGGGAGGCAAACACAAAAGTCACCACAGAAGAAATCGCGTGTGAGTGTGTCGGCTGAGAATATAGGCGAAACGCGCGAAGACTCTGTGGTTCCCCTGACGCCGCTAAAGCAGGTCGTAATCCCGTCTTCAACCCAAGGCTCTACGCCAAGTCATTTCGCGACACCCTCCAGTGCGATGATAGGCCGTTATGGTGCACCTGATCAGCTGCATCTATCTCCCACCAGATCAAGATCATCTCCGAATGCTGAGGCTATACCTGTGCCCGTGCCGCTTTTGACTGATCTTTCAGGGCCGCGTAGAACAACAATCACGCCACGGCAGAGCAAAGGGGTGATTCAAGACTCTTTTGCGGAGGAGAGTTGGGAAACTAGAGATGGAGAGGAAGCCACTCCAACCCGGGCCTCAGCTGCCGCTACGCCGAGTCTTGACGAAGAGACTCTAGTCGAGAGCTCTTCATTACCAGATGAACAGGACACGCCAACGAAACCATCGCACAGAGGTAGAAGGATAGAGTTTGAAGATGAGATCGAACAGAATATTGAAGCCGAACTCTCTCGAAGTATTCCTTCGAGCCGGGCTGGCAAACAAAATATTCAAGAGATTCCAGATTCGGACGAGGATGAAAGCGATTTTGAAGGGCTCTCGGACAATAATGAGGAGGAATTAGAGGAAGACGGAGACAAAGAGAAAGACGAAAACGAAAACGAACAGACTCTTTTTGTTGCTGGCCCCGAGACGCAGTTTGTCATGAATGAGATTGCGTCTACAGAAGAAAAGCTACTTATGAGAGCTTCAACGACCTCGACATCAACTACGGCGAAGGATGACAACACTGCTGCATTTTCTTTGGACACGCGGGTAACGGAGCCTCGACCGCCAAGCCCATCAAAGCTGTCCTTAACTATGAGCTCTCGATCCTCTACTTTACCAGCCTCCGGGGCACCTCAAATCCTGATGAAGCTGAGACGTCTTCGCAAACCAATCCACCCCGTCAGCGCCATAGCAGCAACTCAGACGCAACCTGCCGAGTCACAACGAGTGCCTGCTGCCATCTTGCGCTCCCTCCCCTCCCCTACTGGCCGCTCCGATATTCTTCTTCCCCTATCCCTCAACGCCCTTGCTACTGTCATCGAAGGCTATGACATCGCCCTCACCTTGCCCTTCAAAATTCCAGCTCAAGTCGTGCGCTTCTGGCTTTTCGACGGCACATGGCTTCGATATATGGCATGTGTCGAACCTGGACGAGTTGTCGAGGGTGGCGGTGCATGGCGATATCACCTAACACAGGTCTATGAGCTAAACAACCCCGTCGAAGGGCAGGATATGCGCGAAGAAGGCTGGGTGGAGCGTAACATCGATCGATATACGTACATTCCCCCTGCAGTCGTTGGCCAATTCCTCTGGAACTTGCGCCATGCAATCTTTGCCGAGGAGGGAAATGAGACTGCTCATGAAGCAAGCAGCCCTCCACCAGGTTTATTGCCTAGCTCATCTCAGAACCTTCCCTTTGAGGCCCATCTTAAGTCCCAGCCCGAGCCCGAGCCTACGCCCAGTATAAGCGTTTCGCAACAAGTGGCAGCCCAGTTTGAGAACGACATTGCCCATTCGACACAATTCCCAACATCAGATGACCTTCTTGTGCCATCAACTCCTGAAGCCGACAACACCCCAACAAACACGACGCCATTTACAGCCCCTTCATCATATACAGCATCTTCCTACCGCGTATCCCGCCCTGCTCCAGCGCTTGTCACCACCGGTGCTGGAACAATACGCCCCTCGCAAGCTACCACGGCCTCTCAAGCATCTACACCCGAGAAGTCTTCCGCACATGAAAAATCCTCACGATTCGCTACCGTTGGCTCACCTCTTCAACCTTCTTTCCCAACGCTCCAACCTTCCAGCAGCTTATCCTTCCCAGACTGCGGAGAGTCCGACTCGCCAATTCGCCTACCACAAAGCGTTCGTCTAGGTTCTTCGCAGCAGCTGAGTAAGAGCCAGATGCTATCGGATAGTCTTATTCGGGACGACATGAGAGTTCCGCCGGAGACTTGGTATTCTGATGAGGATGTTGAGGGGTAAGCTGAAAGTTGTCAACCGTAAGGGATGATCTCCCACCCTAGTCGAAGCATCAGAGCAGTCTAGACCCAGATTAATACTCCTTGGTCGTGTAATATAAGGTTGATAGAACGAAACCAAAGTTGTCTGTATCGAGTGGAGCCGTGAACCGTATAAAAAGGTGCAATACGACTAAACAGGTGTTACCCTCAGGTAGCGTGGCAGCCGGGGTACTAACATTCAAGACCATCAAGCTTCGCGGAAATATATAGTACTTTATAAATAGACCGGGGATGCTGAGATTAGATCAAGGGTGTGCAGTAATGTCCTTGACTCAAGAGAGGAAAGAGACAGGCAAATATGGTCTGAACATCAAGTCACAATCAAATTCACTTTACAACTATCCAGTTCTTATTTGCAACACTTGCAGAATCCTGTTTATTCGTTCCCGCTAGAAAGGACCAGCAATTTGATCATGCCGGTTTTGCAGGCTGAATAAGTCATTACGCCGGGAACCGACTGGCCATCCATGCCTATGTGTAAACCTGCTTAATCCTTCTTCCTTTCTCCGCTTATTGGATCGCTATAGTACCTTAACAGACATAAACTGAAGTGTAAATATATGTGTTGGTGGATGGTTGAGGAATGTTGGTCGTGAACCTGATAACAGGTATGTTACAGGCTATGGGCTTCACCGCTGTTAAAGCCCGAGTAGCCGCGGCTGGTAGTCGCTGCTTACGATAAGTGAAAGGCGCCTTGGCCCTCCTTGACTGCCGTGGAAAGCTGTCGTTTCATGATTTCATAATCAGAGTAATCCGGCAGCTTCAAATAATTGACACACGTCATAACACTTGGCAGATAGTCATCTGAAGTATAGGGATGCTCACTGGGTTTGCAGACCACAGTAAACATAGGGGTTAAGCTCTTGAAACCTAAGAAGATATTAGTTCATGTCAAGCCATTGCCCAATTCTTTCCTTCTCCTACCTCCGATAGGAAGCTTGGGGCTTCCAGTTGTAAACTGTAAAAAGTCACGACGCTGGGCAGCATCGAATTCGCTCATGATTGAGAGTAGGTTCTTCACGCTCTTGCTATCCATGTTGTAGCCATGATCCGCTTTGATAGAATCGAGCAGCGCTAGATACAATGTTAGCTGGAATATCACAGATAAGGGGGTGGGTTATTCATCTTACTTTCAAGAGACCAATCTTCATCAGCACGGCCAAACAAAGCAACCAGCTCATCTGGGGTAAAAGCACTAAGCGCAGAATAAGGGAAGACCTGTGAAAAGCCGGCTCGGAAGGCGTCAATCTGGCGGCGAACACCAGATCCAAGCGTCATGTCAATAACATTCTCCAGGTATGCGTCGACGTTGTCAATGGTTACACGCTTCTGGGAGCCACCCTCCTCCAGATCAATATTAGGGTATCCGGGCAGAGTAAAATCCAAGCAGAGATCGTCAAGCTTGACATCATCGATAACAATGTTTTCAGTGTCAGCAACCTTTTGGGCAGGAGTGCGAGCAGGGTCCTCGTCAATCTCCTTCTTAGCTAGAGCGAACCTCTTGATTGCTTTCAACGAACGTGCCAAGCCAGGATCAACGACCTTGACAGCTCCCAGGGATGGCTTCACTCCAGTAGAAGAGGAGGCATCTCCAATATGAAAGAAGATTGGATTAAAATGGATATCGATGATCCGAGAATCAATCATGGAACGTGCGACAAACTTTCCGAGCATCTTGAAAAGGTGGAGAATGCGCTCGCCATTTGGCGCAATGGCCTCTTCCTCACTTAGAGGGCGGGGGAACAGTCCAGTACTACTGGAGACAAACTCTTCAGGACCGCTAGAATCCATCTCACGCCAAAGCATAAGCTTCTTCTTGAAGAACTCTTTAGAAACGTTGGAGTAGAATTCGAGTGTAGGTCCCAAGCCTGTACCAACTTCCTCGAAATACTCCACCTCAAGAATGCTTTGGGACGCACCATAGAGTTCCATAACCTTTAATGCAGATTCAAGTATCTTCTGACGAGAAATTCGCACTTTTTGTCGCTGTAGTCGGCCGAGGAATGGGCGCTCGTTGTTACGATCACGCCTGTTTTCTTCTGCTGAATGGGTGTTCTGCCATCGTGTCATTGATCGAGCATACCCAAACGATGTAGACTGGAGGAAAAGGTGGCGAGTCTCAAATGGGAACAGGAAGGGGTACAACCGCGCCAAATCTTCGGACCAGCTCGGCAAGCAGTTGCTAGCTACTATAAGAGGTTCCTCAAGTTGGCGATTTAACTTGGCGGTTAGTTTTGTATTGACGAATTGCGACAATGGCTCCGCGTTAAGACCGATGGCGCTGTCCTTGTGCTCGACGAGTACATCTTCAATATTGGAATTGAGATCGTGAAGGACGTTAAGTAGTCGCAGAATCGACGCAGTCGTTGGGTGCTTTGCTAGACTCGCAGGAACTCCATGTTCGTCTTCGCCTTCTGCATCTGCATTGGATATGAAAGAGATCGACTCAGTAGGGGGCGGCCCGCTAACGCGCTTGAACTTGATGGGATGCACAGTAGACCATATGCTTCGACTAATGTGCTCATCTGAGTTAGACGCCGCGGTATGAACCGCACGATAGATGGTTGTCTCGTTACCAATCATCTTGCTATCCAAGCTGAACTGTATGTGCCAGTCTTTAGGTGTGACCTGCAGAGCTGAGGCGTACGACATTGGCCTTGGTGTCGATAATGATCTCTGCGATTCAGTGACAGGTGGTGGCGGAGGTCCTCCGCGAGTAGGTGCTCTCGAGCTGTTGGGTGTTGCCACTCTGGTTCCATCGTCTTTACGTGCTGTTATCTTGCCACCAGTTGCAACCTCCATATTAACAGCAGAGTTGTCATCTGGGGCCGTCCTTTCATCGCCTTCATCGTCGTCAACTTGTTCCAGCTCACCAACGATCGCATCTAAGGCACTTCCTTCGCCGACGTCATCTTCATCATCGGTTATTTGTTTCTCATCTGCGCATTCCAGCGTGTCTTGCATCTCCTCGTCGTCTGGCGGCGGAGGACGTGGTTGAGGCGTGTCTTCTGATGCTGCTTGATGTCGGCCAGAGCGGCGCAAAGTAGTCCTGTCTCGTGAAGAACCTCCCAGTGGGCCAGGGGTTGCCGGTTCGCCTGTTGGCGCCGAGGTGTGAGACTTGGATTTTCGCACGATGCGAGAGCTGGACGGACTGGAAGCTGTAGGTGGAGGTGGCGGTGGTGGAATAGATCCTTGAGAAAAAGATAGTCTTTCAGCGAATCGAGCTGCGGCGGCACCGTTCAGTGGAAGGCCAGGGTCGCCAGCCATCGCTGCAATCGCTCGTGATAGGCCATCCCTGGCACGAGATGGACGTGGCGGACGCTCCAACAGACTTATTCTTGGTCGGAGGTAATCGTCTAAAGACTTGAAGGTGGCAATGGCGTGAATTGAAACCATGATGTTCCGATACGGCCGGGGAATATCAGAATCATCATCAGCGACAAGTCGCAAACGAATTTGCTTCCCTAGCATAGACGCAGGACTGCTGTGGTTGCCCTCAAAGGCGTTGTGGTGCACAGTGATTACTTCGAAATGCTCTGACCTACTGAGCAAGTCCTGGAGTTTGTGGGTCATGACACTGAATGGTGTAGCTGGTGAGTCGGCAGTGGCAGTTCTGGGCTTGGATTTCACGGTAGAGCCCATGAAAATCTCCAAGAAGGTCGAATGCGCGGCTCGAGCCAGCTCCTGGTCCGGATTGGTGAAAACGTCCAATAGAACTCGAACAAGGCCAGAAGCCAACATCTCCGCGCTTGTAACACTATCTAGTACATCTGTATCAAAGTAAGACGCAAGCTTCGCGAAAAGCTCCTTTCCTTTATCGGCTACAACAATGCCCGAGGAGCGCTTGAGGTAGCATGATTCCAGCTCGCTTGCCAGATCTGATAGGCTGTCAAGGATGGCAGTCGCCTTTTTCTTCATCTCTTGGCCATGGCTCTCAGTCTCATGAACCTCTAGGAACTTTTTCGCTACCTCTCGTGTACGCGATTTCATTGACCGCACGTTAGAGAGGAAGCGACCGAGTGGAACCGCCTCTGTTGACATGGTAGATCCCCGAGAACTAACCGGTGATAGCTCTTCACCTTGAGCTTCGTGCTCGTTATCATCGTCGTTATCGTTTTCGGCCTCGTCGTGGTCCTCGTCATCGCCAGAAGTATGATGTTCGTCATCCACTTCTTCGCCGTGAGGTGACTCCTGATCCGATGACTGATCGTTCTCATCCGCTTCCGCACCATTTTCTTGGCGGTTTTCAAGGGCTTCTACTTTGACTGCTTCCACCTTAGGCTCTGAAGGGTCTTCCTGGTTAGCAATTTTCGTGATCTCCAGGAACACACCCTCTCGATAGAACTGATAACGATAGATTCTGTCTAGCCGGCTGAGGAGTAACTCTGCGGCCTGCAGTGCTAGCATGACCAAGGTTGCATGGTCTTGTTGAGAAAGGATAGATGCCAAGAATGAGGCATAAGGCACAGGCGTGAGGGCCTCCAAGAGAATATTCTCGTCTAGGTTAGATAACATCTTGAGCTGCGCTGTCAAAACTTTCTGACGAACACTGAGGTTAACGGTGCTAGAGAAGGCATCGGTCAAAGTTGGGAAAATTATGAGCGTGAAGCGGCGAACTTCATCCTTGCAAGTCTCCAGATGTCGTATGCGCTCATCGTCGGCCGTCGTCTGATTTCTGGAAGGCCTGGACGAAGCAAAGGGTTCAGCAGAATCATGGAGTTCGACAAAGTCGCCGTAAGCGGGGTCCGCATTGCGGGGTAGGCTTGGAAGTAGCTCGCAGATGACATTAAGAGTCTCTATAATTTGTTCCCGTGGTCGGTGAACGAGCGCTTGCATGATGACAACACTATCCAGTTTAGAGGCCACGTCTTCGGTGCCCGTAGGAGGTGAGACCCCAGTGAGAATCTGATACAAGGTCTCGACCACATTTAGCTTAAAAAGCTCAGCAGAGAGTCTTGGGCTTGCGCGAGCTGTAAAAGCAAGAACGCGGAGAAACTGGGTGTGGATATTGGAGCCGATCATGTTGGTTGTGCCTGGGACAAGAAGCCTCAGTATAGCTCTCAAAAGGTCGACGCTGACCAGTTGCTCCAACTTTGACGGATGGTACTTGAAGCTTTCGACAATCCCAGTTACACACAGGGAAGCCTGCTCGACTACTCTCTGGTCGCTGCTTTTGAGGACATTAAGGAGGGTGGGCATGACATCACGTACAACCGGGAAAGAATCCTCAGGTATGTTGCGGCAGCAGTTCGCGGCAGTGGTAACGGCTGTGCGCTGAGTGCCAGTAGCGAAAAAGTCTAGATAGGATAGACAAGCAGTCAATCCACCCTCGCGAACGATACTTGCTGGATACTCGACGGAAATCTTCTCTAGAGTGCTGAGAGCCTGTTCAGCTAGGTCGATAAAGGAAATCTCGAGAAGCTTCTGGCAAAGAACCGGAACAGCATTGCCGTAAACGACGTTCGCGACGCTCGCAGGCAAAGCCTCCATCAGATTCGCTAGCGAGCGACATGCAAGCAGCATTATCTCTGGGCTTTCTTCCTTGTTCATCAAGGTAACCAACTCCTTCACGAAGGCATCAGGAGAGAAATGGCCTGACAAGTTGTCCTCGTTCGACACTAGAAGGATCTCGGATAGCTCCTGAAGAGCAATCAACTGGACTGAGGGATCTTCGTGGCGTAGACTGTGCAGAAGCTCTCGTAACCTGGAAGAGAATCCAGACATCATTCCGGTCAATGCTCTCAGAGTGCTGGATAGGCTTGAGCCGCCCGGGCCCCCAAATCCACCAAACGGGTCATCGTCGTCATCGTCTTCTTCTTCTTCATCCTCGTCTTCGTCTTCGTCGTCTTCGTCATACCTGTGAGGCCTTTCATGATCTTCGCTGTCGTCATTGTCTTCACTATCATCCTCGACGGCATCGTTCATGGGCGGAGGCGGTGGTGGTGGCGGGCCTGGGTCTCTATTTTCGTCGGTTCCCGTCATAGGTGTGTCTTGATCCAAGATTTGTTCCATATTCCTCTTCGATCTTCGAGTGGTAGTTGAGGGGGGTGCCCCGTCTATAATAGTCAGAAAGTGAAACTAAAAGTAGCATATACCACTTACCATTGGCATTAGCTGGCTTCTTGCTACGACTCGACTTTCTACTAGAAGAAGCCGAAGGAGTGGCAGTCTCTGCAGCATTTGCAGGACCTGGAATGCCACTACTGATCGTTGTTAGCTCTAACAACGTACCAACATATGTCTAGATAAGGGATCATATTTCCACATACCCTGAGCTATCCATATTGACAGCCGTGTTCCCCGTCTTGCGCGGTTTAGAATAGGCTGGGGTATTGGTAGTAAAAGAGTTGGCTTCGGGAATCTTTTGTCTCTTGGACCTTCGACCCGAAGACGCAGACTGCGAAAGTGCGGTAGGGCTCTTGCTAAGGCTCTGGTCGTGGGCAGTATCTTTTCGCTTTCTAGACGAGGTGGCAGAAGGGCCGGTCGGGGCGTGGGCGTCAGTAGCGATAGCTAGCGGGTCGGAAGAAGAGGGAGCAGAGGTGGAGGGGGTGGCAGCAGAAGGTTGGGCTGCTTGGCTCGCTGCTTGACGAGCCGATGATCTAGTAATTCTGGGAGACATGAGCGGCTTGACCTTGGTAATGGGGTATAGAACAACGGTCATGAGATTCGAATCGACAGAAAGAGAGGGCCAGGAAAATGCTCTTCGATAGGGCACAAAAAGAAGATACGACTTAATCGGGGTGAAGGAGTAAATGTTGTTGTCGAGGCAGAGAGCGCTATCGTGGCTATCTGAACCGACCGCTTGGTGACAGATATGGCCTTGCCAAAGAGTCAACCACAGAAGGCAAAGGAACGAACATTTAGGTCGGCAGGTGGAAGGGCTGAAAAGGCGACAAACAACCGGATTAAAAAGACAATCGGGAGTGTGCTGGGTGTTGCAGGTGAATTAACGGCAGGTATCAAGCCCACAGGTCCTACAAACGGCGAGGCACTCCTTCAGCGTAGCGGTTGAAGCGTTGATATGACAGCGACAGCCTGGGGTTGTAGGAACGAGGGCGAACGATGTTAACTGTAGGTGGTGAGGAAGATGAAAAGTTTGGCTCTACCTCTTAGGGGCCGATGTCGCGGCGGAAGTAGATGGGATGGTAGCGGCTGAGGTTATCGAGGTTGAGGGAAGTCGCACTTCGTTATCGCCTGCCGATGTTCGTTCTGCCATGCCCAGACTACGCCATCAGGAGTGCAGTGGGCAGGTGCGGGCACAGCGGGTCGAGATAAGTTGGTTATTGAGAAATAAGAAAGAGTTTGGACGCCAACGGAGAATGAGACGGCAGTGGGGTGTGAGATCGGCAGAGGAAGTGTCAAGACGAAAGGAAGATGTAGGATTGAAATCTTGACGTTGGACGACTCTGGTTGCGCTGTGCGTGACTGATGAGTGAGCCTTCTGAGACAAGGCGTGCTACAGCGGATCGAGCCAGGCATGGCTCAAGGAATAAGGTACCTGCGGCTGGATGCTCCCGTGCCGGTGGCAGCCATTAACCACTAGCACTGTACGCAGTACGCGTGATCCTACTGATGGCGGTGGGCTCAAGCGGGACAGACCAAGGCGCTTCGCACTGTGCCTTGTGGCGCTTATGCCGCAGACCGACTCATGTCATGTACCATAATGTTTACAATATTTTGCTTAGTACGGTTAACCCTTCATGATTTTGTCACAGTGGTCTTCATAGCAGTTCATCAATTCAACAGGCTGCACAAATCTCGACCAGATTTGTACGCACAGGGCTGTCCCACAGCGTTGACCGCTTTCGGGAATACTACGGAGAGGTTCCACTGACGACATCCCTCCACTTTCTTCCTCCACCACTTCCTACGCCTCCTCAAATTTGTTTACATCAGCATCGAAGAGTAATCTCCCTCCATTCAGCCAAAACAGTTGTGAAACGTATAGAACCACCGACGTCTGTCATGTTGGCTCTTAGAGAGCCCTAAGAGCCCTAAATAACCGGCAAGCTATTTGTCAAGAAGGGGACTGTTGAAACACCGTTAACAGGGCTTTCGAACCGCTGATTACCAAGTATTGGTCTCCACTGGACCCTGAACGATTGAGTAAACAGTGGTTGGGCTGCACATTGAACCCTAGTCTCGGTCCATTTCGCGTCAGGTCTATCTTGTTCATACGTGACCTATCAACTCGTAGAGTTCGTTATCCACCTTGGAGCCCATACCAGCTCTCAGACATGTAATCTGTACAGCCTGGGGGGGCCGCTTTCCGTCGTGTGTTGTCAGGCGAGTACGGATATGCCTTTTCTTGCCGAATGACCAGTCAATATGCACTTGAATGCAGGGCTGCTAGGGACATTAGGAACATTGACTTGTCATTGCAACAGAAGTTCAACTATCTGCCAAAATTGTGCTTCGAACATACTGAAAGTGAAACTTCTATGGCTTCAAACTATCTTTGCCGCTCTCAAACTCGGCAACGTCGTACTCATCCGGATACTTCTCTAACATCGTTCTTAGCTCCGCCATTTGAGCTTTTAGATCATCCGTCATCTCTTCATACACATCCTCAAACATGCCCCTGATCGGAGGCTTCTTCTCTCTTTCTGCCTCACTGAATGCTCTCAAAATCTCCTTACGCAGCCCTTCCCTTGTCGCCTTTTCCTTCGCCTCATCCCAGATGCCCTTGGCCTCCATCCATTTGCGAAGTCGCGTTATGGGGTTGTCGCGTCGTTTCCAGTCCTCCACCTCAACGCGAGCACGGTACGCGAACGAATCGTCTGATGTGCTGTGGTGAGATACGCGGTAGGTCATGGCCTCAATAAGCACGGGTTTGCCGCCGTCCTGGAGTGCCATTTCACGGGCCTTCTTAGTGGCTTCGCGAACTGCCCAAATATCATTGCCATCAACACGAATGGTATCAATGCCGTAGCCGAGGCCACGACTGGCGATACCATCGCCGCGGTATTGGTCCAGCGTTGGGGTTGAGATAGCATAGCCATTGTTGCGGCATATGAAGATGACAGGGCATGCCCTTGTGGCAGCAATGTTCAGCGCTGCATGAAAGTCTCCTTCGCTGGCGGCGCCTTCGCCAAAGTAAGCAGCGACCACCCGTGGCTTTACGTTGGGGTCTTGTAATCTTTGCATCTTCAACGCATAAGCCGCACCAGAAGCTTGTGGTAATTGTGTTGCTAGGGGCGAAGAGATTGAGTGCTTGGCTTCATGTTAGCTGTATTTCTTGAACCACCGAATGAAGACTCACTATGTGTAGCTCCTTGCTGCCGTAGTGCACCGGCATATTTCTGCCCTTCCCCGGGTCCTTGCTGTTAGCAAAGAGCTGCGACATAAAGTCTGTAGCTGTCCACCCTCGCTCTTTGAAGACGCCTTGCTCGCGGTACTGGCAAAACATAACATCGCCCCTATCAAGCACGCTTGAACTGCCAATGCTAACCGCCTCCTCACCTGCGCTCACCATGTAGAAGCTCAGACGGCCTTGCCTCTGCGCGTCAAACATGATCAAGTCCATAATGGAAATGAAGACCATATCTTTGTATAAGCGAATAACTTCTTCGTCCGAGATGTCGACCGCGAAGGACTCGTCCACCACCACGCCATGCTGGTCCACAACACGATATGTCGGTAACGCGGAGTATGACTCTGGGGTTTCGAACTTGAGGTTATGCGCGAATGCGCTCTTCAGAGCACCGGGGAAAGAAACATAGTCTGAGTTCGGTTTCTGTGATACGCTACTGGCCGATCGTATATAGGATAATGGCTGTCTGGGCGGTAGAGATGCCCGACGGACAGCGTGTTGCAAGATTCTCGGCCTCATCTTGCAATTCTGGTTTGATGTTACTGGATGTGTTTTACTGGAGGGTCATTCAAGTTCAGAGGGCTTTATTTCATCGACCAGGCGTTAAACTCGAAGCATTGCCGAGGACGATGGGCAGACTTCAAAGGTCTCGGAGCAGTCGACGTCATTGAGCCGACCCAAAGCGTGAGAGCCGGCCGAGAGCGATAAGCCGCACGACTCGGCATAGAACAACCTGGTTCATCTGGAGCAACACCAACTGTTGACATTTTACAAGGCAACCTCGCAAGATTGAGGCGTCTCCTTTCCTTCCCTCGACTACTACACAGAATTGACCGTAATATAAGTTAGTCTTTCTTTATAAGTCAAACTCATTCCCCCACAAAGTCCCTTGTTACCCCACGATGTTTATATCCACCAAGTTCTTTTTTACGTGTCAAACAACAACTTACAACTCCCTGGCAGTTGCTGTCAGTTGCTGTCAGTTGCTGTCAGTTGCCATCAAACTCGCTAAACGGAACCAACACCATTGCAATTATTTCGAATCTAGTAGCAAAACAGCATGTCTCTTCAAACGTATCTTTCCTGTTGCACTGTCACGAATGTGAAGACAACAATTACCCGCCCCGCAACTTCAAAGCCAAAACGATCGACACCCTTGAGTTGTAAATTGAATCTTCGGGTTCAGCATATTTTGTGCCACATCAGGATCCGATCGTGAAGATGACCACACCGGCAGGCAATATCGCTCTGATCATAATCGTTCTCTTCATCGTGATTACCATACTTGGCTTCTTGGCCAAAGCCAAAATCTACTTTTTCGTCCGTACGCTCCTTGGATATCGGCATCAGGAAAAGGATAGCGATCAATCTACAAACGTTCAAGCTACAGTACCTATGAATGTCTAGGCAATATAGTATCTGGGGCGTAAGTTGGATCTTTCTGAAATTCGATTTGCCTTAGCTGATGATCTATCTAGCGAAGAGTAGCCATACTTGGACTCGGACAAGGCTGACTTCGCCAAGACGCCTGCCCCATATTATTCAGACCGTAAATTTCCAATTGCCTCAGCCTCGTATGACCTGCGCAACCAAAACCTCGGCCACAGACATCTACACTCTCCGGTGTCCAGCACAGCGCAGCTCTCGCAATGGCATCACGAACAGCTCTGCGGAGCTTCTCCCGTTGCTCTCTGAAGCTCGACAATACCGTTGTCCGCTCGTTTTGCACCACGAACGCACAACGCAATAACAACAATGATATCGGTAGCTCCCAATCCTCGACATCCGATCGAGCCACACATTTTGGCTATGAGACCGTTCCTGAGGCCGAGAAGCAGAAGCGTGTTGCTGGCGTCTTCAGCAGTGTCGCCGATAGTTATGATAAGATGAACGATATGATGTCCCTAGGCATCCACCGGTTGTGGAAGTATGTCGCAAACCCTACTCTTCTACGCTTGGAAGATACAGCAAGCTAACACTTACAACTCAGGGACTACTTCGTCTCGTCCCTCAACCCGGGCTCAACAAACCCCCCCGGTAAACCCCAGCGTATCCTCGATGTGGCTGGCGGTACGGGAGACATCGCTTTCCGTATGCTTCAGCACGCTCACAACCTTAACGGCAACCCCAATGTTCACGTTACCATTTCCGACATTAACCCAGACATGCTCGCCGTCGGCCAACAGCGCTCCCTCTCCTTACCTGCTTCGCACCAAGCATCCCTATCCTTCCTCGAGGCAAACGCGGAGGTTCTTCCCCCCTCAATCGCAGATAACTCGCTCGACCTTTACACGGTATCATTTGGCATCCGCAACTTCACCAACATTCCAGCTGCATTAAAGGAAGCACACCGCGTGCTCAAGCCTGGCGGTATCTTTGCCTGTCTTGAGTTCTCCAAGGTGGACAAATACCCTCTCTTCAACGCTGTGTACAAACAGTGGTCATTTGGCGCCATTCCCTTGATTGGACAATTAGTTGCTGGTGACCGAGATAGCTACCAGTACTTGGTTGAGAGTATCGATAGGTTTCCTAGCCAAGAGGAGTTCAAGAGCATGATCCAAGACGCAGGATTCGAGGTTGCGGGCCAGGGCTACGAGGACCTGACTGGAGGTGTGGCCGCTTTCCATAGAGGCATGAAGCCACTATAAGCCTGTCTTGTAAGATTTGCCATGTATTCGATAGTAGGAAAGGCGTGCATCTTGGCCCTCTGGTTAGATCAGAGGCCAAGGCTGCGCAGTCAACAACCGGCTTTGTATGATATGGGATGGTTCAGGGTTCGAAACGTGTCAGCACATGAGTGTCCGTGCAGGAAACCATGGGCGCAGAAAGATCCGATATCTTTTAATTCTCCTAGCGACTGAACTCCATACAGGCAAAAGCTAAAGCCAGACCCTCGATGCCGAAGCTCAATGACGCCCAGGATCTCATTAAATACACATACATGAAAACGCATCTGAATACCCACCTCCCTCTACCGTAACCCCTGACCAAGCTAAAACACGCACTTAGGCACAACAGTAGTGCTACTCACGTGGAGCAAAGTAGGTCATTAAAAGAGGATGAAATGATTTATCTTATTGATAAAAATCGGTTGCCAAAGGTTAAGTTTCGTTTCGGCTATCATTCCGCAGCCGGAGTGGAGGGTGCTGGAGAGGAAGTTCCGGCGTCTCCCTTAATACCACCTCGGCCACGTCCACGTCCACGCTCTCCACCACGCCCACCGCGTGCGCCGCCGCGTCCGCGTCGGCTGGACTCGGAGTCACTAGCTCCTCCCGCGCTGCGATATCCACTAGAGCTGCCGGCACCACCTCGTCCAGTGCCCCAGTTGCCAGCGCCACCGCGAGTGGGGAATGTCTTACCCTCACGGTGCTGGAAGATTTTGACAAGAGGCTTCGAGCGGTCCTCTTGAGTCCGCGTCTTCACCTCCTCGGGCAATCGCGCCATGGCCGCATCGCGGTCTTCAATCGTCTTGAACTGAACAACCTTGTTCGAATTGCCCCATTTGTCAACCTTAGCAATCTTAGCCTTGTCTTCTTCATCAAAGAGATCGCGGCACTGTTCTTCAGTGTTGACATTCATGATAAACAGACCGATGATGTCTGAAGCAGGTGTCTTGGGGGCAGGAGAAGTGACGGGCTCAGGTCCATTGACTGCGCCGTTCTGTGCCGTGGTGGGAGACTTCTCGCCTTCCTTGTTGGGAGCAGGTGTAGAGGAGCCCTGGCTCGGCTGGGGGGTCGCGGGTTTCGGTGGACCAGATAGAGGCGTAGCAACAGCCGGTTTAGAGGGATGGGTTGCGGAGGCCTGTCGGCTAGCAGGAGGAGGTGCACTGGTTTGAGTAGAGACAGGTGCAGGTGCGGGATGATTCCCGGGAGAGACAGCCGCTGCGTTGGTGGGTGCGACACCAGGCTGCTGCTTGGCACCTCGGTGGGAGAAATTGAAGCCCTGGGCTCGCATTTCAGTGCCAATTCGTCCGTCCTGAATCTCCAATATCAAGTAGCCGAAGGCTGCATCTGCCAAGTTGAAATTCCACATGTTCTTGAATGCGCTCTCGTCTACCTGTCCGAGGGCAGCAGGACCGGCTGAGGGACCACCAAAGGGGTTGCCGCCTGCAGCAGTCGAAGGCATCTTCTCGACAATTTGAAGGGCGTTCTTGAGAAGGTTCTGCTGAGCCTCGTTCTGCTGGATCGCAGGCTCCACCTCGCTCTTGACAGTTTCCCAAACATCGTTGAATGAAGCCTTGGATGCAGCAAGCTTGCCGCGGTAATGGTCCAGTGTGGGGTTGACGCTGAACTCGTTGTAAGAGCTTCCATATCGGAAATGGAGGCCAGCAGAAATGGAGAAGTCGGCCTTAAGCGTGACCGAAAGTTGGTTCAGAATACCCTCGCGAGCAGGGGAAGCATGTGTAACGAAGATGCGGGTTTCGGTGGGGTCGTAGACTCGGTGCGCAGTGTCGACTAGCTCTCCCATTTGTAGGAGCGTTGTCCACATGGTTCCCTGACCACCTGCGATAGTGGTTCTGCCTTCGCCGTTGTCGAAGAGCTTGTGCATGACAACTGCACCACCAAGCCCGAGCAGTCTCAGTTTGACGCCGCCAATCTCCAGAAGCATTGACCGAGCTTCATCGATGATGTGCAGGTTAGGCACCTTGTACTCGGACGTTCTAAACTTCTCCAGAACTCGTACATCCTCACAGGCTCCCCAAACAGTATAGACCGGAACGTCAAGCTTGAGCTCGCCACTCAGCAGAAGAGGAAGCTCAGAGAGGGGTAATTCGTTCGCTGGGAACCGACTCTTCACAGGACCTGGTGCACCTTGTTGAATAGCCTTCTTCACGGGTTCGGAAATCAAAGGCGAATATTGAGCAACATGCTTGAGTGTCTTCTCAGCAATCCGTTCCAGTGAAGTGTCATCGTAGAAACCGAAGTCGCCTGTATGGATGATGTGGTCGGCTCGAGCTTGTCTTGCAAGGTCGTTGAGGGATCGCAGATTTCCTTACATGAAATCAGCCTTAGTCAATAACCCAATAACAGAATTAACTCACCTCGGACATCGGCGATGCACAGTATTCTGATGGGTCCAGTCTGGATAACACGACCCTGGTTGGGCAGCAGCGGCGCGGCGCCAGCAGGAGGGAGGCCACTCGCACCGTTTTGCAGGTAGCTGGAGCTCGTGTTGTTATACGGTCGCGGCTGATTTGTGTTAGCAAAGAATCGAGACAGCTCTGGAATCAGCCTTGGGCGTGAAATGATACTGGAGATGGTGCTCATGATGTAGGCCGTTTGCTCTCGCGCCTCGAAGCTTGGATGCTGATGAGGGGGACAGCCTGACAACACAGAAGGGAAGAAAGTTGCGTCTGCGTCTGAACTGGAGACATTATATAAAGTGAAGAGAGGGAACGATACAAGGTCGGAATGCAACTGGCAGTTGCGGTGCAGGCGTAGCGACCTTGAGGAAGCCTGACGTGGAAGGACAAGGTGAACTCACAGCAGCCATTCTATCAGTCCGGTAGTGCGCTCGTGGTCGGTCGTAATTTGAATAGGATCTCGTCTTCGGTCTGTGGCGCAGACTCCTAGTGTGGGCAAGAACTACACTCGTGAAGGAAGGTTTATGGCGGGTATCAAAACGGAGGATGGCGACGTCGAGAAGTGAAGATGGGAGGCAATCACGGGGGGGTTTTCGCAGCTCCAGCAAGGCTCCAGCTGGCTTGGGACGGTAGAGATAATTTTCCAGAGGTGGCCCCAAAGGCCAGGACACCACACCATTGTCTGTTTAGGACTAGTTCGAAGAACTGGTTAATTGCAGCACGTAATGTGGCCCAAGGCTACAGTACAAGGCAAGCCACTGAAACATGACCATCGCCTTTCTTGTGGCGTAGCTCCACGGCCACTCTGCTGGCAAGCTTCCACAGCTACGTTCTAGCGAGCGGTGCTTCGCACCTGGAAGCTAGGTGTAGCTTCAATCGCAGGTCTTTCTGTCTCTAGAAGGCTGGTTTACTATCATGCTTTCTTTTTTGATGTTTTTGATTTACTGTATTGGCCGTTGTTCTTTCCGGGAAGGGTGACTGAACTGACAAAGTATCAATGGTTCGGGGTTCTGTTTATGTGGCCGTGCTATCCTACCCTACAATCATGTCATCGAGCTTGGTTTGCCGGCTTATGCCATGACAGTGGGCAGCATAAAGATATCTGGTCTGAAAACTGGTTGAGCAGTTCCCTGTATCCAGCTGGATAAGTTTTCTTGTCTTCATATTTAAATGACATTCCCGTCAGTTGTAATAATGGTTGCACATGTTAGGTTTCGCCACATCTAAGCTAAACCAACATTTTAGTCCAGACACATGAAGGCTCAAACTGAACTACCGTCTCTCCATAGGCTTTGTTGCTAGTTGCAGTTGGGCATACTTCAAGGTGAACAATTTATTGCTCTAAAATTACCCATTGTGAAAACAACTGCAAACTTCCGGCATTTGATGTGGATGCTTTGGATTTGACCATAACTCGCTCTACTACGTAACGTCAAACAAGGATACTTCAAACCACTTCATTATGCCGTAGTTGTTCATCGGCAGCCCACAAGAACAATCTATTACTTTGGGTGACTTGCTAAGCTTGGCATGACGTAGGTGTAGTAGAACACAGTCCAACGGGTTGTTGAGGCTGTAGAAGACCTTATCTCCGTAGCCTTAAGCTTGCAGACATGTGTTGAACTGGGCGGATGGAGATATTCGTGTATGAATTAGCGAGGCGAGGTCTAATGCGGAAGAACCAGTTTCCACTCATATGTGCTAGGTAATGCATCAATTCTAAAGTCCTTGTGGTTGGTGGTACAGAAGCCTTGCTTGAAAATGGAGGCGGTGTCTTGAAAGGACTACCGAGGTCCCTGGTGGGTACGGAGTGGCGTGACTAACATATGCTAACCTGGCGGGAAAGGGTTCTACAAAAGCCCCAAAAAACTACGATGACGAACCCCCCCATTCAACCCTTCAACAAGTTGCCATCACAAGAGAACTTTGAGAAAAGACAGCACGGGAATTAAGTCACTTTCACAGCATACCACCATGCAAGATATCTTGAACGCGCAGTCGTGACTTCACAGCTGATATTACTTCATCTGAAACGCCTCACTCTCGACCTAGTACATCGTTGACGCCCTCGCTGTAAGCCCAAGTACAACCAGTCTCAGACAATACCGAAACCTTGGTCTGAAGAAAGGTGACTGGTCATGGCCAGTGTACTATCCATGGTGATAACAGTATCTCAAACAGCTCTAGACCGGCGATGTAAAAAGTCTTATTTTGCTTCTACACCTTGCATCAAACAAATGCAACTCAAGTCAAAACATAAGTCGAAATTCTGACAATGAGATGGTGCAGGAGCTTGTTCAGGGGAGACACTCAGCTCTCCGTGTCTCAAAGCCAGGCTCTTGATGAGGCCGAATTTCCCGAGCAAGTTAATGAGGCATGTTGGATACTACTGTTAGACTAGCCTGCTGGTAGAGAATGCTTGTCTC
Organism: Coccinonectria pachysandricola; assembly: GCA_003693555.1. Classification (NCBI taxonomy): domain Eukaryota; kingdom Fungi; phylum Ascomycota; class Sordariomycetes; order Hypocreales; family Nectriaceae; genus Coccinonectria; species Coccinonectria pachysandricola. The sequence continues at coordinate 92,008 of QUZF01000004.1, forward strand.
TTGTTAAGGGCTTGTAGGCTGTGCCAAAAGATTAGCGGATCACCAAGCGAAGTACGTAGTAGTACTAGAATTTAAAGTTAGATGCAGTCCAGATTAAGACTCACATTGGAAGTTAAGAGCCAGGTACAAGGTACCGCAGAGTACCGCAAGCCACTACGATGTACCTCTCCGACGCACTGGCCCTGACTTGGAGGGCCTTTGAGTCCTTCAGACAAATTTGGAAACCGCGACAGCTGGCTGGGGCATCTGTCGATTCTAGCGCCTGTTAGTGCTGTGACGCAGCAAAAGACCAACTGATGACCATTGACGACAACCACTAACACCCGCTAGATCCGCTGGCACGCAGGCATGGGAGTAGCATTGCTCCACGTGACACTTTTACGCCCTGGCCAACGAACGAACGCCCTTGACTTCCAGTCCATTGCGGTCCACCGTTCGTAACTACAAGGTATCATGCCTCGGGCCTCCGACTAAACTCGCTTGCTCCGTAATATTATCAGGTCTTTCACGTATTTTCTGCGTGTGTTCTTACGACAATACTCGAACTGGACGGTTCATCGACCCAAGAACTTACGACTTGATGCAAAAAGTCCCTTGATAGCCAACATTCAAACCAGTGGGCTCTTCATCCCTTGGCGCCTCCTCCTCCCCCATGCGACGGCTGGCTCCGCGAACACAGCGACTAAGGAGGTGATTGCACCTCTCCCGACGTCGAGGAACCCACGACGACCTTTGTCGCGCCCCTCTTGTCGTGGAACTCATATGCCAAATTTATAAGGAGAAACGTATACGTGCCGATTTGTCTGCCTAAACTAGGAACCTTGAAGAGGCCCTCGTTGGTGTCCTGGCCTCTTACGAGGTCGCACCCTTGCCGTCGATGATGGTGCGTCTTGCTGCCCTTCACTGCTTGTTCCTATGCTCATAAACGCTCCGTCGATGGATGTTTACGCGAAGCGTTGTAGCCGCATGCCTTTTTAACCTATATAGCCTGCGTTCCTCTGGTTTCTGCCCGCCACCCGCTAACTTGATGTGATCTACAGACCTCATCTCGACCCCGCGGCGACGTTGGTGACACTTTCCCCAACAGACGCGGTCACACGAGCCAACTTTCCATATCTGACCCTAGCCATCATGTAACTGAGGCTATCGGCACCCTTTATGGTGACGAGGATGATTCAAGTTCCGATAGCGGCCGGCCATTGAGTTTCGTCGGCGGATCCTCATATCAAGAACAACTTACACGACCGACTGAACGAGATGAACGAAGTTCGAATAATTTGCGCAAAGACTTTCTTCCATCCGGCTCCGAACAAGCCGCCGACTCCGAAGTGATAAACGGCGTTCGTGGTATCGACCCAAGAAACCCGACCCTTGATACAAGGATTCCTATGCAACGAAACGGTTCGTTCGAGCAATCGCCCAAGTCACCAATTTCACCGACACTCTCTTTACGCGATGTGCAAAATGACTCACAGTTTCCCCTCACCAATATTGATAACCCAAACGACATTGCCCAAGAGTTGAGCAATCTGCAAGCGCTTAGACGGTTATCCATGGATGTCGGCAATAGCAAAGATCCTGATATGCCACCGATGTCTTTGATGGCAATGCCTGCTATAGCTCCGAGCGGCGATGATGACGAAAATGATCCTTCTAGGCTGTTGTGGGTACCTGCACGCGTACATCCCGAGCTTGCACCATCCGAGTTCAAATCGTTCCTCGAGAATAGGGTCCAATCAATCCGGAGGAGATCTGGGGAATTTCCTTCAGATGATGAAGATGAATCGTCATTCGCCGAGTCGAGTTCTGGGTCTTTAAGGAGGACAAGATCGAAGCTCTCTCGTCAGATCGACAACCAAGGCGGACGAGGAGCTGTGGGCTACGTTGATGGGGCTGAAAGACTGGAGCGACAGCGTTCCGTATGGAGCCAGCGTGCTCATGAACTTAGTCTCGACGAACTTGTGAAAGATCCCACCAAGGCTGTACAGAAGCTCGCACAAGATGCTCAAATTACCCCAACCGGACCCGAAAGCAGCGTTGATGACTTGCCAATTCTGCCCATGGCCCCAGGAATGGGTCTCCGTAGATCGACCCGCACAACGTACCGCAAAGGTGGGAGCTTGCGTTATGGGGATAGGACAGCTTCCTCAAAGCGCATGGTACATCGACACAATGACAGTGAATCCGGCGTGTCTAATGCGTCTGAGTCACTAGAACCCCCCAAAGGTCACAGACTGGCACGAGTTCAGTCCGAGCCAGTTGCTGACGACCATTTGCGATCGGAAACACTTGGAAGAGACCCGCATGCATTTTCCGAAGAGTCGCTGGATGATCTCATTTCACATGATGTTGCTACAAAAACCCTCGGAGACGAACCGTTATCTTCTAATTCTCAGATCCTTCAGGATCAGTTACCAGTGCGAACATCCTCGGTAGCGTCTTACACTGCCGCTGGAGCTCCCACGGTCGACACCTCCAATCCTGAAGATGGTGCCGCGGGTCTTCAGATGGATAATTTGCCGAACTCATTCCCCCAAAGATCAGCATCTCAAGACAAGCCTGCTCAAACATCTCAACAAGGACTCTCTGAAGCAGAGCCTCAAGTAGAGGACCCTTCACATCACGCGACAAGGCGTGGCGCTGGTTCCTCGGCGACATTTACTCAGAACTCATCGCAGCAGTACAACCCGAACTCTTCGCCCCCTCAAGGACAGTCAAAGACACAGTCGTTGAGTGATACACTGACGGCAAATCCGTCGCCTCTCCCTGGCGGCGGGGCCACACGAACTGACAGTCTGACTTTTATTCCCACCTTTACCCCCGAAGAGAGAAAGCCCGAGAAGAAGCCAAAGAAAGATCGAGATGACGACACTGGAACTGTTTCATCCAAATCATCTGGATGGAAGTGGTTCAAAAGCGGAACAGATGACAAAGACAAGAAGAAGGACGACAAGAGGTCCAAGACAAAATCGTTGGTGGAAAAGGCTCAGGATAACGTAAGATTGGATGTGATACAAACTTCAATCGAAAAAAACGCTCCGAAAGGTCGTGAAAGTGTGGTTTTGGATAGGGAGTCGGTGGACACTAAGCAACACGAAGAGCGAAAGAAAGACACCCACCGCAAGAGCGACCACAAAAGGGGAGATGGCAGTATCTTCTCCTCAATATTTGGCGGAAGTAAGAAGAAAGAAGAGAAGGAAAAACACACGAAAAAGATTCAACACCTTAAAGTCCCGGAAGAACCCGTATACAAGCCGCTACAGCCAGACGTGGATTACCACTGGACCCGTTTTCCTCTCCTGGAGGAGAGGGCCATCTACCGAATGGCCCATATCAAGCTTGCTAACCCACGCCGAAATTTACTCAGTCAGGTCTTGTTGAGCAACTTCATGTATAGCTATCTTGCTATCGTCCAAGCCATGCACCCGCAGATGAACATACCAATCTCTCCCCAACAGAAGCGACTTGAAGAGGAGGCCCGACGGAAGCAGCAGGAGCAGGAATACTTGGCACAGCAGCAGATGCAGGGCGAACACGATGCTCAGGAATCACTTGATCAATACAACTTCGACTACCACAGGGTGAGCTCGGCCTATACCTCAGCATTTGACCAAAAGTTAACCTTTGTCTAGGCTGCGGTGCAATACGCTGAATCTGCTGAAAACGAAGAGGTGGATTACATCGACGACGCTCAAATTTACGAAGACGAGCACGGTACAGACCACCAAGACGCGTACTACGATGATTCTGACGGTTATGGCCAAGGAGCGAAGGAATACTATCAGTATCACGATACCGAGGATAACCGTCATCGTGATCAGCAGGACGACATGTGGTGATTTAGTCCGTCCAGCTATAGTTCTGCTTCACGGAAGAGTTCCTTCTTCTTAACAAGGGATAGATATAGGCGCGGTTATGTGGCAATCGTGTGACAATCTCACAAACTTATTTGTAATGTTTTTTATTTTACAATGGCCTAGCATTTGGCGGAGTTCTTACTTTCATGTTTTTTCCCTCCTCTGGGTCATGGGCGCTTGGCATGGCGCTTGATTCAGCGATCATGTTTCAAAAAAAAAACAAACATACGCGATGGAGGTTGACGGAGATTGGAGCGATATACAACACACTATTTCAACTGAACCATTCTTGGTTTCCTTATGTTTCTCTTGGTACTTTTGCGAAGCAATTTGGTGTGGAGTTTGTGTTTCTTGCATTGGAGCTTAAGGGTTGACATTTCACACGCCATTAAAGGAGAGGGTGACGGATAGGAGCGATAAATTTACCTGTAAGACGAGAGTAGCTGTCTATAGACTTGTACGGATCGATAGTAGCGAAGGCAACCGCTAAGCCTGCGCCGCCGTATTGATCAGGCGAAGTCTGCTGCCTGAGACTTGGTCGGATATACAAAAATCACCGCTACTCTTCCCCAGCATGTGAGAGTTTACTTTTACCAATATTACTGTAATCATTTAGGGAATTCTTAGAGGTTTCGAGAGCCACGGAAAATCCTCATCCTCGACGACTGTCAAAGCACATGATCTAGTTGCTGATCCGTAACCAGATGATATTTCTGAACAAAAAAAAAACTCGTACAATAAAAAGCTGGTTCTTATTTCTTGGGCTCCTCCTTCTTCTCTTCTGGCTTAGGTGTGGGTAGCTTGAAAGACTCAGGCTTGCGATCCTCGCCCATTCCAACCTGCTCCCAAGAGCTGGAACCACCTTCAAAGTTACGGAATGCCTGGGTCATCTCAAGCGGCTCCGTGACAATGCGCTTCTTCTCTTCGTCATAGCGAATCTCAGTGTAACCAGTCAGAGGAAAATCCTTACGGAGCGGGTGGCCCTCGAAGCCGTAGTCGGTTAGAATCCGTCGAAGATCGGGGTGGCCGGCGAAAAAGACGCCAAAAAGATCGTACACCTCACGCTCGTACCAATTGGCACCATCAAATAAACCCGTGGCGCTAGGAACAGGAGAGGCCTCGTCGGTGTATGTTTTGACGCGGATTCGAGAGTTGTGGCGGATCGAGAGGAGGTTATAGACAATCTCGAAGCGCTTGTCGCGCGTAGGGTAGTCGGCAGCAGTAATGGTGGAGATTTGGGTGAACTCGGCGGCGGTGTTATCTATCAACTATTAGAACCCCAATTGGTGATTGAGTCAGGATGCTACTTACACTTCAAGAAAGCCAAGATGGGGTAAATGCCACTTGGCGCGGTGTGAACCGTGAGCTCATCTTTCCAGACGGAGAACTGCTGGATGTACTTAGGAAGACAGCCCATCAACCAAGCTCCATAGCGGTGCAAGTCGTCAGCCTTGGTCTGGTATTTGTCGGCCGGGTTGACAATGGGCGCCTTCAGGGTCTTTGGGGTTTGGTCTCGAGGAGCCTGTCGGGGGTTGATGGCGTTGGCTGGCACTGCGACATATTGAGGAGCCGTGCTAGAGAGGCAGCGAACTGCCTGCTTATTGCTGGTCTGGACCGAGGGCTTCGCAAACCGCGTAACTGAGGCAATTCCTCGGCTGCGAATGATGTTGGTCGCCATGGCCGATAATGTGGTGCTACGAGGCCAATTGACGATAGGAGCGAGTCGTCGAGACGAAAGATGGATGGCGTTGGTAATGATGCTGCAAGCATTGGCTCGAGATAGTTGGCATGGCTTCAATGGAGGCGGAATTTCCGATATTCTGCCGCTCGTACTTAGTTACCTTGAGTGGCACCAGCTGATCCCATGGTCAGCAGGTACCTTCCTATCAGAACTGCTTCAACTTGCTCATCGAAGCTTGAGCATCTTTCACGTGATACAGCCGCCCCTGCTAGCCCCAAGGTAGACTAGGTAATCTGTATCTTTCTCTCTTGCAGCCTTGGTGCATACAACATCATTCCCTCTCCTTGTTCACATCTTCTCAAGCACCGCATTTTTAACGTTACCCAAACCCCTGTCATCCGTACCTCTCAGAATTTCATTATGGCGCCACAAGACTCTTTCATAGAAGATGAGGAGGATACCTGGTGAGCTTTTCCATCCTCAACACGCGGCTACTGCCTAGTCTGCGCCTTGGGGCCTTTGGGCTTCTGGATTGTTGGTCGGTGCCCGGATACTTATAGCTAATCACCGCAATAGCCCTCTATGTATCGAAGAGTTCGATCTATCAGATAGGAACTTCCGACCATGTCCTTGTGGCTATCAGGTACTGTAGCATCCTCAGCCTTCTTCGTAGCTACCGTTGAATTGCTACGTTGTGCTAACATATTGGGTTACAGGTCTGCCAATTTTGTTTTAACAATATCAAGAATAACATGAACGGTCTCTGCCCCGCATGTAGGCGCCCGTATGACGAGAAGACCATCGAGTGGAAAGTGGTCACTCAAGAAGAGTACGTCAAGGCTGAAGGTTTGAGACTATGACAAACTGACGCAACATTTAGAGTGGCCGAGTTTCGTGCCGAAATACAGAAAAACCAAAAGCGACGCGCTCAAGACCAAAAGCAGAAAGAAATGCAGAAACGCGAAGCCGAGAAAGAGAACCGCAAGAATCTCATCGGAGTGCGTGTCGTTCAAAAGAACCTTGTCTACATCACAGGCTTGGCGCCGACCGTTCGAGAAGACGAGCTCCTCAAAACTCTGCGAAAACCCGAGTTTTTTGGTCAATACGGCAACATCCAGAAGATTTCCATTAGTAACCGAAAGAGCTCGGATGGCCAGCACCAGTCGCTAGGCATCTACGTGACTTTCGAAAGACCAGAAGAGGCAGTCCGATGCATCCAGGCCGTGCATGGGTCACAAAACGGCGACCGAGTTCTGAAGGCCCAGCACGGCACTACCAAATACTGCTCTGCGTGGCTCAAGAATGAGAAGTGCAGTAATCCAGGCTGCATGTTCTTACATGAGCAGGGCGATGAGGAGGACAGTTACTCACGTCAAGATCTGTCGTCAATGAACAGCATCGCATCACAACGACCACTGCACGCTGGCGGCTCCCGATCTGTTTCTCGACAACAAGCTCCTCAGCCGACTCCACCCCCGGTCGTCTCCCAACCGATGGTACGCTCCATGAGTAAGGAGGGTTCAGAGAGTGGTGTTGACGGATCTGCATTGCCATCATCCGCAAACTGGGCACGCAATACCCAGCGAAGTAGAAGAGGAAGCCTTGCTACTAGTGGTGCGGCGCCAAGTCCAGCCATCTCAAATGCCCTTCCCGTTACAGCGGAAGCAGTTCATGAAGAATCGGTGGAGGATATGGAGGAGCCAGCGCCTGCTTCGTCCGCGTCAACGCACTCGCAAGAATCGGAATCCATTCCTTCGGATGCCCCTCCCGATCGGCACGATGATTCTCTCCAGGATCTGCTGAAGGTCTTGCAAGAGTGTAAACTGCCTGACCTCAGGAATATCGACCCTGAAGACTCTTTCCCCCCTTTGTTCGATATTCGCGGTGGCGAGAAGCGCAAGGCCATGCGTGAAGAGGAGGATACGCGTCCGGCTGACGAGCAAGAAGAACAAGCTGAAGTTCAGGAGCCATCGGAAGGAGAGCCTGAGACTGGAGGAAGCCTTGCGTTAGGTGGGGAGCCGGAAGATCGAGAAACACCCATCGACAACCCCGCGTTCGACCAACGTCGTCCAGGCACTCAGCCGCCGATTCAGCGCAACAGCACCGATGGTATTTTCGGACCCGCCCTGACTGGCTCAAATTTCAGTCAAAACTCAGGCAATCCTCTATCGCGGTCCATGACTCCCCAACAGCTCTTCCTGCGGTCACAAAGCGGGTTCGGCGATCAATTACCACCCGGAATTACCAACCAAGGAAATGCGTTTCAAAGCCAAGGGCACAACCGGCAAACTTCAAGATTTAGCTTCGCGAACGACAGCCAGGGTGCTACCACGAATGTGAAGCTGGCCGGAAACCCTCGGATCATGGCGCAACAATCATCCATGATGCCCAATTCCTTCCAAGCCCAAGGAAACAACCAGTTCTATGGAACTTCCATGCCTGGTCCTCCTCCAGGTCTTAAATCTACCGGTACCCCCCCAGCATTGTTCGGTCAAGGATTCGGTGGAGGATTCGGGGGAGCGCCGAAGGACAACTCGAACGATTTATTGCAGAGCTTGATCGGTCGTGGGCGCGGTGGCAGCAGCCAGGCCCACGACGCCGGAAAGCGTGAGTACATGATTTCTTCTTTTTCAAACCAGTATCCACCTTCCTCTACCTCCTCTACCCCAGCTCCTGCTTCCGGCCTCCTGGCATCGCTCTACGGCATCCAGCCTGGAGCATACCAAGATCTTGGTTCCAAGCAGAAGAAGAAGGGGAAGAAGCACAGACATGCTAACACTTCCTCCTCGGGGGGGAGTGGCTTAGTGGATCTTGCAGACCCGAGTATCCTGCAGGCGAGAATGCAGCACCAGTCGCAAGGCAACGCCGGAGTCGGACAGGGTCTATTTGGTGGTCAGAGCCAAGGTGGGTACAACCCCAGCATGATGTATAATGCTGGTTACACGAGGTGGTAGACTTTCTAGGGTATCTACATTCTGAGCGCGTCTCGTTCTGCCTTTGCTTTTCTTCTTTTCGTGTATCACGGGGCGTTTTGTGGCATACAGGCAGGTCAGAGAGATACGCCTCCGTCAATCAAGGAGCGCGGACGAATTACGGGGAGCATTCGATTCAGCAAGTATCGACCCAAAGGCGGGCGAACTTTGCATCAGGCGCAGCTTTTGTTCTTTTGGGGAATTCGGAACCTCGGGCTTCTACATTTCGACGAGTACACGGGTCTTTTCTCTCAACCACATTTGGGTTCAAGTCAGGCAAGCCATCATCGTCTTCCACAAGCCCCTTATGTACGTTAACAGTGTCGAAACCATCCGCCTTAAAGGGCACTCTTGGCCAGAAATAGCATCATACCCTCTATTTTCTCCAAAACAAAAAAAATGCCCTATTCTTCGTTGTCCCCCGTGGAAGACGATGGCGGACGCCGTAGATGACTTCCCAGATATCTTGTACATAATGGCGATGCGCTCACGTAGTTTTTGTCCTTTTCTGTTGCTTTTCGTCTCAGTACATGTTGGGGCCACAAGCTAACAGTCGTTCAGATGACGAACTTCCATCTCTTGATGAGGCTCAAAGCTCTGTCGACGCCTTGGTCTCTGATGAACCTATCGTTTTGGCACCCGATCAAAGCGGTCGTCAGTCTGTGCCTCCTGGCCTGCCCATTCCTCCAGGCCTACAACAGATGATCAGCAGGCCTGCCTCGAACCAGAGTACCCCGAAGATTCCGCATGTCATTCCAGCATTGCCCAAGATGCCCCAACCAGGGTTTTTACAGGGAACCCCAACTCCGGAGCCATCACCTCGAATGTCAGCGACGCCGGGCCCGGAAGAGAAAAAGAGCAGCAAACCTGCTCCTGGTGATAGCACGTTAAAGGAAGTAATGGCTTCAACGCCATCTCAGCCGAGCAAGGTGGGAGCTTTGCAGGACGAAGACTTTCCGTCGTTGGACGTGCTCAAGGCTATGAAAGACCAGCCTACCACTCCAACTCCCAAGGCGACGCTGCGAGGCAAGAAGACGGCTGAGAAGATCGTGGATAAGCACACGGCCAAGTCGGCTCCAGCCGAGCCTGCTGCGGAACCAAATGTTAATCAGCAGGCTCCTATGAGCGAAAAGAAGCCCATCACGGTCACCCCACAGACCGGAAAAGTTAATGTCGGTTCCAGGACTGCAGAAGCCTCGCCTACGAACGAGAAACCTACAGTGGATTCTTCGGCGGCTTTTCCACCTCTTCCAACTCCTTCATCAAGCTCCGTTACCACTCCCGCACCTCGATCCGGACCAAGAACACTACGTGTTGTCAATACGCCCAAAGCTGAGACTTCTACACCTTCCTCACCTGTTCCAACTATAGCCTCTGCAGCTTCAAGAGCCGTCCCCGCTTCTTTTCGACCCGACACGCCAGGCAGCGAGATGGTTAGTGACACAGCCTCACTGGTGTCGACATCTGTTACACACTCTCGCGCCAACTCCCCACCTCCAAGCAAAGTCGGCACCGCTGCCGTTCGAAGCACGACGAAAAGTCAGCAGCGGAAGCAGCGGAAGGATGCTATGAAGCAAGACACCAAGGCCATTGTGGAAGAATCCAAACCCGAGGTCGAAGAGCATGCCCCGGTCGTTGGGCGCAAGAAGAAGCAGAAGAAGGAAAAGCTGATCAAGTCCGTACCTCAATCCAGAGCCGCAACGCCCGCCCCTGAGCCTATTAAGGAAGAGCCAGCCCCGGTAGCTGCATCGAATCATGAACCTGAAAAGATCGAGAGGGCCGAGAAGCAGATGGAAAAGGTAGAGGCCGAGAAACTTGCCAAGGGAAAGGCTACTCAGCAGAAGAAGGTCACAAAATCTAAGGAAAAGGAGCCCGAAGTAGTTACGTCACCACCTCCACCGCCAGAACCAAAGGAACCTGAGCCGACTGAGCCCATCGAGCCAGAAAGACCACAGCTCAGTCCTGCGTCTGTATTTTCTGAGATCAAGAAGTCCCTTTGGACCACCACAATCGACAAGCTGCAATTCCTTAAGCCTGTGGCAGGCAGCTCTTCTCGTACGGAGCATCACGCGGCCAGTGGCAATGCCAGTAAGGCTGGTCATTGCAAGGATTGTACATGCAAGTGTGGGGAGATCCAGGACGAAGATCTCGCAGCCCTCCGCGCCGGCAAGCCCGTCCGGAAGCAGTTCCACGTTGACGGCAGCCGTATGCTCATCACGCCCAATGGTGACTGCATCCGTGGCCTGAGCCCCGAGGAGGAAGACGCGTTCCTGGAGCTTCAAGCTGCCATTGCTGTCACGGCAGAGAACCCGGGTTCCTTTGTTGCGCCTCGTCATCAGCCAGGCAGTGGCGCTTTCTCTCTGATTAAAGGCAGAGCTGTGCCCAATGGCAGACCCAACATTTTCCCAGCCAGTTCGCAACCGCAGTTGCAGGACCCTATCGGGAAGCTTCAGCGGGAAGACGCACTCAGCTATATCAATCAGTACGTCTTGCCGCGTTTGAATCTCGGTGCTACAAACATAGGATTTCCTAAGGGGGCATCGTCGACCAAGGACGCAGCAGCAGCGAGCCTCAACTCGCTGGCCCCTTACTTTTACGGTCCTGATGCCGCTGCGGGCGTGGGGATTTACAGCCCGCCGGATGGGGCCCGCGCGATACAGGATTTCGGAACGTCGGGCATGTCCATGGAAGAGAGGGGCAAAGGTGTCGGTATGGGCGTCGGTGGGATGCCACTCATGAGCGTAGATGACGCGGAGTGTGCGCTTACGGCTGCTCGCAGAGAGACCGAGAAGTTGGAGAAGGGACTGAACCAGGTTATTCGGCGCAACAGACGGCTGATCCTTGGCGGAGGGAATTAGAGAGCCGTATTTTATAAGCGTCTTTATTAGAAAGGAAATGTTTTGTTAGCGGGATGCTGTCTTGTTAAGCTGTTCGTTTTTTTTTTTGGTGGCCGTGGATGTTATAAACGGCGAGCTTTGGTGGTAAAGCGTGTATGACTTTGTTAAGAAGAGCTAGCTAGAGTAGTTGTACGCTGAGGTTGTATCAATATCGAAAATTCATGAGGATACCCCCGTCAGAACGGCAGCAGATAGTGGCAGCGTTAATGGACAAGGTGCAAGCAATTCTCCACTTATGAGCATCAAGGCGAATCACGCGAATGTAGGTGACGTTAACTCGTAATATACAGGGTAACATCAAGTTCCGCTTTGACTACCTTCATTCACATTTGTTCCCCCCCTCCTCACGCGGCCGCTTCTTCTCCTGTGTCAAAGACTCCCGTAGCTTATCCATCAGTCTATCCAATATCCACTCACTCTCCTCCTGGCTCCCCATCAACGGACTCCGGTTTCCCACCCAGGACCAGGCCAAATCCTCTTCTGAGTCATTCTCCCCAGCATCCTTATCCCCGTGTCCCCCCTTCCTCTTCCGCTTCGGTTTGGCTTTCCTGTGCGTCTCGGCGTTCCGCTCATCCTCACCGATGAGCTTTAGATACCAAGCCCATTGCTCAAAGGAGTAGCGGTGCGTCTTCTTCTCGCGGAGGTGCTTGGTCAGGACTTGTATTTCGGAGATTAGGAGATAATGGAGGCTGTTGCCGGTGGGGAGGTCGTCGTGTGGATTCCGGAGGCGGGAGAGGGAGCGGCGGACTCTGGCTGTGTAAGATGATAGGTTGCGGTGGTTTTCTGGACGTGATGCTTGCTGTGTGCTGCTCGAGGTTGGAGAGGAGTGAGGGTTGCGGCCGCGATTCGGAGCGTGAGAGTTGTTCGACCGGCTATTGATGAGATGCTCTTCTTTGGGGGTCTCAAAAGGATGGGAGCTTTTCGAGTGAGAACTAGAGTGCAGATGGAAGATGCTAATACCTGTGATGTTATTGATGAAGTAGCGCATCTCGGCCGCAAACCCGCGTTCGCCAGGCAGGATAGTGACGTTGCCCAGCCGTATCGTACCGTTCCGAAATATCCTGACAACGGTGTCGCCGGCCGTAGATATGAGGACGGTCATGGTAGGGAGAGCCAGGAGGGACCAGAAGACGAAGAAAGATCTGCCACCGTTGGAAATCGGCGTGAGGTCGCCGTAGCCGATGGTGGTTAGGGAGATGAAGCAGTAGTAGACGGCGTCAAAATACCTCCAGCCTTGATAAGGCTTCTCGCATCTGAGAAAGATGAAGGCACCTACTAGCCAGAGGAAGATCCACGAGCCAGCAGAGATGACCAGGGCGACCCATCTCCTGCGCTTAGAGCTCTGGTCCTGGATCTTACGCATGATGTTGAACTCTACTCTGCGACGTTCATATTCCGTCTTGGGCATGTTCTCTAGCTGACTGGTGTCGGAGGTATTAGTGTCTCTACGCTGAGTATCCCGAATAGGTTCCAATATAGCATCGCGGCCGTGGACCGTCAACGTTCGGATGACGCGTCGACGTTTCTTTTCTTCAACGCGAGCGTTGAAACGACGCTTGCCACGATCGAGGATAAGACTTCGGATGGATCCGATGACGAGACCTAAACTGATGATACCGACAAGCGCATACGGCATCATGAGAGCTCTACCGAGGTCCGTTGCGCAGGAGAGATCTCCGAAGCCTACGGTGAACAGCGTGACGTCGGCCCAGTAGACTGCGTCGAGGTAGTTCCATCCTTCAATATTCGAGAAGACGAGGGCGCCGATGAGCAGGTAGAAGAGGAGCATGATGGTTTGCAACATGAGAGTGCGCTGGCTGGTGGTGAGCATGAAGTCCTTGGGGTAACGGCCGGACCAGGCGCCGTAGAAAGTCGCTACCATGAGCGCGGCGTCGACGAAGTAGAGGATGGCGGCCCATAGGCCGTAGTAGAAGCCCTGTGACCACATAAGTTCGCTCTCAGGAAAGTCGAGGTTGGCGGTGAGTGGGCCAGCGGCTGTGCTGAGGAGAGCTACGAGACCGAGTGCCGACAGGAACCTGGTTGGATTCGATCATGTTATCATCTTGGTTAAACATGGAGTGAAGTAGGGCGGCGCCAAGCTTAGTAGCTGGGCGGGATACAACGTACCATCCTATAATGGTGATAGGCTGAGCAATACTAAAGCGAACTCGCCTAGCCATGTTAAGGAGCAGGAAGACGTTTGATATGATGGCGACAGCGAGCTGCACGGCGTTCACGGCGGTCAACCTGGGAGGACATGTTTTAGAGTGGTTCAACGAGGAGTATCAAGGTAGCAGTACGATAGTAAGTCAAGTACATACCATGCTGGATCTCGAACAAAGGGAGCTTCGAGAATATTGGCTCCGGGCTTGAGCTGCTGTCGCCACGGACGCACGAGAGCGCATATGCTGAAGGCCGAAGCGACGGGGCCGAGGGTGCCGGATATCATGGGAAATGCGGCCGAGGCAAACCACCAGCGGCTGGGAGGGTGTCGATGTCAGTGAGCGTATACCGTATCAGGGGGGAAGATTCTACTTGCCTTGGTTCTAGATGTGTATTGTCATTTTCGATCCGCCCTTCTTGCGGCAACTGGCTCTCGAGAGCATCGACCTGCTCGCCGATGTTTTTGTCCAATCCGCCGTCATCCATGGCCTAGGCTAGGCTGCTCGTAGTCGAGGGCTCGTAGGCTGGGCTTGCCCGTACGAATCGACGGGGTCTCCCGAAGGGAAGTAGTCCGAGGTGAGGTCTGAAGCTCGAAGTCCGATAGCCCTTGACAACCATCGAGAAATAAGGAAATGATGAGAGTTCCAATCCGAGTGTGGTTCATGCTCGCCATGCCAAGCAAGGCCCAATGCCAACGGGCGCCATGAGACCCGACGGGGTTAGAGCGATCTTGAGAAACTTGAGCAGCTAAGTTAGGGCTTGGCACGTCATGCGTCTACTATACTGTACTGCTGGGCTATACCCGTCTGCCCGTCTTGTCGGTCAGGCGCTTGTTTTAAATGTGTTTCCGGGCTGGACTAGCTGCCATGGCGATCCTTGCGATGTGGTGTGTGGCGTGGAGAGTAGACGTATGCTGTGCCGTGCAAGGCTACTCCGTACAGAGGGCGAGTTCTCGGTACCTGCAGATTCATCCAGATCTTAACGGTTACAGGGTCGCGAAATCTGGGGCAACCCGCTATAACTGTGCCCCCGTCAAGCCTCTCCCACGCGGTCGGCTTAGCGGTTCCAGCGGTCCCAGCGATTCCAGCGGGTACAATGGGTACAACGGGTACAACGGGGCCGCGTCTTGGCACGCCGCACGCTCAGGAACTGGAGCAAGAAAAGATTCAAACTCCCCCTGCTTCCTTCACCACCGGCAACTTACCACATCACGCACCCTCAACTCAGTCGACTGCTGCTGTCATGCTGCGACAGCATGCGAGGATGGCCTCCCTCTCACTCCCCGTCTTTCCTTAGACGCGCCATTCCCTTTACGGCGCGACGCTCACATCTCCTCTTCAGCACCCAGAGCCGTCAAAATCATGAGCGCGTCTGGGTGAGATGCGGTTCGGCGGGAAGCGTCAGTATCGAGTGAGTCACTCCCCTCTCTCGGGAGAATCAAGACATGCGAGGCAATGCCTGACCATCCACTAGCCTCTTCAACATCGCAAGCAATGCCCCAAACTCAACTCTGTTTCTTCATCTCCCGCCTTTCCCCCCACGGGAAGGCCAGCTAGCCAGGTTACCCAGGTTCCTCCACGGTAGACCAGTTGCCAGCATCAACTACAGCTGGACTTCTCTCGATGACGTTGGACCAGCTGCGTCGTGGCCTGCTCCTGTCCACGAAACCGCCTTTGCTTACGCTTGGCTGATGGATAACCTCGCCCCAGAAGGCCTTCAGAGACGCGACATGTACGTCTACGGCTCTCACCTTGGTGCCAGCCTGGCTGCGTCGCTGTCGTTGACCGAGTCACACCCCCACGTGCGATTCGCTGTTCGTGGCCTTATTGCTTACAACGGAGTCTACAACTGGACCATGTTTCTGCCTGATCACCCCGTTCATCGATCACCCAAGCGAGCCAGAACCCCCATCTCCCCTCCTACGTTTCCGGAGGGAACGCATTTGTATCGCCTGAATGAACTCGTGCAATTCTGCTTCAAGAAACCGTCCGATATGTGGGATCCCTTTGCTAGCCCATGCCTGTTCTTCCATAGTCCCGGATTAGACGTTCCGACATCCTTCACCATTTCGCAACTGGAAGCCGCGGCGCTCGAAGCCTTGATCAACCCGGAATCAGCGATGGGAGCACCCGTCAAAGTTCCTCGCAAGTCGTACCTAGTCTTCCCGCCGCGAAAATCTACGCTCAAGATCCCCAAGACCTTGCTGCTACACGATTCGCCGCTCGTCTCAAAGCAGACGACAGGACGACGGACGTCGGCCACCTCACGGGGACTCACACTAGAGACTTCTGCCTTGGAGCTGGCGGAGTTCATGAGGCGGAGCATTGACAGGGTCGAGCTCAAAGAGCGAAGCAAGTGGGACGATGATGTGGATAGTTGGGGAGAGGAGGCGCAACGGAGAGTCAGAGTGGTGGATGTCGGCCGAGAAAGCCAGACGACAGAATTGGACGAGCGCGGAGAAGAAGCCATCGGGCGGTGGCTAGAGGACGCAGATGAGCTATAGAAAGCACACTGTCACAATGATATACTGAAAAAATGCGTCGCCTACTCGCTAGTGGCGAAATACAAGTTACTGTTCGACATGAGGGGTATGGCAATAGATGAATCTCAACTCTCTTGTTATAGTATCGGTGTGACTCGAGAGGACAGCACCCCAAGCCGACACGGCCCGGATGCATACGCACTTGAGCCCGACGTCTGCGTATGATAAAAGCAGAAGACGTGCAACATCGATCTGATGCTTTCCTCAACTTCTATTGGTCTTTCTTTGCTGTAGATGATCCGCTGCGACCAGATCGAGCGGGGGCGAGCAGACGCCGCATGCAAGGAGGCAAGATGCATGTCGTTGATCAACAGCCGTCCAAGAAGCGCCGCCGTACGACTACTACGCTCTGCCCATCTACTAGACAAAGAAACACGTCGATTTCAACAACTGCCTTGACTTCCCCGCAGATTCAACCTGCATAGTCCCGTCTGACGGATCACAGCAGCTCGATGCATCAAACGATCGAGGACTTACCGGCGGGTGAAGAGGGGTTATGTGAGACATCGGTCTGGTCAACGGCGGAGTTGTGAGACTATGACGCGGCAACTGAACAGCTCAATGTAACCACGAGTAAAAGATTTTGTAAGATTTCAGTCCCGGATGGAGTTGTTCGAGAGCTAGACGCGGGGGTAAAGGAAGATACCAAGGGCAAGTAGCTGCTCACCGACAACATATCCAAGACCTCGCTGCATTCATATGTCATGACGAGCAGGACGATACTGGCATAGTACACGTATGTTTCCACTTTGACGAACAGTTGCCAAACCTATATAAATCGCGTAAAACTCCCTGCTAGATAGTTCTCGATCAAACCATAATTCGCACTACCCAGCTCATCTAGCATCGAAGCCTCGCTCTCTCAAGACACTTTGGTAGCTTAATCGACATCCTTCACCGTCCATCACCATGCCTTCCGGTCTCCCAACTGCCCCTGACTCTGAAATCGGCTTTCAGCCTCCTCCCGCGGTCCCCAGTTTCCCCAAGGGCTCGAGGGGGGCTATTGGAATCACTCCGCAGGTGCCGTACATCGGCGACACCCCCGTCATCTACAACCCCGTCATCATCCTCCTCATCGGCTACTTTGAGCAGGTCAAGCCTGGCGGGTTGGAAGAGGCAGTCGCAAGTGCCCGGAAGAAGATCCCCGCTTTCATGGACAAGCTGCACATTGAGGATGCTCGCTCGTTTCTGGACTTCGCCAATGATCTTCTCAAGTGGATCCCTGAAGAGAACTATCAGGGCAAGGACATCTACGATATCCTTTGTATGTTCTACTTCATCATTGACCAGCCTCCGCTTCTTGAGATGCAGACTCCCATACACCCAAGCCAGGTCGGGCAGCCACTTTCGTGGCTCTCGTCGTGGATCGTCGTCTATGCGCAACTCATCGGTCTCTTCATGGACACCCCGGCCTCGATCACAGAACATTCGCTCCAGACCTTCAAGGACTCCCCCTTGTACAACTATGACGAGGCTTTGGTTCCTCGTGGTGGGTTCCGCACATTCAACGAGTTCTTCTCGCGTCATCTGAAGCCCGGAGCGAGACCAATTGACTCACCGGAAGACGATGGCGTCGTCGTCTACCCAGCCGACTGCACGTTTGACAGGTCGGTAATCAACGACAGCATCGTCAACATACAGTCCGAAGGCCTGGTCTACATTAAGAACATCCCGTGGACCATCTCGTCGCTGCTCCAAGGAAGCAAGTACGCGGACGATTTCAATGGCGGTATCTGGATGCACGCCTTCTTGAACACCTTCAACTACCATCGTCAGCATGCCCCTGTGTCGGGTAAGGTACTCGAGGCCAAGAACATCCAGGGAGCTGCCTATCTCGAGGTCAACGCCAAGTGTGAGCCTGTCCGTACCATGTGCGGCCCAGATGCGCCCGATACCCCTGGATACCAATTCCTCCAGACACGTGGTGTGGTGGTCATCGAGAATCCGGTGCTGGGTAAGGTCGCTGTGCTTCCCATTGGGATGGCCATGGTTTCGTCGGTCAAGCTCTCGGTCAGGGAGGACGATGTGCTGCAGAAGGGAGACGAGATCTCGTGTTTCCAGTTTGGAGGTTCTGATATCATCTGCGTGTTCGAGGCCAAGTCTGGCTTGACGATTGACGATTTCTACCCTTCGGAGAACGACACATATTCGAAGATGGGCTCGAGGCTGGCAGCTAAGCAGTCGTGAGTATGAGGATAACATTTCAATAGGTCGAAGTACGAGTGCTAGTTATTGGTCGAGTTAGTCTACAAGAATGTCACAAGAGAGGCTTTACTGATCCCAATCCCTCGCCTCATGCCCGGAGAAGTATCATTCTCAAACCTAGTGTGCAATTTATAGGTCAAACAGTGAGGGACCACTTCCACATACGACCATACCCACTGGAGAACTCGGGATCCCGTCCGCTCTCCCATAGATAAGCCAGTGAGGGGCGGATTAGTAGTTGGGTCGGTGACGACCAGCGAATCCCCGCTGTTGTATGTTTTTTCTTTGTTTTTTGCTTTTCGTACTATTCGTGATCTGTTGCCGGAGGGAACCGTCGAGGTCGTTCTGAGACACGGCAGATTTCGATTGTGGTGGGATTGGAAACCAACTTTTGAAACGGCAGGGTTCGAAGATGGCATCCGGTAGTACAAAGACTAGATGACGTACCAAGTCTGATAAAACGTGCAAGTGTCAGCTCATTGTCGTCGCCTTTTTGTTCAAGAAGAATCGGAATCATGATTCGGAGCTTCTGTAAAGTGAACCAGTCTTCATACTTTGATGCCAAGTCTACAGGTTGTACAGGTGCAGCTTGGCAGGGGACCAACAGTTCAGCCAGTTACTCCGTACTTCCTAATAAGAAGCACTGGTTGATGTACCCTGTACCGATTCGATAGTAGACAGCACAGACACCGTGACAAGTTACCCACGCGCCCAGGCTTGTATTGGTACCTTTATAGCTGATCGTAATGCCGCGTACTTTCCTCGCATTCATTTTGCTGATACGGTGCCGCAACCACGTATGATAAATCAGGGTACGATCGAAGGACTCCTTAATACTAGTATCTGCGTTTCAGCACGGCTTGGCCACCTATCGAGGCCTTCGTCGAGAAGGTAAAACTCTTGCCATCGAAGTACAGAGTACATGTGCAGACTATTGGCTACTAACTAACGTTAGTACTGCTAGTACCAGCATGTGAAGTGTCACCAGGTCTCGACGTCTCGTCAGCTGGCCAAGCTCCGCAGGAGGCCCAAGCGACGGCTGCTAAATAAAGCTTGTAGTGACAACACGTCGGAATTAGCGCATATCAATCAGCGTGATTGGGAGCGGTTATCTCAGTCATCTCAGTCGATGAATGCGCGGAAGGTGGGCCATGCTGTTAATAAGGGCTGGTCTGAGACGCTCAGTCGCTCGTTATCCAGGCCTAAGGTTCTAACCTTACCCCGAGTTAAAGGGGGCAGCTAGCCAGTACCTCTACCGTCTTTCTTTCAGGGTATAGCAAGGAAGTACCATGCTGGTCAGCTGCTCTTGGGGAGAGGAAACTCGACCTGTTGACGTCTCATCTCACCGGCGGTAATTAAGTCTATTTATTGGACTAGCCAATAAGTTAGCGCGCCTGCGACTCATTTCCCTTCTCCATCCCTCACTTTCCATTTTACGTATTCCCTCCTCCTTAGCCAACTTCTTTGACTTCAACTGCCAACCTTCAAAATACCAGACATCAAACATCCACTGATACTGTCCTACATCCTGCCTTTGGTACGTCAACACAACGAACAAACACGTTTTCTGCTTGTCCTGTGGCCTACGCCCGTCTTATCTTACAGCATAACGGCGCGCACTTGGCCCGGCAGCTTGTGACATTTCTACAATGACAAAGGTATCGTTGCGCTGACCATCGAACCATTGCCAGCATCCTCATTTCGGTCACAATAATCGTCAAGATGCCTGGAGTCCGTAAGTCCACATCTTTACCCTACCCGCGCCTACTTTGGCATCGACTAAACAGAAGGGTTGAAAAAAAAAGAGAGAATGAAAGCCCGTTGATATACTAGCTGTTGCTAACATCGCTCCAGCACTGCACGCCCTCGATAACCTAACGGCCAAGCTCAAGGCCATCTTCAAGAAGAAATCGGAGAAGGGTTCCGCCGCCGAGGCCAAGCCCGCCGAGGCCCAGCCTGCTGAGACTACACCTGCTACCACCGAACCGACCAAGACTGAGGCTGCCCCCCCAGCCCCAGCCAGTACGTTCAACCCGAAATGCTGCAAGATCAAGATATCAGTGTAGACCTTCGGGGTTCTCTAACGCGAGCGTACAACAGCCGAGCCAGCTCCTGCTGCTGAGCCCGCCAAGGACACGACCAACTCGGAGCCCACAGCTGAGCTCCCTGCGACTGCGGCGGAAACCCCCAAGACTGATGCGGCTGCTCCTGGTACGTTCTTGAAACTCTATATCTGCTATCAGAGCTGACCAAACGCTCTCAAAGCTCCGGCTACTGAGCCTACTGCCGAGTCCGCCGAGCCGGTAGCTGCCCCGGCCCCGGCCCCGGCACCCGCCCCCGCTGCAGCTACTGCTCCGGTTGCTGAAACACCTGCCCCCGCTCCTGCTGCTGCTGCTGCTGAAGCTCCAGCTGAGGAGAAGAAGGAGGAGGTCACTGCGCCCGCTCCCGCTCCCGCTCCCGCTCCCGCTGCGGCCCCTGCTCCCACTCTATAAATAGATGGCCAAGCGTTCTGATCCTCGGCTTACCTCATCTCACTTTTACCTTACTGAATTTCGGGAAGGGGAGAAATGCACGATTGCATGTGGTAATTCTATGTAGTGGTTGATAAGAGGTTTCCTTTTGATGTTTGGATTCCATTTTCAGGTGGTTTAGTCTTTCCCAACCACCCTCTTTTAGCTTGATAATAAATACCCTGGGGAGAAGAGGATTGCATTTAAACTCCTTCTTTGTACCCCTTCAGATTATTCGCAGAACACAAATCTCGAGTCATCCGTTGACTCTGCTCACTCTTGGTTCTTCCATTACTTGTGCCTTGAATCACAACACGTCTCGAGATCGATCAGACAGACCATAATCTATCATGCATCTTTAGCCCAGGGAGCTTTTGTCATCGTGATTTGGGCACTCGTAGACCCTGGATCGGGTGAGTTGGCGGTGGGTGACCATGCTGCTACCGATCCTGCATTGGGTCCCGGAGGCGGCACTCGCGAATATGAAATGCCGGGACCTGGCGGTACGGGCATTCTTGTGGCTTGTGCCCAGGGCGCAGTGAGGTTGCCCCCTGACGGCGTCTTCATCGTAGCAGGCTGATTTGCCATGTGCACGCTCTGCACCGAAGCAGTCGCATTGGGATCAACGTCCCATGAGAAGAGCGAGCCAAATGTGAAATGTTGCACGACCGGAAATTTAGATAAAACTTCTGCGTTGAACATCTTGATCATACCCTTGTTGATCTTGCCCCAGCCATCTCTAATTCCAGAGACATCGAACAGGATGGGGCTGTGTTCCCAGAATGGGCCCTTCTTAACATCGTTGATGAAGCCAACGGCGGAAAAGTACATATTGGCGTGGCGCTGGTCTTCGACGACGGCGGGCTTGACGATGTCACTGGGCTTTGGTGCACCCCTGACAGAACCCTCCAAGGGCATAGGCTCACCCTCGTCGATAGGACGGGTGAACTGAGCGGATCCGAATATGTATGGCATGAAGAAGTGATCGTCTAGTCCCCAGACGCCGTGTGAGCCCGCGGGCTCTAGGGTATACGTCAAGATGAGCTTCCTCACCACCCGCAGGTAACTTAATGTGTTAGCGATAAGTTTGAAAGGAACCTGGGGTTGACTTACGGTTCTATTATTTGAAGGACGATGCTTCGCTCAATGTCGCCAGGGGTCCCATCTTTAAAGAAGCCCAACTTCCATAGGCATCCCAGAAAAGCAATGAAGCTGAGCTCATGGCCTGTTCCATAGTCTAGTCGTTGCTCACTTCCGAAAGCACCAAGCAAGTAGCTCGATACTTCCTCCAAAGCCTTGCCATCACCAAGCCGCAACGTATCCCCTAAAAGACCCTGGCCCAGGAACTCATTTGAGCGCTCCTGAAATAAGGCATGCCACTTCCGGAAACTCGCGTTGCCAAACCTTCGAGGGCCGGGGTCCGGAGGAGCCTCATTAAGTAGGCTATCAAGCTTGGAAAGCAGCTCCTGAAGAGCTTCGATCGACGGCAGCGTGGGCTGCTGTGACGTGAGGGGATAGGTGCGGGGGAGGGGCGAGTCGGGCAGTTTGCGGGGACAAAGTGCGTGATTGAGCTGGAGGATGAATGTGCCAATGTCACGGTATGCGAGACTTCTGAGGAACCGCTCGACGTCAGAGCCTTCGTTGATACGCTTGGAAGGCTTCGTGAAGGATGGGAGGGAAGATGGAGACAGGACCTCAAGGCAGGTCTGCTGGTTTGGATTCGACGCCATCGTCGCAAGCTGTTGTAAGTTTGTTAGCGCGGCAAGATACAGTAGAAGCCGTGTTGAGTGAAATCTTCAAGATCGTGAGAGGTTAGAGATGCAAGTATAAGTTGTGAGGCTTCACATGAAAGAGCTGCGGACGTTTTTAGTCAGCCACAGTTGAACTAGCATTTGGATTCATAACAACGAGCAGCTTCCGTGATTGTGGAGACGGTTGTGCCTGGCATCCATTTCGTAACGTATAGACGCGATGCGCTGTACCGCGGATTGCCAAGCGACAATATCTGAAAGTGTTGGAAAAGCAAACCGCCTATGTTGACAAACAGAGCGTGTCGTGCTTTCTTTCATGTTCAATTCGAAGTTAGTACCTACCCGGATTGTGAATTTGTCCTAAGCGCAAGGGCTGCTGCGTGCTTGCTTGCCTATTTCTTCATCTGTCTTACCGTAGTTAACTATAACGTTAAGTGACTACAGTACCGACCGTAGTAGTCTGTAGATTGACATCCGGGGAGGAGCTTGGACCAACTCCTCCACGACGCGTGCAAACATGCTCACAACGATCCTACAACACTACTATCTTGTAGACCACAAAGGAAATGCTGAGAACTCCCAACAAACAGCAAGCTGTGTTTCGATGGCTTTGACCTGAAAAAATCGCTTGATCAGTGCCGACCAGATACTCACCATGAAACCTTCACCTTCTTAAGGGTAAACCGTCCCATTCATCCCATCCATCCCGCGATAATCACCATACGACAACAGCCACGACTCTATCTATCATGGCGCGCTTGAACCTGCAATCTACGGGGACTTCTCCATCGAACCAGCATCCCATGGAAGGTACAAAGCGTACGCGACAATCGCAAATGGCAGAGTCCAACACCCCCATAGAAGACCAGGACGCTGGTGTCACCACCCGCTCAGGCCGCCACTTACGGTCACAAAAGCAGGATCAGGTTGCAAAATCAGACGCTAAGCAGCCGATCCGCAGGAAGAGGCGCCGAAGCGCTACGTTGAAACGACAAGAAGATGCAAAGCGATTGAAGACTGTTCAGGATATGGGCACTTCCAATTCTACCCGAACATCACGGGTAGGGCAACGATCCTTAATCGAAGAAGACGACGGCAATGATGACGAAACAGCTCCACAAAATGCCGAGTTCTATGATTACATAAATCAGAGCATACTGAATACACGCACAAAATCTAAAAACCAACTGATCGAAGCAAAAGACGACGCGGACGACCCATCAGCGGCAGAGCAATTGGAAAATAAAAAAGGGGGCATCGATTTGGATAAAGAGATAGGAGATATACAAGAGATTGCCGTCCATGGTGCAGTAGAGGACGAAAAGACCAAAGCTGCTGAGGGAAAAGCTGCTCAGCGTGCGGCAACAAAACCTGCCTATTCTTCGTCAACTCGGAAGCGTACCATACGTGGCCAAGAAAGAAAAACATCTTATCAAGGAGCTGCCGAAGGGGAAGCGAGGGGCACGTCTCCTGAATTAGGATCAGCTCCACCAGTCAGGTCAAACGCATTTCGTTTCCCGACAATACCCTCCGCGGACAATCACGAGGGTAGACCCTCAGAATCCGAATCAGTTTCTGAGCAAGCTCAACCCCAAATCACAACACTGCCAGCAAGTGATGATGAAGAAGGATGGCCTGGAGAACAAGAAGGAGAATCAGGAGGCCAAGACCAACATGATGCAGACCAAAGCTTAATTGTTGCAGAAGATTCGCTCATGATTGGACCGCCTGCAGATGACTCGAATTACATTGTGGTCAGCATAGAAAATCACGATGTCCAAAGGGTCACTTCTTTGATGAAGCATGATGTATGGACGGGAAGCAAGAGCTGGGAGGCAGAGCTTCGCGTCGCCGAAGGAGAAGATAATGCAACATGGTTTGCGAGACATGAAACATTCCTGAGGCGAAATAGGTGCCGTGATTTGTTTAAGCATCTAGGATATCTCTGGGTGCTTTGTCACAAGATGCCTCGCGCTCCTGATTTCAAAGCACAGAACGAGTACTTACGCCAGAACCATGACAAGCTCGAAAAGTCAAACGCAACGATTCGTGCCCTGGTAGATTCCATTGCAAAGCGGCTTTCAAACCACATGGGGGGTGAGGATGAAAATCCGCAAGAGAACAGGGATCGGCCAATTGTGAGCACGTTATACCAGAGGATCATTCCGATGTTTGCGATGGTATTACGAGAAATCTTTCGCACAGGCGCTCCTGAGCCCGATATTGACCCCGACTTAACAATCTTGCCAAGCAAAGGAGATTTCACCGAGTTCACCTTACATATCCTGCTGCGGATTACGGGTTGGCTACGCCGCCTCTACAGCGCCATGATGCTCTTCGTCTTAAGCGAGGCCGATGTAGCCAAGGAACATAATCACCGGCGTCAATACGAAAGGGTCGGCGAATGCCTTCCTGGGTTGGCCAATGCCGTTAGACACGCCCTAGATCAACTCGATACAATCGTTAAGGAACCAGAACGGAAGCAGGTCGCCCTTGAATACGACCGAAAAATGCGCGAAGCAAGAGAGGAGGAAGGTCGTAGACAGAAAGAGAAACACAATCTCCAGATGCAGCGATTCATTGCTTCCACACAACGGCTGAATGGCCAAGAAGTGCGTATTCCTCGAGTTAGGGATGGATACTACGAGCAATACGGTGGATGGTATTACTGGGAGGACGACCGGCTACTGAACATGATTCGGCGGGCGCTCCAGCTCAATGTGCGTGTGCTGGTAGCGTTGGTGCCGGGGCGGACCGTGGCGGAGGTAGAAGCGCGGGTGAGAACGCTCAAGGAGAGGATGCGTCGCAAATATGAGTTGGCGGGGGTTGAACCGCCGCTCTGGTGTTATCAGCATGACGAAACGCTGTAGCGATACGATGTACAGATCCGAAGCGAGCTTGTTGATTTCTTTATTGTTCATGGCTTATGATTTGATACCCGGATATTAGTGTTGGTCAACGACGCATGGATTCTTTAGGCGCTTCATTCGGGGAGAGATTAACTTGGATGTATTGGCGCGGCCTGGGTTTGGGGAGCGAGTTTACAAAGATGCGACAATCTTGTTTGTTAGTAGAGCTGTGGTAGTTCTCTGGCTCGAAGCTCAATCACCCTCTTTCTGGCTAAATGCATAGTACTTACTGCCTTGGTGGACATGGATAATAATGCATCTTAGTTACGGATAGTGAGATGAGACATGCCGCTCCCGCCCATTATTCTGCTTCTCAGGGGTTCATCAGCCACTTTCATTACATACCCGTTATGACTTACTAGCCACAACCGCGCACTAGTACTCAACAAGGCAAGGCCGCTAGCTCTAAGCTGGAGCTCATCTCAAGTTGAAGCCCCTCTTCGCATCGCAAGACCGAGGCATGATAGAGGAAGACCCGGGCCTCTGATAGTCGCGACATGATCAAATGCGTCTAGTTTCCACAAGCACCGAGGCCATGCCTCTCCCCCCTCTCTCTCGCTCCCTCTCCGTCTGTATTGAAGCCTTGATGCATGCAAGACCCGTGGCAGCCCGGGTCAGGGTGCAGCTACAGTGGGGCAGACGCCCGCTCAGGTGCGTTCAGGGTCGGCTTGTGGGTGGGTCCGTGCGAGCCCGCGATGCTGCAAGCTGGCCCGCCAGGACGGTAATAATTCAGAAACACACACCCACTCTCCTTCTACTCTTCTTGACCGAGGACGCGACTCACCAACATCTTTGATCTTCTACAAGATTGCGGCTTGTTGCTTCGATCTCTTTGTAATACTATTTTGGGCAGGTATTCTTTGCTGCCTTGCTTTTTGTATCGTTCAACCCGTCCTCTGGCGACGTGTTTGCGACTTTGACCTTACTCTGTCCCCCCCCTGAGCGTGGTTTTGTTGGACGAATAGGGGACCTCGAGGTGAGTTGCAGTATGATCGAATCATGCCTGATTGCGCGTGTCGCTCGACTGTTGGCCAGCGAGTCAATCATGTCTTCCCCCTTGTTTTCGTGAATCAGGCGAAGAAGAAGAAGACACACCTCCCTTGACTCAATGGCTCTTGCTTGTGGGTTTTGTCGTCGCTAACTTAGTTCTTCCTAGCTTTTCTTGATACCCTTCTGCACCGATACCTCGCGGAGCAACATGTCTGATTCCGCTGCCCCCCCAGCTGCTCCAGCTGCTCCAGCTGCCGAGCCTGTGTTGCCCGCTTCTCCCAAGGCGTCCAAGACCAATGGCGAAGCGAAGCCTGTGGTCAAGCACCCTGGAACCGCTTCTTCGTCGGGCACGACGACCGCGACCCGCCCAACTTCCTCAATTTCTGGCAAGCCCACAGGGGCCGCTGGGTCTTCCACTGCGACCACTCGTGCCCCCGGTGGCCTAGCCAAGCCTCCGACTAGACCCCCGACTAGCACGGCCCGTAAGCCAGTGACGACAGCTGCTTCTACTACGTCGAGCCATCGCAGTCGACCCAGCGTGAGCGCGAGCGAGGACGAGAAGAAGTCTACCGCTTCAAGCACTACCGCTGCTCGCCGTACAAGCTCGATCATGTCGAGCCCTACCAAGACGGCTGACCGACGGTCAATCTCGTCTGCTGCCTCGTCGGCTACTTCGCGGAGACCTACCACGTCCTCGCCAAGCTCCACGACCCCCAGAGTCGCGGCGGCTCGCACGACTCCTGGTTCTGCTACTTCATCCACCTCTACGACTAGGCCCCCTACTCGCACAGCTGGTGCCACACCGACAACCGAGACTCGAAAGAGATTGTCTACCGTCGGAGCTCCCGCATCAACAACCCGTACCGCTACACGACCTGGCTCTAGCTCTGCTGAAGCTGCCAAGGAGGTGGAAGCTCTCAAGGCTAAGCTGGTCCAGAGCGAGGCGGAGATTGAGAAGCTGAAGGACCAGATCAAGACTTCGGATTTCAAGGTGAACGAGCTTGGGAAGCGTCTCAGCAGGGAATACATGGACGGTACACAAGACTCCAGCGAGCCAGTCCGCCATTACAGCGACCAGGCCGTCTTCACGTTGAAGGCTGAGCACGAGTCCGCCGTTGCTGCTCTTGAGGCACAAGTCTCCGAGGCAACCCAGAAGCTCGAGAGCGCCGAGACGGAGCTTCAAAAGCTCCAGGCTGATCTCACTGCGGCTATCAACACCAAGGAGTCGACAGAGCAGGAGCTCGCAACCCTCAAGGAGCAGCTTGATTCTGCCGAGGCTAGTGGTGCCGACAAGCTTCACTCTAGTGAGGGCGCCTTCCACAAGGCCGCCGAGGAACACACCTCCAAGATTGAGGAGCTTCGGTCGACCTTGGAGGCTGAGAAGGCCTCTGCCATCGAGGCTCTCGAGATCAAGCACAAGGAAGAACTTGAAAAAGGTCAGGCAGATACTGGTGCTCACGAGAGTGCCGTTGAAGAGCTCAAGGCGAGCCACGAGGCCACTATCGCCGATCTGCAGAACAAGATTAGCGAGCTTACCGTCTCCCACTCTGCCCTGGAGTCTGCTGGCGACGAAAAGCTCAAGTCTGAGCAGGAAGCGTACGCCTCCAAGATCTCTAGCCTAGAAGGCGAGGTGGCCGAGTCCAAGGCTAAGCTCGAGGCTGCCGAACAGGCTGCTGAGGCATCCAGGGCGCAGATTACCACCTTGACCGAACAGGTTGATAACCTCAAGTGCGAGCTTACCGAGAAGGTGACAGAACTCGAGAGTGCCAAGCAGGAACTCGCCAAGGTCAAGGAAGAATCGGCCGGTCTCCAGGCCCAGGCCGAGGAGATCCAGAAGGCTCTCGATGAGAAGAACGAGGAGATCTCCAAGCTCAAGGCCGTCAACGAAGAGCGCATGAGGAACGTTTCGGAAGATTACGAAAAAGAAATCGAAGCTCTTCGAGGGGATGCTTTCTTCAAACGCAAGTTCGAGGAGCTAGAAGGTCAGTTCAACGAGCTCAAGTCCTCTTCTACTGAGTCGACTGAGGGCTACACCAAGGCCCTTGAGGCTGCCAAGGCCGAGCACGCCGCTGCTGTTGAAGCTCTCGAGGCCAAGGAGGCTGAGCACCAGAAGATTCTCGACGCTCTCCGTGCAAGCCATGCAGAGGAGCTCGAATCGTCCAAGAACGCAACTGGCGACAAAGACGCTTTGCTCGAGGAGATCCAGAAACTGAAGGACAGCCATGCCCAGCAGCTCGAGACAATCAAGGGCGAGAGTGAATCTACCCTGGCTACTAAGCTCGAGCACCTCGATGCTTCCCACGCAGAGATTCTGGAGTCGTTGAAGAAGGAACACGCCGACCACGCCGAGAAGGCTATTACTAGTAACCAGGCTGCCCTTGAGGAGGCTGTGAAGGCTAGCGAAGCTGCCCGCGAAGCAGAAATTGCCAGGCTCCAGAGCGAACTCAATGCCGCCAGGAACGCTGGCGAGAGCGCTCACGCCGCTGAGCTGAACAAGGTCAAGGCGGATCTCGAGGCCGCCCGCACGTCGAGCGAGCTGCAGCACGCCGATGAGCTTGCCAAGTTCCAGAAGCAGTTCGAAGCCGCTCGTGAAGCCGATGAGAGGATGCACGCTCAGCAACTGGCCAAGTTAGAAGCTGAGGTCGAGCTTGCTCGGGAAGTTGGTGCTAAGCAGGTTGAGGAGGAGCTTATCAAGGTTCAGGCTGAGCTCGTAGCGCTTAAGGAGTCGTCAGACAATGAGCGTGCTGAAGAGCTTGCCAAGGTCAAGGCTGAATTGGACGCTGCCAGGGAGTCTAGAGACACCGAACACACTGAGGAGCTGGCTAAGATCAAGGCTGAGCTCGAAGCAGCCAAGGAATCCGGGAACGGCGCACATGCCGAAGAGATGGCCAAGCTGAAGGCAGAGCTCGATGCTTTCAAGGAATCCAGTGAAAAGGAACATGCCGAGGATATTGCCAATATCAAGGCTGAGCTTGCTGCGGCCAAAGAGTCCGAGGAGAAGCTTGTCGAGGTTCAAGCTGCGAAGGAGGCCAATGAACAATCCCTTGCCGATGAGGTATCTAAGCTCCGGTCTGAGCTCGATGCAGTCAAAGAATCTGAGGGAAAGATTGCCGAGCTCCAAGCCGCCAAGGAAGCTGACGCTCAAGCTCATGTAGACGAGGTATCCAAACTTCGACTTGAACTTGATGCAGTCAAGGAGTCGAGCAGCAAGGCACATGCCGAGGAATTGGCTAAACTACAGGCTGATCTTGAGGCTGCCAAGACAGGTGGGGACGAGAAGTACGCAGAGGAGCTAGCCAAGGTCAAGGCCGATTTCGAAGGACTCCGGAAATCAGGCGAGGAGGCACAAGCCGACGAGCTTACCAAGGTCAAGGCAGAGCTTGAAGCTACGCAGGCCGCCTTGTCCAAGGCCCAGGACGATGTTCAAGAAGCTGTCGAGGCCGCCAGAATGGAACTCGACGAGCAACACACTGCTGAGGTTGAGAAGCTTATCAACATGAACTCGGAGGCCATGGAGCTTATGAAGCGGGAGGGCGCCAACGCTAAGCAGGATCTCCAGGAGCTGTCGAACAGCCACACCAAGGCCATTGAGGACTTAATGGCCGAGTACAGGAACAACAATACCTCATTTGAGGATAAAATTGCCCAGCAGGCCGCTTCTCACGCTGAACTTCTGGCTTCATACACCACCATCCAGGAGGCTCTCGACAAGGCAGAGACTGAAGTCGCTGAGCTTGGCCAGCAGCTGGCCCATGAGAAGATGGACCGCATGACTGCTCTCGCTGAGCTTGATGCCGTCAAGAACGTCCGCCCATCTCCTTCCGAGGCAGACGCCCTCCGAAAGGAGCTCGACCAAATCAAGAAGGCTCACCAGGAGGCTCTCGTTGCCAAGGAGCAGTTATACAATGTTCAGGGTGACCTGGAGTTGGTACAGAAGGATCTCGAGGCTTACAAAGCCGAGGCCGCCGCCAAGCAAAAGACGGCTTCAGCCGACTACCAGGATCTCAATGACAGCATGACCGCTCTGGTCGAGGAGGCTCAGAACAAGACCAGGGCTCTAGAGGAGACACTCGTGGGGTTGACAATGCAGGTCGAGGATGGAGGAAAGAGGGTGGAGGAGCTGGAAGCTCAGCTCAAGGTCAAGGATGCTGAGATTGCAGAGGCAAAGGTATTCCAAGTCTACTCATCGCATGTCAGATATCTATCATGACTGTTGTACTAACGTCTACAAGGCCAACGCCGCCCTGGCCAAGCCCAAGGGTCTCGCCTCGAGCCAGCCCGCCAACGCAGACAAGGGTGACGAGGCGACTGTTGACAACAATGGCGCGGCGCAAGGTGAGGAGAACGAAGACCATTCCTCAGCGGCGCTTGCTTCGGTGCGAGAGCCCCTTGCATGATGCAGTCCCGTGTTTGTCGTTGGATGAAGAATCTAACCCGAGGCTTTAGATAAGTAAGGCGAGGTTGACGGCTAAGCAAATTGATACCCTCGATAGGGAGATGAGGGATCGGAACTTGCAGTAAGTGTTACAATGTATACTGGGAAGATTTTGCAGATGGTTATGGCGAGGCAACTAACGTGGGGACATAGATTGCTCAACTCGATTACGGATGTCCGATCTGCCTAAATGGCTTTCTGTGTGTTGGATGTATATACAAGTATATCATGGTCATTAGATACCGAATATGTAATACCCGCTGTATAGAGTAGAGTCTTTGGAGGCTTGGTGTAGCCCAGATACAGCTTGCAGCATTTTCTTTCATGCGCTTCTACCACATTAATATCAGACAAGTTGTGAGAAACAGGGACTATTGCGTGTCGTCAAGTTGACTTGTGTCTGATGTTCCACGTTTAAATAAAGTCGGTACTTGTCTAAACTAGAGTAGCAGTCTGGCTTGGGAGTGTCATTGACGGACGTCTTCATCCAAGCTGCGAGCTACTTACTGTATGTAATATAGTCTCGTTTGGAAAAGAATGGAAAAGAAAAGAAATGGAGAAGAGAAGAAAAGGAAAGGAAAGGAAGGAAAAGGACGAATAAGTGCAGACGGGCAAACGTGTGTCCCAATCAAGAGAAAGGAGTGACGCATCACCTGGATGCATCAAATGAGTTTAAGTTGACGACATGTGCTTGGCCTTTGTCGGCAGCTGGATGCGGTCAACTTTCATGGTGTTGTGGTGTGATGCTGGCGAGAGGCTGCACAGCCCCCTTGAGCGGCGATCTCTAAGAATGGTATACTAGCCCGAGATCACCGTCAGCCAAGCTTTTGATGTCCCGTTCTACGTCGTACTCGCGATATCAAGCATACTGGGGGGCGGGCCAAGCTTTCTGCTCCCGGCATTAAACGAAAATGTGGGTGGGGCTGTTCGTAACGCATTCGCATATCAAGAGCTGGCGTCGTGATCAAATACGAAGAGATGCTGCCCATGGTCTAGTAGCCACCCATTGTCGGGGTCGCTGGAAGAGGTGTTGGTTGGATGGATGCGAGAATGAATGAATGGTAGGAGGGCTGGACGCGTAAGATGGCGAATATGGTTTCAGGCAGAGCCACGAGGACCAAACAGAATCGAACCAACAAGCAACAAACAGTCGGATGTGTTACATCGTGTCGAAGAAGTCGTCCAATTACTCGAAGCAAACCACGGTAGACTAGACTACGCTAGTCTGTTTGAGTACTCGCCATGAGCTTAATTCACCATCGCCGTGGAGGATTCGAGACTTGGAAGCGCACGAGTTGAGCTGGAGGATCAGCTGAGTCAGCGTACTTCAAGGCGTTTCAGTGGCTGTCGGCTGGCTGCGCTTGGGCCGCGACCCTTGCACGGAAAGAGCAGTGACGTCGGAATAGCGTGCATGTGCCCGGTAATGTCCTCCACACGTCATCGCCAAGCGGCGGCTCCTCCATGACATCGTCAACTCAGTTCCCTAGTAGCTCCTGCTAGGGTACAGTATACGTACTGATCAGTATTAAGCCACCGTAACGCTCGATGGTGGCTTTGATTGCATATATTCGCTTCATCCCGTCGCGCTTCACTTGACAAACACAACTCAGTTACAAGTTATCGCTCTCCGCCGCTGGACGGATACAACGCATAAAGGGAGAGAGGGAGATAAACGGCACGAAAACCGGGAAATTAAATACGTTTCTATTCCACCGGGCTGGCGCATTCGACTGGTCACTACAAGACGTGGCACGACGTTTCTGTGGGTCCCTCCTTCCTAGTACAGGGCGTGGACAGCCCGTTTCTTTTAAGGCAAAGCGCCTCGATCGAAGCAGCCTGGCCTTTTTGAGTCCCGGATCTTGCTCAAGCCGACCGACTATCCCGATACCATCTCCCGTCTTGAACCATTTCGTCTTGGTTATTTCCCGGGCAAGTTTTGTTGTCTAGTACTGGCCTCAGCTCAAGATTGTCAATCGTAGCTGCTTCTTGGCTATCCTGTAACCGTTGGGCATTTTCCTTTTAATCACATATTGCAACTGCCACGACGACGACGACAGCGCAAAACGCACACGTTCAACGCGCGAAACTCACAATAACAACGTATATCACTGCTACGAACACGAGAGGACGGGCAGAAACGGATATCAACACCGACCCGGCCATCCCGAATACGGGTCAGCCTTAACCATGCCTGAAATTCGACGAGGAAGTCTCCAGGTTCCATCTGACCCCATCATTACTGAAACGAATAACAATAACAACACTCCCGACCTCGCTGCTCAACCCACCAACGCCAACCCCGAGAACAACAGGAATGGCATAGCACACACAACCAGCGATACCGCCATCCCCACGAAGCCCAAGCAGGCCCGCTTTCTCGACGCTGGTGATGGCCAACACCACAGCCGATCTGCTGGCGAGCTCTCCGCTGCCGCCCGCATTCCCCGGCGACGAACAACCGACGACATCGATGCTCCCCGTCCAAGTCTTTCTTATGCAGAGCGCCCAACCGCTGAAGCCTACTACGACTCTCGCGCGGCCACGAGGTCGGAGTGGCGTCGGCGTGCAAAGACGCTGCAGGAGTACTACGACGAGCACCCCGAGCTGCTGCCCCAGCTTCCCTTTACCTGGCACCATGGTTGGAAGCGTTGGAAGCTCTGGATCTTTGCCTTTGCCGTCTTCGTGGACGCTTCTGCCATGCCCATTGCCCTGTACTATGGTTTGAAGTACGCCGGCCATGTAGACGGTTACATCATCTTCATCGTCATTACTGCCATCTGGGGAGGACCTACGTATCTCGAGTTTGCCATTCGTACGCTACGATTGATCAGGAAGGAGAGGTTCTATCGTCCCTTGGGTACAGATAGCCGCTGGTCCTTTGACATGCTCACATATGCGTGCGCACTTACTATGTTCGTCGTCACGGCGCTGTTCATCGTCGGCAGCTCTCCGCACAAGGTGTGGTTGAGGGTTCTGTGCATGCCCGCGCCAGCCATCTTATACTGTTTTGGTGGAGTTATCGCTCTCATCACCCTTTACGCACAGATGGGCTGGCCTGCTCCGTGTCGTATCAGCTCCACGGCCAAGGGAGAACCGGTACATCAACCCAATCGTTCACCGTATAACTTTCTGATATGCTAACGATGACTGCTCTAGGTCCTTCCCGGTATTTACTATATGATTGAAGATACCATCGCTGTCAATGCTGGCGGCGGTCGACCATACCGGGAGGCCATCGCTGCCCGATACAAGGCCAGCCCGCGCTTTCGACGCATGCTCCTCGTGCAGTCCTGGTTCTGGTCGATTCCGATGCTCGTCCTTGCCATTCCCCTCACCGTAATCGCCGTCATCCCCCAGGTGCCAGCTACCGGAGCGTACGGAGTCAACTGGGTGGTGCCGTTTCTCTGGGCGGCAGTCTGGGGTTTAATCACCATAAGGTGGTGTAAGAAGGAAATGGCTAGGGAAAGGTTAGAATGGCAGGCTGGTAATGACTCGGAAACGGCTCTGCCTGGTACCGGAAATTCCTCGTTGACGGTTCCTAAGGAGGAGCCAAAGACTGGAGTGTAATGTTCGTTTTACACGGAAATAACGTATGGTTTACACGCAGAAACGAAGCAAAAAGATTTCCTGATATTTCGAACTTTCTTTTAATGATTGAGCGTTTCCACCCGAAGAACTTGCTCATCTGCAAGCACTGCCGCAATTCATGTCCCCTCTACAGTGTGAATCCATATGGTCATGAAGTAACGGCTACTGTTCTCAGGGACGTGCAAATTTTCATTTGGTTTTAATGAACCAATCTTTAGGGTTGTAGGAATAGAAACCTGGGGTCTGTAGGCACTTAAAGCCAATGACCTACTCTACGGTCTAAAACCTTGAAGGGCACACGCGCTCAAAGTCTTTCTTTGCCGAAGTACGTTTCAGTAATTTAAACCTGATGATTAACGTTATGTCCCTGCATTTTCATTAAGCGGAAAACGTTAACCTTGCCAGTGTCTCGTGTGAGCTTACTATTCCGCGTTGTAAAAGAATGCGATTGACTTTTCTCGTGACTCTACCAATTATCATGCTTAGTATTTCTTGGAACTTGAATAGCATGCAGCTGTAAGTTGGCTAATGATGCTTTGTCTAATAATTCAATCAAGGACTTTGCTCCACATTACATTTTGCCCGATTCCAGATATCGTGCTCGATTTTGGAATATTCAAAACGAGGAGCGTGACTTTTATTCCGATCTAGAGAATCTGATCACGTTGTTCTGAAAACTGCAGCATTCACTGGTGTGTCCTTTTCTCTTTTCGAACGTCGGATTGGTAGTGCAGTAGTTAGAGCAGTAGAGCGTTGGAATTGAGACGGTTAACCATTTACGTAGTAATTCAGCAGAATGGCCTTGATATCTATTTCGGCAAGAACAGGAGAGAACTTGAGAGCTTTGGTGGAGTCGAACTGCTTGATTTCTCTGGGGGGGCACAGATTTACAGGTCTTGGTGATGTGTTTCTCGGTAGTTGTCGTTTTTATATATACGGAAAGTTGCGTTTATTGGGTACGAATAGTTCTTTTCCCTTTTCGTCTGTTTTGATTCTTTGATATCGAGATGTTTTTCAACTGTGAAGATGGAGGTCTCCGCCAATTCATTCAGTTGTTTGGACGGATTTCAAACGAAGGTCGAGCCTTACTTACTAGTTCTTTTTTTTTTTTTTTTTTCATCTGTCTTTATGTCAGATTTCTTTCTGTTCTGGGATATTTGGTTCGAGTTCCCCTTTCTTTCGTCCCCCNNCCCCCCCCCCCCCTCTCTCTCATTACGGTTCGTTGCTGTTGAAAAGTATCTCCGCTGTAGAGATCGATGAAGACGGTTTCAACAACTGTCTGTCATCTTCCGGTCAAATGCTGGAAGTCTAGCAAAAAGACAGCTTAATACTGCCAACTTCTGCACAGGATGTCAAACAGGTGCATGGAGGTTAATCCGGCTTCTCGACGCGCAGTCACTCGCTTGGATTAGGTGCACGCTAGACGGGGAGGTGAGAGTAGTAAGTTGCCTCTGCTCTTGCTCTTGCCCTCGCTCTTGCTCTTGCTCTTGCCCTTGCTCTTGCCCTTAGAAACGAATGAATAGGCTTCCAATCGATGTCCTCGACCACGTCATCGCTATAATGGAGCTTCTCTTCTCCCGTCGTTCCAACTCTCCAGTCGTACCCGACCAATCTTTCCTTCGGCCATGCTACACCACCGCCGTAGGCTCCATCGAAGTGAGAACTCTCTCCCGACATCGTCAACTGCGCCACGATGCAGACTTCCAGATTTCCGGCCATCTAGTTGACCAAAACTCCATCACAGTTCAGCATTAGGCTTTGGTACGTTGCTGAATACAGAGCTTCGGAGGCTTCTCTTACACCATGACGGCTCTCATGCTTTGGGTTTTGTTTTCTCATGTAGAAGGAGAAAGTCTCGTTTCCCTACCGACGACTCCTGACCATAGATCCGAACCTGTAAGCGCACCAGGTGCCCATGCAGGTTAGAGTGCATGCAGAGCGTTGCTGCAGTCCATTCTCGTGGCTGTCTTCCTGGGCGTATCATAGGTTGCATAATGACTCGAGACTCCAAAACGCCGGACAAGCTCAAGGCAGAAGACCAGCAAAGTAGGAAAGAAAAAGAGGAGATGAAAAGTTTCAAGAAAGACTCAAATCTAATTCGAAGTGCTATGCTCACCTCTAGATATATAAAAGTGGCATTCATCTTCATGTTGGCCGGCTACCTTCCTCTCCTCACGCACACTGCCTTGGCCTGTTCAGACAATCTGCGTTCACTGACTTCGACTTCGACTTCGACTTCGACTTCGACTTCGACTTCGACTTCGACTTCGACTTCGACTTCTCAAGTATTCTCAAGTCTCCCTTCTCGCTCCTCACAAAGTCTTCCTCCATTGCAATCCTGCAAAACTTCAAGCTCTTTCTATCATCGTTCCTCCTACTTCTTCCGTCAGCTATCAACTACACAAACACCAGCGGGAAGAAGGAGAAAGCAGCTCACCACTGCGCCTACTAAACGTTACAACGTCTCAGAACATGGATCGTCTCGAACTTGCCTTTGAAGATCCCAACTTTGAGCCGCTTGGTCTCAACCTTAACCACAATATGCCTGACGCTGTTGACATGCCCTGGGAATTCCACCCTGCACCTGTTGTTGGAGCCGCTCAGGTGGCTCAGCAACCTGCCGCCAATGCCCCCCTCCGTTCCAGCCCAAATCTCATCCTCTGTCAAGCACCCGTCAACGCAAAAAGAACGAAGCGGGAAGGCTCCAAGATAGCCTGTAAGTACTATTCTCGCACTGCCCTTCTAAGCTTGTCCTCTGGGCATGCAGCCCGAAAGATAAAAGGCACCCTAACAAAGACGTTCCTCTCCATTTGTTGAGAAGCTTTTTACACAACCTTACTGCCTATCTTGTGACCTCATTCTAGTTGCTGAAACTGGTCGCTGACTTGTCACAGGCTCCAAAATCGACCCTCCCCCGGTCATCAAGGTTCCAGATTCCATTGATGGGATCGATGGTAAGTCGCATTCTACTTAGTATTAACCCCATTATTGGTTCTAATACTATCATCGCCAGTCATGACTGGAGACTTCCGGATGTCTTGTCGCCTGATGCCCGCAAATGAGATGGCCGGTGCCTCTCTAGAGCCGCAGGAAAACTACATCTTCGGCGAAACAGAGGTCAAACTCACAAAGCTTTTCTACAATAAAGAAAAGAACATCCTAGAACCACTCTTTGTGTTCGGGAAATTACTCATCCTGATGGAAGGCATATTCTCTCTCCTATTCACCCTTACGAAGCCTGGTGCAGGCGGCAGCCGTGAAACTGTTGCGACCATCAGGACTGGCTCCTTCTACGTCTACCAGCCCCAGAAACACCCCGGCAACGATCCCTCGACCGAGCTGACCGTAGCGCTCAAGAAGCAGAAGTTTGACGTTTGGGTCCACAAAGAAACCGAAAAGAGGCGATCCTGCCAGTTCAACGCCTCCTTCTACGAAAGGGGACTCATGAACTTTGACATGGCTGCCAATGACCCCTCCCACCCTCGAGGTCATGATGTCCAACAGCGCAGACAGCACAAACAAAATGTTCGTGCTCGTGCTCTTGCCACCGGCGTCTTTCCTGTCGCTGGCCCTGTCGCTGGCCCTGTCGCTCCTGCAGGTCCCGTTTTCATCCCGCCAGTTATATCCGCCGCTCGTCCCGCTATACCTCGACCTGCTTGGGCCGTGAATCAGGCGAATCAGTTTCTTGGATTAGGCCATTTTCCCGAACTTGCTGCTGATCCTGCTGTGCCTCAGCCTGCTTGGAATGTTGGTCAATCGGACCAGAGCCCTCGGCCAGCCTCTACCCCTGAAGCTGCTCCTGGTCCTGCTTTCATCCAACCAGCTATGTTGACCGCTGACCCTGCTATTCCTCAACCTGATCTGAATATGCATCAGTTGGGTCAGTTTCTTCAACCAAACTCTGCCCAGATGCCAGCTGCTGGCCCTGGACTTGCCCAGCCGGCTATGCCCGCCGCTGACCCTGCTCTTTCTCAACATGCTTGGAAAATTGATGGAATTGATCAGTTTCTTGCTTTTGAACCTGCCCCTCCTTTTGAAGCTGGGGCTATTCAGGACAATGAGGCCAACCAATACAACGACGCCAACTTCAGCCTCAACTTTGATCCCTTCAACTTTGACCCCGATTTCAACTTTGACCCCGATTTCAACTTCGACCCTGATTTCAACTTTGACCCCGATTTCAACTTCAACTTCGACGACCCCTTCTGAGGCTTTCGATCCGAAGACTCTGTAGCAGCTTGAAGTGTTGCTTTCGAACTGGCGAATTCGCCTGCCAGCAACCGTCTGCTTAAGAACCAGGGAATCCGGGCGGAGCAGCGTAACCTGGTCGCCAAGGAGGACAGACATGATTGGAAGCGAAGGCTCCTATTGGTGGTATCTTGGTGGTTTTTCTAGCAACTTTTTTGTTGTTAAAACCTGCTGTCAAGTGTCTTGTCTTTGTTGTTGTTGAATGGTGGACCACTTAGGGTAAATTGGCTACAAGAATACACAAGTTGGATTGTCATGTTTTCTCATACACCAGTGATTTGGCTATATGTGGATGTAACAAGTAACCTGATACGCAAACGGGACCTAACGCCTGGAACAGTTTATGTCAGGGGTTCCATCAGTCCCTCAGCCTGTGTGCAGAACTATATACTCGTTCTTACTTTTGCCTCTGGGCAGTGGTATGGAAAAAGGTATAAACATAGAGGATTTCCGATCACGTAGAATTTCCAACAGGGCAGAAACTGGAAGTGAGCAGACTTCTTTCGTAATCACGGATCAGTGAGATTCAAGGTCTCTGATGAAGCTCAGCGCGTACAATTCATGTTTTGTAGCAGAAATGACTTCTACCACTTACTGCTGACGTTGCCGGGGTTGAAAGTGGGTCACAGAACTCGGTGCCGAGAAAGTGGAGCTCCGTAGAAGCGGGGCCTTGTCCCGGAAGTGCATCGTTGAACTTGGACCGCTGCGGAGGACTTTGGAACCACTATTTCAATAGTGCTCAGACCGAATTTCCAGATCTGCTCGATATAAGACAATCGAGGCCTTCTAGTCCGGGGTTTTTTCTTCTCTTCCTTTCTTTCTTCCCGTCGTGGTCAGCGAGATGATTGAGAGAAGATGATAAGATTCAAGTTCTGCTTGCATGTTCTTGAACTTTATGCGACCACTTAAGTTAAGTTCATTCGTCTCGTCTGATCTATCTACTAATCTTCTAGTCTAATCTATCTATCTAGTCCTCCCCCCCCTTGTTTCTAAGATCTCGAACTTAAAATTGGGCAAACTTGACTTGGATTGACCTGCAATCCCCCGCAACTCCTTCAAGTTAGGCCCTTCGGTACGTACATCGGCCTCGCCCGATCGGATTTTCTGAACCGCCGCTTTGCCGAAAAATTCCGCTGTCGCGACTCGAACACTTCGGTTGGCGGCAAAGAGCCTCGTTTGCCAGCAGCGCTCACATTTTTCAGCATCATCCCGTAAACCGGCCTCCGCCTTCGTCGCCTGGCAAATCTCGCTCGCCTCCCTCCCGCGGATCCTCTCCATTCTGCTCCACGGTTTTCTTTCCACCCCCTTGTACCTAAACCGATAATCACATAATTCGCCATGGATCACGGTCGCGATCCCTGCCCCTTCGTCATCCTCAATGACTTTGGCGGTGCTTTCTGTATGGGCGTAGGTCGCATCCTTCTACTCTCTCGCATCGCCTTCTCCTGGCGCGAGAAATATGCATGGAAACTAATACGAGTTCTTGATTTATTCAGGCCATCGGTGGTACCATCTGGCACGGTATCAAGGGCTTCCGAAACTCTCCCTATGGCGAGCGCCGCATCGGCGCCCTGACGGCCATCAAGATGCGCGCCCCTGTTCTCGGCGGCAACTTTGGTGTCTGGGGTGGTCTCTTCTCTACCTTTGACTGTGCCGTCAAGGGTGTCCGCCAGAAGGAGGATCCCTACAACGCCATCATCGCCGGTTTCTTCACTGGTGGTTCTCTTGCCATCCGTGGTGGTTACAAGGCTGCCCGAAACGGTGCCATCGGTTGTGCTGTGCTGCTTGCCGTCATCGAGGGTGTCGGCATTGGTTTCGGCAAGTTGATGGCTTCTAGCACCAAGCTCGAGGTGCCTCAGCCCCCGCCTAGCATGGAGAAGGCGGCGATGTAAGCAACTTGAGCTTTTGGTCGATCTAAAAGAGAAGAAGGAAACTACCACGCGACGAGAACTACGATGGCGAAACATTTATTTCCCTCTCGACGAATCACCCGATTACTCACTCTCAACTCCGCCACTCAACAAGCTTAGGTCCTCCCAGCAAAAGGGAGAACCTGTGTACTCTTTTCTTTTTAGCACGTTCCGAATACACGCGGATCATCAACAACGAGGCTCTTTGGCCAACCCTTTTAATTTTATCTGATCGCATCGGGCCGGCGTTCCATGTACTATATAGAAGAAATAAGGAGGATGGATGGATGGACAGATGTCGGACGGCGGTTTTTGGCTCAGCGATGGAGTTACCATGCGCGTCGCTCTCGTGGAGAGGCGACAACGCGTCTGTAGAAAATATGTGTAACGGTCCTACGGATGCATATGGGGGATTATGGATATTGCAAACCTCTTTACTAGGTGGCGGGATTAGCAAGCCGAAGAGATCCGTTGGAGGATCTGCTTTGGATGTACTTTTTGTGCAATGGGCAACAAGACGAATCTACATGATTTTATATCCCATCCATGATCTGTTTCTTTACTAATCTACATTTCTTCCGTATATCTACTTGAGCAGTTACTCATGTCACCTCTACCCTCATTATCGATTCAGGCCAGCCTGCAGCATGCCGTCGCACTTAGAATCCATCAGATATCGCTCCATCGTGATGCGCCAAGACGCTCTCTATCCCAGCCATTCAGCCTTCTTCCTCGCTCATGCGCTTCTATCGTTCACCCTGCGCTACACCCAAGCTCTCCGCCCGTACCTACTTCGTACGGGGCAGCTGTGACATGGTTTGGGGGCGAATCCTACTGTTCATGAGGTATGTAATTGGGAACCCCGGTAGGTACTTCGCTAAGAATGAACAATATAGTATGTTAGTTGTTTGGGTACCATGTTCGATATGCCACTAACATTATAAGGTACGTGACTGATCAAATTCAATCTAAAGAACCTTGCCTTTCCTTGTTTCCAGTGTAATGCCATCCTATGTTGTATATGGCCCCCATGATGAACCCGCTGCCAAACTCCTTTTTTCTCAATAAAACAATGGCGAGGTCTCCCTTGGGAATCATGTCTAGTGCAAGATCACACCCAGACCTCGCCAGCCAGACCAGCCGAAATCAATATCGCCTTATCAACATCTTTTGGGCGCATGCCCGGTGTTCGACCCAGACAGACAGCCCTGCTGCCAAGTTCTACGAAGAAGAATAAAGATATCAGTAACTGGCAATCGAAGAAAAGGCGGAAGGAAACCATTGTACTCACCCGAGATGAGTTGTTCTACGTTGATTGTTACCTTGGTGGGCAGACGCTGGACACCAAAGGTCCAGGCCCGGCTCACTTCTGAAGAGGGTTGTTCAAAACCAGTATATCCTGCCACAAATGGCTGCGTTTCGTCGTGGATATCTTGTGTCACAGGTGTTGCTGCCATCTTTGGGCCTGTTGGAACAGCTGGTACCGCCGGTACGGCCCCTTGCCAAACATGCATTCCGCCGTCGATGGCATTTGGTGGTAGGTTCGTGTATTGGCCGCCCGTTGTGACCACCGGATGCCCCCCGTAAAAGTCACTCGGGTCTGATGCTTGATTCACCGCCGTCAAGTCAGGTGTAGGTTGAAAAGCGCCCAGGTCAATGTGAGCTTCAACAAAATCTGCATTTTCGGGAATGATGATGCCGCGTTGTTGCAGGTATTCTTCGACCTCGTCAGTGTCGTAGTAATCGCCCTCGAAGCCTGGGTACTTCATGTGTGTTCGACATTCGATCCATTCGTCCCGTGTGGCTTCGACCTCTTTGCCGAACGGGCCTATCGAATAGCCGGTCATCTCTGCGGGCTTTGCAGGCTCGGGTACACCGCGATTCCCTACGGGTAGGTGGCTGCCGGAAGATGAGTTGGTCGTCTCTTGGTTCAAAAAGTGTAGTCCTGAGCCACCAAGATTCGTAAAGGGAACTCTCCAGTTGTTTAGAGTCTCTTGTCCCGTCATGCGAAGCGCACTCGCCAGCCGCCGGATTATGGCCTCATGCGACTCGAACTGAAGACAAAAGCCAAACACGGACAAGAAGCGTTCATTGGTTGGGTCATGGAAAGAAGCGAGCATAAGACCGGACTCAATAGTCCTTCTTTGTAGGCGACGCCCAAAGGTTCGTTCTTGAGAGGCATAAGAAGCAGGAGGCGGTAGCCAACCGTATAGCGGCTGCGCTATTGATCCGTCAAAGAGCGCTTGAGGTTGTTGAGGTTGGGAGTGTGTGATGGGGTATAAGGCGTGCTGTGTGTTAGTTTGTGCTGTGAGCTTGGGCTCAGTGTGTGTTCGAGGTTGGCGTGATTGAATTGATGTTGAGGTTGTGCAT
Source organism: Coccinonectria pachysandricola (assembly GCA_003693555.1). NCBI lineage: Eukaryota > Fungi > Ascomycota > Sordariomycetes > Hypocreales > Nectriaceae > Coccinonectria > Coccinonectria pachysandricola. Next base: position 135,036 of record QUZF01000004.1, read on the forward strand.
ACTTTCTCGCACGTTTCGCCAGACGAGACTTGAGAAGTTGGAGGAGTGGACTCGCGATGAGACAGTGACGATCTAGAACTCTGGGCCACGCTACTGCGCTTTCGTACCCTAGGAGCAAGGTTAATGCCGTCGGGGCTGTCATTGCCGGAACTCTTGTCGGGAGTGTTATATGGAATTGGACCGGCGAGGAACTTGTAACTGGCATCGTTGAGTCGGCGCGCCACATCGGGCGCCCCCTGACTTATGCCCTGGGACATGGCAAAGTTGTAGACATTGGTGAACTCATTTTTCATATCCTCATTCTTTCGTTCCAGGTCCCTGACCTTTTGCTCCAGAGCGGTGATGACGGTATCCTTACGATCCCGATATGCCCGTTGGGCAAGTCGGATCTGAGTACGGCGTCGCTGGACGAGGTTAGATGATGTTGCTAACATAAAAATGAAAGAGAAGGAAAAGAAGGAAAAAGGGTGCAAGCAGGAGGCCTCGGTCATTCGTTGCTTGAAACGAGTTCATAAATTCAAGATTTGCGAAAGGCGCCGTCAACTCAACTCAACTCAACTCACATCTGCAGCCGTCTCATCGTTGGTATCGAGACGAGGACGACCCCTGGTTCTCTTCTTTCCTACAGCCTCAGCCTCATCCCCGACGTCTGCCGCGGTAGTAGTTCGTTTTCGAGTGGTTGTCGACGCATCTACAGACGGTGCAGGTTTCGTCATAACGAATTGGTGTCAACAGGCTGGCGATCGAGGTTCATCAAGCGCTCATCTCATGGGTGAGAGAGTAAGGCAGAGCCGGATGTCTCGCTCGGGTCGTCCTTGTGAGGTCGGGAGACGTGAGATTGGGTTGAAAGCGGCGAAAACTCCCCACTTGCGATCGGATCCGATGAGACCGAAGGGGGCTGGAGATCTCCTTGGCGGTATTTATCAAATTAGTTAGAGAGGTGTTAGGATGATGGATGAGAGGAAGGATGCGTTAGTTTAGACGGTACGGTACTGTGGAATACTAGCACTAGTACTAGTACCGGTAGAGCGCTGGCTTAGAAACGAGATCGACGGGGACGTCGGCCGCCTCTCATTGGCCATCTCAAATAGAGTTTTGGTAGCAGCAGCAGGAGCTACCCCGGAGAGAGGGTCATGCTTGCCACCAACCGTAACGGCTTGATGATTTGAAATAGAAGGAGAAAGGCCCGTCTCTCACTGGGACGATAGTTTTAGCGGTCTCTAACACAAGTTCCTTTCCGTAATGTGGCTTTGAAGTCTGGCGGCACTGATGGCTTACGATCAGATTAGTCAAGCACGGAGACTACGAGTGGCCCTCGGTACTAGTTCTAGATGGTAGATGGTGCGTAGCAATTAGACTAACATTATAAAGTCCCGATTAGGATATTTGCGCGAGGCGATTATGTCCTTTTCTCCGGCTGCTAAATACTTGGTACCTTGAACTTACTTGCCTCCGCTGGAAGGAAGATGGAGTTTCGAACCTCGAACCTCGAATCTCGAACTCCGAAAGTGGCCTGCAGGGGTTGGATACTATCTACTCTGGTAGACTACTAGAATAGTAGTTGCTCTCCAGCATTTTCTCTCGTGTCTGCGTCTGCGTCTGCTACTTGTGGCTCAGCCATAGCAGCAAAGTGAGGCTGTGTCCAATTCAACTGAGGAGCTGAGAGGGGCAGCGGTGGCAGTGCGTGACTGACTACCCACTTTGTCGCAGCCGATGAGCTGCAGTGTTTGGGAAAGATATGTACAGCCTCTCTGCACCAACGTTACAAGCAGTCTAGCAGACACCTGTAGTTCATCCGAGAAAGGCCCTTTCTACAACTCGCATCACCGCTTGCACCGTCGCTTGCCTCCCCCTTCGACTTTCTCTTCGTCCATTGCCCGACCCTTACCTGTTCACGCACATTGACGAGAGAGGCTACCTACCAACCTCACACCTTCCCATCCAAACTCCGGCTTTGAAGTAACCTGCAAGTTTTGCCAGAGCTTCTCGCAGGCCATCATGGACCACTGCACCGCATGAAGCTTACCACCTCAGCACTCCCTGCTCTCCCGTCGACAACGCATACTTCTCAACCCCTTTGACGACTCCATATCTCGCAATGGGCGACTGGCCGCACGATGGTTGGACTAAAGTTGGGCGCGTCCGCCCCTCGCAGACTTACGACGACTTAGAAGAGGCCGAGCGCGAGCAATGGGAGCGCAAGGCGATCGCTTCTTGGGACAACGACGAGCGCTGGCCCGGGATGTATGTATCCCGTTTCTCTTCATCTACCGACCTAGGATTGTTGGATAACCATTAGCGATTATCACAGTAACAAGCAGCTGTTCACCATCCCCGAAGCATACCGTTTCGATACCAATCTTATACGACGTCAGGAGTTGGGTGCGGGCACATTTGGAAACGTTGACCAAGTGATATATCAATCCGTTCACCTCGCGCGCAAGCGTATGAAACGTCGTCGCGGCTTGACCATCGAGGATTTACGGCAGGAAGGTTTAACGATGGGGAAGCTCGACCACCACCATATCGTCAGACTTGTAGCCACTTATACACCCAGAACATTTGAGCTCTGCCTGCTCATCTGGCCAGCTGCTGTATGCGACTTAAAAGCATTCCTAGAGGACGTCGAGTCGATACGCATTGGCGATGGTGATCGTGAAGACGTAATGGAGAGACTCAACGCGCTGGGTCTATCAGACTTGACGGCGATTGAGCCCTCGCCAAGCCAGCGCCCCCAAGGTCTCGATGTGTCTGGAAAATGTCCACTCGAGTATTTGCGCAATTTGCTTGGGTGCGTTACTCGTGCTATTGCCTACTGTCACTCCAACGACGTGCGGCATCTCGACATCAAGCCCGGCAATATCCTCCTCAAACCAGGCCGAGTATATCTAGCGGATTTTGGCATATCGAGAGATGTCAGCGGACAGGAACATACCACCATTGAGGCTCACAATGTGCCAGGCACTGAGAGGTGGCGGGCACCGGAGCTCTACGCCGATCAGGGCTCGAGCATGCAGCGATCCGACATCTACTCACTAGGCTTGGTTTTTGCGAACATCGCCACCGTGCTCTACAATGTTAGAGCTGCTGACTTTGAAGACGCCTTGAAATACAATCCCGACTATAGACGGCAGGAAAACTTATGCTGGCGCGAGGAGAAGCTCAAGGCTCACCTAGACAAGCTCACCTCCAACGCTCTGGTAACCCCCCCTTTCATGTTCACCTACGACGGCCAAGAGACAGTGCGGCCACGACCAATAGTGGGATTGATCTCAAATATGATCGCGGAGCCGCATCATCGTCCTTCAGCAGAAAGAGTGGATAGCATGCTCTCAAACTTGGGGGGCTTACATCAAATCTACCACGGCGCATGCTGCAAGCGTCCATTGTCATGGATCGAGAAAAGGTTGGACAAGAAGTTCGAGACATTGATGAGCCTTCGAAAGGAGAATGAGCAGCAGAAGAAGCGTCTGACAGAGCTAGAGGGTCGGGACCAGACATACGAGCTCCGGTTAGAACATGAGCGGAAAGCGCACGAGCAAGCCATGTCCAACCTCCGAGCCAGGCTAGAAGCCTCAGAATTGAAGAACAAGAAGCTAGAAGCAGAGAATCTCGGCCACAAATCACAAGCAGGAAAAGGTCACGGCTTTAGCCACGGTCACGGTTATGGCCGATCGACGCAGCCGGGGCCTAGTCGGAACGGCAACGGTTCTCTCTTAGCGAGCCCCGGCCTGGGAATTACGCAACCGAGCAGACCGACAGCCGTCACTCCTACTGCTAGACATCCAGCAGCGGCGGGCTCCGCCTCTAGCCCGCGTGCATTTTCAACAGATGCTCGGGCATCGACTCTGAAGACGCAGAGTGCTAGCCCCCGACGAAGCAGCGGCAGTATTGCCCAAGAGCCGGTTAGACCGTCACCATCTCGTTCTCCAAGCACCACTAACCTTGCGAACTATGCGCTGCGATCTCGCGGCTCTGGCTCAAAGCTCCCCTTGCCCGTGACCCCAAGTTCAGCTCGCAATGATACACCAAACTACAACTGTAACTCGAGCTATGACCCAAACTTAACGGACAGCAGCGTGACTTCGTCCATCTTCTCTCGTCGCAGCATAGAAACGATACAGACTCCGCTACAAGGCAGTCCGGCGCTGGGACATGAAGCTGCCAGCGAAGACGTCAACTGTATTCCGCAGTGGGGTCAAGTCAAAAAATCCGACTGTGCTCGTGGGGAGCAATCAGACGCCATCGAACAGAGTCAATCCCCATCTGAGCCTGACAGCCCAGCACTTTCAATGCCTTCGTTTGCGACTCTACCTTGTAGAACGCGCCCAGCTGAGTCTAGTCGGAGGATTGGTACTGTGACACGCAGGCCCATCGTGCCGTCTCTGCAATCTCTGAGGAGCTGGGCTGAAGTCGCGAATCAGGGCACAATGGTCTCTAACAACAACACATGAAGTGTCATAGTGACCACACGAGTAACATGGTTATGTTTGTGGGATAGTTGCATTTGGATTTGAGCGACGTTCTGGGCATGTAACTTGCCTTATACTCACGACTTAAGTGAACAATATCACGATTGTTAGGATGAAGAATCAAGTAGAAAAAGCGAATACCCAGATCTTGTATATACCACCTTTGTTTATATATGAATTCAATACCACTAACGTCTGCACTTGATGGCGAGTGAGATGTTAATTTATTAGGGCATCACTATACAGCTGTACCTATCTCTTACAAGCTTCCTGATTTACCTAGTTTTCACTCTTCTTGAGTGCCAGATTAGTAGCAGCCCCGATCTCCAGGACCAGGGGCTACGACCTACCATTGTATTGATCGTTTTCTTTGCGAATCGCTAGAACGACTCGGCGGCCTCTGACTGTCATCCTTGGATATTTGTGTTCCTTCGAATTTCCGCACAATGCTCGCCCATTCGTGTGACAGGAACGGGTCAGGCGAGGTATCGGCCTTCAATGTTTCCTTCACGTCGAACTCTGTGTCTCTACCGAGCTGTTTTTGCCTGATCCCTTCAGAAATGACGGATTCACGTGAAGGCGCATCGCCCCTAGCTTCCTGTTCCGCCATAACCTTCTCGGCTTCCACAATACTATTCAGCGCCTTTCCGCGCGCATTCCAATCCTTCCACATAGTATCAAGCTTACTCTCCAGCCACAACTTTTCGAGCTGTGTGCTCCATTGATAGGTGCTCTGCTGTCCACCTCTCTCCACCTTATCCTCTTGACCCTCCTCGATCATCTGTTTGCGCAAAAGTCGTTCCCACCGATCTTCGGAAGCGACGTCTTGTAGATCAAAGGTGTCAATGTCACCGATACGAAGTACCTTGTCAACGTAAAGTTTGTTTCTCCGTCTTATGGCCTGCGAGAGCAGGCGGGGTTGAGGTTTTTGCGTGCGGAGGAAGGGTTGGCCTTCGGCCGTGGTGGCGACGTGTGGGATCTTGCGATCGCCGGCGAGGGCGGATTTAGGGAGGGGACGAGTGGTGGATATGTATACGGGTGGTTGGTTGGGTTCGGATATCTTCGTGAGGACTGGTGTTTTGGATTTGCCGACTTGTGCCGGCGCAGGCCTTGGAGGATATCGGATTAGAGGTTTGGGTATTTGTGTGTTGCGTAGATGGCTGACTACTTCTGAGTATTCCGGGTTGCTTTCGGTTTGCGCTTTAGTCAACAGTGTGAGAAACTATACCCAAGTCAGTTTCATAGGCGTATAGTCTTGAACACGGATTCAATCTACCTTGTAGCCAGCAGCCATCGAAGCATATGTAAGGCGCAGACTCGTATAAGCCTTGTTACCAAGAAATCGCCTGCGCACGATCTCGGCTATAGGGTGTCGTGATGACTTCTTATAGTGAAGCTCCTTGGGAAGGGGGATCTTCTGACCCGTCCGGATGAGGGCGCGATATAGAGCTAGAGCAGCGATTCGATGTCGCGAGTTTCGCGAGGGGACGAAGATGGTTCGGTGCATGGCGGCAGTCGTCCCCTTCGCGCGTGCGAGGGGAGAGTATCGAGAAGGGTCTTGGGCAGATTGGACTGGCGGTTTCTATGCATCTGAAATGCATCGCAGATCGTGTCTCCAGAAGTCAGACTCATTCGCTGGTCATGATGAGTAGTGCCTGAGGTGCATAGTCGAATGCGATTTTGGGAAGTTGCCCAGCTTTGAGCTTGAAGCTCTCCGGCCTGTCGGCATTTTGGTGGATGACTAAGCTGGGTTTTTACAGCGGACAACCCGCTAATTATGGATGGCAACGCTTATATTTCATCATGGTGATGTTCGTTACGGGATGACTCCAGTAGTTTCAGAGAATCCGTTTTGGACATTCGTGAATGATCGCTTTGTCACAAGCGCTAGAGTGCGAGCGTAGGATAAGCATCGTTCACGATCTATGCTTAATGCAGGGTTCAGATTGCTGGATCTGCCTTGCATCCTTTGCGACTACGCATCGCAACCTGCCGAACGTCCAGGCCCATCTCCGGCTGCAGTTTTATCTGACTGCAGCAACCCAAGACAATGGCTGAGGACTTTGGAGATCGAGATCTCATATCGGTCAAGCGGTCTGAGCGTCTGGTGTAATGGAGGCGCACTCAACGCATCTTGTGTGTACGCCCGCATGGGGTATTGAGAATCTGATTCGAGACGAAGATCGAATCATGCATGCGACAATGGCTGTGAAACCGCAAGGCCCTCATGGTACCGTATTATTTTACTTGGCTTACTTGTTTGACCATCACGTGGTGCGAAAAGAGCACTCTTCTCTTTGCCTCGGAGTGGAGTGCCAATCTTCCTTGCATCGCGTGACTTACTCGATTGTTTGTTTGCACTCGTCTGCAGCGGATGGAGAATTGTCGCCGGTTGAGTTGGCGAGTTTCAGTCAGTCAGGGTCGCTCAGTGGCAAATTTCATTCCCCTGAGCACGTTCCATCTTCCAGATTCCATCGGCAGGTGAAATCCGCTCCAAAGTCCGCGATACGCCCGCCAACCGAGAGGCACCGCCAAGTTGTCGTCGGAAGTGGTCCCACACCGGGTAACGGAAGATTCTGGGCTCACGGATGCGCGCGGCGCTTGTTGAGCTCCAGCATCGAAAGAAGCCGACCGATTATTATATTCTGTGCAGATGTACTGTAAGCTGGATCGCAAGGCCCGCCAGACTCCGCATTTCTTGAATGGCTCTCTCCTCTCGGCGCGGGACGACGAAGCGGGACATGCCCACGGAGCCGAGGAAGGGTATGCTGATCGACTCATCCAGACGGTGAAGTGCAACGCCTGGGAGGCCGGCTTATCCTGGATTACCAACACGGAGAATGCCACGCTTTGGTTGTGTCTGTGCGGACACGCTCGGGACGTGGTGGGATATGATCAATAACTCGCGAGGGATTGAATCGAATGAAAGCCGGTGGTAGCTTGTATGTACTCCATACGAAGTTGAGTCCCATGCTGCCCCCTACCCCTGTCTTGTCACGTCCTCTCCTCAATCAAGAATCTTGCCAATGTTCACGCCCTTGTTGGTGGAGATGAGCTTGGACCTTGCAGCCGAGACTATGACTTCACAGCGCGCGTCGGTCCCTGACTCGGATTGTCACAGGCCGGCCTTGTCTTGGTCAGAGGAGGTGGATGTTTGGCGCGATTTCCTGCATCTCTGTCGTCGAGCCATGAGAGAGATGGTGATTGATGATATCGATGGTGCACCTGACTATGGCGTCGCAACAAGGAGCAGCCACGTTATCGCTTTGGCAGCTCGACGGTTCGAGGAGGGTTAACTTACAAAGGCAGATCATAAGGAGAGGAGGTCGAGGTACGGAGGGTCCCGTCTAGCCACGCGCGGGAGTGTGCACCAACCACTGGGTCGCGTGAGCCGAGGACAGGGACCAGCCTGTACGTAGCATGTACGTAGCATGTAAGTGGTAGTCAGAGCTACTACAGTAAGTTATTAACTAGTTAGTCTAACGTTAGTACAGCGACGAGGGATAGGGGACGGTCGAGGAAACGGCCATTGTAGCACCTGCGGAGGAGCCGATCATGCAGTACCAGCCAGGCGAGCCAAGGCAAAATACCCCGAGTAGAGCTTCGTAAAAGAACGTAAATACATGCGCATGCAGAACGGATGATGTAACGGAATAATGTCTGCAAGCAATATCTAGCGATGGCAATGACCTCACAGCACGAGGGATGCGAGAAGTACGAGGTACTTACTTTTATTCTTCGTCTCTATTTTTAACAAGCCGGGAGCAGCAAGCAAAATAGAAACTCTCACAAAATCCACATTGGCCGACAAATGGAAACGTCCCATATTAAGTTATTCGATGCCAGTCTAGTCATCGTCACCCACACATCTTACCTAAAACTAGCACCTACGAGGTCAAGTGGGAAAATTCGAATGTCCGAAGATTCCGCAAACACGTTATATGGCATCAGGCACATTCTCCAAGAGAGATTCGATGAGAAAGAAGCCACAACTACGGATACCCGACCGCACTCCATCTACTCTGCACTGTACCGTCGTACTCGTGCCATCGACAAAAGCCAGACCACTTACCGTCAGGAGACATTGCTCGCGGCAGGTGCTTTTTCCCTTGCTGTGACGCGCGCCCGCCCGCAGGAAGGCTTGGATCTGCTCCAATAGAGCGGTTCGCGTATTCGGGTTCGTCCTCCTTTTGTCTCAATCGGAGCTTCGCACAGCTTCGCACAGCTCACACGGAACCGCATCACCACCAGCACCACCACCCACTCATCCAATTCCGTCCACGACCTCTTACTCGTCGCCTTAAAACAGGCCCGGCAGTCGACCAGGCTAGACTACTGTAGGAGGCTGCACAACGTCCAGCTAATTCAGTCCCAACTCCTTTTGATCTCTGTTACTTATTCAACGCTCCTTTTTCTCTCTTTTGCTCCTTATCGGCTCTTGTTATCATCATTGGGATTCCCGCTCTTGAAACTCGGTATTGTCTATCCACCTACCTAGGTGTTGTCGCGACTCTTCGTCCTTCCTCACCCCAAACACCACAAGCAGTAAGTTTTGGCATGTTTCAGCTTCCCCTTTTCTGAGTTCACACTTCTTTTCACTCAGCTCTACAGCGGGAACAGTCATGACGATTCTTCGAACATCTTTGACCGCTCGCTCCCCGCCGTCACCAAAGACCGATCCATCACGCCCCCTTCCTTTACCCCAGCTTGTACCCATCGCTCTACCACCCACCCCCTGGATCTGCCCATCATCCCTTCCATCTACATCCCCTAACCCATGCTCTTTACCTCTCGTTTCACGCCCATGACATGACCACTTGGGATTGAGGCTGACTGCTAGTATCTCCTTGCTAGAAGCTCTCTATTCTTCAAATCGTTAATCCAGGACCAAAACCATCCAACTAGGTCCTGGTCCTTGGGTTTCTCTTATAAGCGACTCCGACTATCGAACGCATCCCGAGGCATCTCACGCGGCAGGCTGCACCTACTACATAGTTTCTACCCCCACCGCATCGTCTCATATTTAGTCAGTCTATAACTGCAACAAGCGATTAGACTTCGAGTTGCATTGCACCACTTCAGACCGCATCGCTCCGTCCCGATCCCCATTTTTTCGAGTTAGCCTGGCCTTGTTGAAACGATACACACACACCTTTTTCTTGTCTTGTCTTGTCTTAATCCTCAACTCGTTATTGCTTTCTTTTTTCATCTTCGCCTCAGCCCTCAGCGCATTCGCTTTCCTCCCCAGAGACGTGTCGACGAACTGTTCCAAGTCTTACCAACAACAATTCCACTCAACCAACTTAGCAACAGCACATCTCAACTCTGTGAATAAAGCAAGCTTCAGGGCGCTCGCTCACCTCTGCAAAGAAAGGCTTCGCTACGCAGCGGAACCGACCTCGAACGTTGCCTTCAGTCGATCAACCTAGCTGTCAGCGGCTCATTAGCTCGCTTCGGTCTCATACGGGCCCCTCGGACTTTGGCTTGTCTCTACCGCTCATCATCGACTGTCCGTTCCGAAATTTGACGTCTCTTAACTGTTGTCCACGCTGGATGTAGGGTCGTATATTGGCTCGACATGCTTCTGCTCTCCGGCGCAAGCTTGCACGGTCACGAATACTCTCCACCAAGAATAGCGAACCACCAGCCACCCAGACATTTGCCATTACTTCGATCTGCCTTGCGACACACCGCTGAGGTCGAGGCCGGGATTAAGACGCCGATGCGGCCGCCCTCTCGACCCTTGCCTCGGCCTTCCTCAGCCTACGAAGTATCACCCCAATCAAGTCCTAGGCCAGTCCGTCCTCGACCAAGTTCCGACATTATGCCTAAGAGGGAGCTTTCAGTACGCTTTCGTGAGCCAGAAACCGATGATGACATGACAATTTCGGACTCCCGACAAAGTGAGGACGGAGCATCTTTCTTGTTCTCGGATATCAGCGATCTGAGTGATTGTTCTACAAACTTGGGGAGGATGGGAAGGAGGGGGAAAAGAGCTCCTCGAAAGTCGACTCAGTACATATTTGCGCAACCGGCACCTCGATCATGGGTGAAACAGAAACGACTGTCCCAGTGTCAGGCCCGGTCGCGACTTCTACTCCAAGCGCAGGAGCTTACAGAAAAACGTCCTGTCCCGGCGCTCGATGTTCTACCATCGAGCTGCGTCACCGGCACACATATCATTGCTAAGCTTGCCTCGCGGAGTCCACGTCTATTTCATACCAAGCCCGCATTGAGCTGGAACGATCTCTTAATTGTACGCAGCGAAGACTACGATGCACCAGATACTCCAGGCACTCTCGATACTGAAGACCGACTCGACCAGCGGGACGCCATGGCCATCATCAGCCCTTTTTCTCACGGCGGGGATAACTCGGCACAGATCATAACGGGGGACGGCACGACATGGGAATCATATCAGTTAGCAAATGGATCCTACGAATTTGTCGGAGTTGACGATCGAGGACGCATCAGTACAGCTCGCTGGGTGAGGAAGGTCCTGCCAAGGCCAGCTCCAACTTCTGCACCGCTCAACATCGACACACCACCCGCGAGCCCTTCACCGCCCAGTATCAGGTGGACTTTTAGCCTCATTCACCCAGAAGCTCGACGACACCCCATCATGGGCTCTCTTGTTTCGAATACCCTGGAAATTTTTGATACTTACAATACTTTGTCATCCTCGAGCGGACGTCGTCCACCCATGCGCTGTTCGAGTGTAGGTGCGGCAGAATACTTCGGGCCTCCCACACCTAGCATTGAGGGGCGATTTACAAAGATTGTTCCCGAGGATGTAAAGCATTTGATGGTAGTTACTGCTACTTGGATCAACCTCCGACAAACCGGCTGGCCGGAAGCAACGCGTTGCCCACCAACAAGTCTGCAGAGACGCAGCACTGGCAGCAGTACTCATTCCAGGACCCTAAGCATGTCAGGCCGCGGCAGCTTCGCATCGAATTGCGTACCCAAGAAAATGCCACTCGTGACACCAAGATCGACACCGAGCCCAGCGTCGAGCATAGCAGACCAGGGTTTGAACGAGGTTCACGAGGGCAGGCCATCGTTGTCTTCCGGAGCTGGACTCCTGGCAAGATTAAGCGCCAAACGTCAAAGTATAGACGAACAACCGAAGATACCCGAAGTGAAAGTGTCTCCTCGCCCGGATGAGAAACCATCAAGGCGAAGGAGTGTTCGACAGTTTGCCAAGAGACTCTTACTGCGGAGGAGCAACTCTGTAGCACAACGAGGCTGAATGCCTTGGGTCGGATTGGTATATGCGGATAGTATATAGATCCGGGACAATAGATCATCCAGGCTCGGAAAGGCCCGGTTTGACTACAAACCTGCACTCAGTTGAAACGAACGTGACGTATGATGTAGGCCAGACCGGCTCAAATTAGGGTCGAATGACCAAAGAAAACTCGTCTCGCAGCACAGCTACGGTGTTGCACCACATATGATGGGCCGGAACACATCGGACTCAAAAGTACGAACACCATAGGCCGCAGGCACTCACCTTGATGTTTTGATTAATCTCAACGTCCAAAGATCCGTGTAAACGGTGGGATTCTAGGCAGTAGTGACAGACGCGTATACACGACTAGAGATCAACACATTATTCGTAAGCGATGTCTACCTAGATTAGTACTTTTATTAGTGGACATGCAGATTTGCTTACATTGGCAATGCTGCCAGGTTAAACAAGGAAGTTAACGTTTACGACAACGATTATGCAAGTTGCCTGTTATAGGTCTTCCAAGTGCCCAGCACGCTGCTTGGCTTCGAGCCAGAGCAGCTTGTTCAGCGGATCTTCGCCGTGTTTTTTTTGACAACGATATGCCAGCGAGTTTATGCACATGCAGTCCTTTCAGCAGCTGACCTACTATTGCATGTAACTGGCCCATTGCCCACGGAAAGTTGGAGATCAAAAGGCTGCAAGAGACTCGATCCGGTAACGTTTTGCTTTATTCAAGCATGAGAATGAGCGTGAGCGTGAGCTTGATCCATAAATATGTGTATGCGAGTGGTGGTTCAGGTCAGCGTGGATGGTTAATCCCCAAGTTGTTCTAGTCCACTGTAGTCTAGTCTAGTCCTGGTGACGAGATAGTCAGCCTAGACTGATAACTTACTAGGCAACGTTGGATAGATCGTGCGAAGACTTGAGAGCTTTGCGGTTTGCGGCGAAAGGGTGTTCAACTTAGGCTGAAGTTCTTTCGTCACCACCACTTGTTACGTAGCAGATGATCAATCAATCGCTTATTTCGCAACAACGTATAGAGGTAGAGTCTATATAATCTCAACCTGCCAGATCACATCCTGGAGATTGATCACAGCCACTCATCCTTCTTCTCCATCCACTTTAGCTATTCTATAGCACTGTCTGCTCTCGGAAGAGCAATCCAACCTACCCTACAAGTGCACAGCAATTAGTCTACTTCGTCACTGTAGTAGTTGATCGATACGGAGGAAGCCACTGTAGCAGTAGCGTTGTCACGGTCCACGGACGTCCCTGAACAGACAAACTCCCCCTCACCCCGAGGCCCCAGTTTTAGTTAAGCCAGGCTGCTGTTGCTGGCATCATCACTCGCTCCAATCCCAATACCAATCAATACCTTCCCGTCCAACACAAGCGCCCGCATCTCTTCAACAACAACCGCATCCGATAAAACTCGTTGCTTCGCTCTCATTATCGCTTCTTACCAGTAAATCCATTACCGAATTAATCGATACAATTCCGACATTCGATCGATTTATCCATTCATCCACCGACTTCTAATGTGCCTCCAGTAACTACTCTAGGTTGACCTTCCGCATTTCGAACCATCCGTCCCTGAGCTGAGCTAGACCAAGTTGCATCATTACCGGCCAAGCAAGCAATCAACGGCCTGCTCTGCACGAGCTGGACTGCGCTTGCGACGGCACTCGCGTCTTGAAGCACACCTTTGAGCAGAGCACCAACATCAATCTCGAAATTCCATCGTCGTCGCCGCCGCCATGGATGACAACATTGGATCTCGCGGCCCCGCGAGCTCCCACGCCGCCCTCTCGGTCGGTTCAATGGCCCACCACCTTGCGAGCTTCATGCCTGACGAGCCCATCTCGCGGGCAACGACTCCTGGAATGCCGTACCAGAAGTCGGACGAAGATGATAAGAAGCGCTACCGACCGCGTACCTTTGCGTATTTCCAGCAGCTGCCCTTCAAGGTCGAGGAGGAGGCGCAGCGCGATGCTGCATTGCACGGCATCTTGAAGCAGCTATACATCGCCATCAAGGCCGAGGACTTCTCGCCTGGTGCGCTGCATTGGACCAGGGAGCTTCAGGCGTGGCTGAACCTAAAGTTTGAGATGACAAGAGAGCTCAGGGTCAAGTTGGCTAAGCTCTATTACTCTCTCGCTCTTGCGCCTGGTCTAGATGCCACGGCGGCAGATCGGTTTCTACGCATGGTTGTGACGTTGACGAGGTATGTGTGATGGTCATGATGTTCGTTGCTGTTACCTGCGTATTGTGTACTAATCCCATCGCCTGCAGGAAGAACCATTACCTGAAGCCTGGCGAAGACCTCACCCTCGACTGGAAGCCTTTGTGGAACGAGCTCAAGGCTTGGGTTCTACCGTCCGAAGTGCCAGCACACCAGAGTAACCGACGACGGTCAGCCAAGCAGCTCCTGAAGCTATGCACGCATGCCCATACATACTTCGACCCTGCCGAGCGCCGCGCAATTCTAGAAGAGTTCTTGCCGTTCTTCAGCGTCAATGAGCTACCAAATGCGTTCATCGTCGTTGGAGCCCTCAACTCCCTGCTGCCCAGTCATCCTGCGCCAGTACAGTCTCATCAGTCACAACCGAGCGATTTCTTCCCGACGCTTTTCCATCTCTGGTCCATCATCAACCGCTCAAAGGCTTTTGATATCTTCTTCATCGACATCTTCTCGCGCATGGCGAGGGACCATATTCACTGTTTGCATGTGCCTTATGGAGGGCATGGTATCTTTACCAAGGAGCAGTCTGATTTGATCTTCACGGCTATCTTGCGATTGACACAGATTCCTGTCGGACAGGCCAACTCCCCGTATACACCCCTAGACTATCTATCAGGTGCTGGTGTCTATGTGGAAAAGGACAAGAAGAAGTACCCGCCCGCGTACATGATTGCTCGTTTGATTGTAAGCTCCATCTCGCCTGCTTGCTTAGAGCAAGATGATTCAATCATGTCCAATCTAGAGGGTTTCATGGAATCCATTGATACTTTCTTCCACCCCTCCAACCAGGGTTCTTGGACGACGATGCTGGGACAGCTTACGCTGTACCTGACGGAGGCCTTCGTGTCTCGTTGGAACCGCGAGCAGAGTGGCGAGCTGGTGCTCCCGCAAGACCGCAAGATCAACGACGCCCTCAAGAAGCGATTTGTGTTGTCTCTGAAGGAGGTGACCTTTATGGGCCTGTTTTCAAAGAGCAGCCGAGTTTCATACTACTACTATAGCGCACTACAGGGCTTGGCATTCCTTGAGCCTGACCTGATGCTCCCTGGTGCGCTGCAGCGATTCTATCCTAGTCTCCAAGGCTTGGTCGAGGTTCACCGGACCACGTCGAGTCTGAATGGGCTACAGATGATCGCGAACATCATGTCCAAGCACAAAGGCTACCGCTGTCATATTACCGCTCTTTTGGCACTGGCTCTCCCTGGAATCGATGCGAACGATCTTAACAAGACCCAATACACTCTCAACTTCATACAAAGTGTTGCCTATAGTATTCCTATGGTGCCTTTGACGAATGAAGACAGCCATATCCATGATACGACACTTGCCTCGGTGTGGGTGCAAGGCGAGATGGAGCGCATGGAGCGGGAGGGCCAGAATGTCAAGTTTGACTACGCCAGTGAGCTCACCGACGAAGATGAAGCCAATATCCTAAGGTCATCAACAGCTGGATTTGGAGAGTTTGTCCTGACTCTCTTGGGTAAGGTCTTCACCCTTCTCGAGAACTTGCCAGATGCCAACCAAGTCAGAGGAGGCACGCCCGAAGACAACGTCATCAATGCTTTGCCGGCTGCTCTAGCACCTTTGTTCGCATCTTTGGCACCTGAGTTATTTGATATGGCCCTGGAGAAGGTGGCAACCTTTGTTTCATCTCATGTTGTCCACCAGGCTAGGGACGCAATGGCTTGGATTCTCAATGCTCTCTGCAAGGTCAACCCTGAGAAGACCCTGAAGGTGTTCGTGCCTATGTTAATTGTCAGCATCCGCAACGAAATTGATCACAACAACGCGGCCTCTGATCGAAGCAGTGGTACAGACTATCTACCCCGAGATCGCGCGCTGGTCTGGTACGTCAGTATGCTTGCCATGGCGGTGGTACATGTTGGCAGTGGGGTACTGCAGTACAGAGAGGAACTTCTCGGAGTTACACAGTACATGCAGGAGAAGTGCCGTGGCTTGCCAACTATTCTTATCTCCAACTATATTCATCATCTGCTTCTGAACTTGACCCACACGTACCCCATTGACCAAGCCTTGTACGAGCCTGATGTACTCAAGAGAGGGCTTGATGTTGATGATTGGGGGAAGACTACTGCACCGGCCGACCTGACTATCCGATGGCATCAGCCATCTGCTGCCGAGATCGACTTTGCAGTTGAGTTGTTCGCTTCTCAGACGGAATCTGCAAAGAAGCAGCTAGAGCTTCTGATGAGCGACAGTCCTCCTGTGAGCAGAACAGGAAAGAACAAGGAATGGTCCGACGAAGTGTCACGGATGATGCAGCAGATCAGACTCGTCACATCTGGAATGGCCACCATGTTTGATCCTCAGTGTGCGTCTGGAGTGATGAACGGCGAAGCAGACGAGGATCATGACGTTGCAGAAGATGCAGACGAGATGATGGTTGATGAGGACCCCTTGGCTGAAGTTGCCGAGGATGAAGAGCTCCGCCCTCAGTTCCGCTACAAAGCTGGCTATGCTCTGAAGCCCAGTGACCCTGCCTACCAACGCATTCACGATCTTCGCAATCAGCTAGGCCAGCTATTGACCAAAACTCACTCCTTCCTGATAAAGAACCAGGAGGATGACGTCAACTCCTTCACTGCTCTGTATTCTGCTTATCGAACTTGGATCACCGACGTTGGTATCGAGCGATCTGCTCACCCACTGGAACGTCACTCTCGCTTGTACAGAGCAGACATCGCCGCTTTCAAGATCAAGGGTCTCAGAAAAGTCTACCCTCGACCATTACTTATCAAGCGTGCCGAGGCGTATCATTTGATGCGTCGCAAGCACAATGCTGCATCTAGGCAAAAGAGCGAACTCGACAAGCAACTGCTGCTTGATCTTGCCGAATCCAGTCTGTCTCTCTACGCGGATGTTCGACGCGTTGCACAGAGCGCCCAGGACTCTTCCTTAAAGACGCTTATCGGAGGCAAGCCCATTGTTATCCCCCTCATCCTAGAGAAGTTTGCCCAAGCCATTCGAAACAATGACCATGACCGAATCAAGGGAGGAATGTACACCTTGCTCTTTACTTCGTTGATGAGAACCCTGGTCAAGGATTGGCGTTTTGCGCCCGAGGCGATGCGATTGTACATTGAAACAGCGGGCATCGACAAGCCCTCCATCCAGAACTTGGGATCATCAGCCCTTTATACACTTATTGAGTTTGGGAAACCCTTTGAGCGTATGATCATCGTCGATAATGAAGTGGTCAACACCATCAAGCCCACCGAAGATGTCTCTAGTGCCATCGACTCCCGTCATCAATTTATTCTGCAGCGACGGGAAACAGTCGAAGATAAAAAGGCGGCGCTTGGTCTGGAGCTGACAAAGCGAGCGCAGGGTGCGCACTGGAAGATTGCTACGCGATGCGCCATCTTCGCGACAAACCTTTCCCTTCGATTTGATACAGTTGCCCCCAAGGAGTTTATCGATCTGGTCGCCTACGGCACCAATGATCCCCACCCTGGCCTGCGAGGATACTACCTTAATGCTTTCACGTCAGTTTTCACAGCCATTGACATGCGCGCAGTTTACGGTCACGATTATCGCAATTATTTGTTGGAAAAAGAAATCGGTGACCGAAACCGGGTTACAATCCCCGTAGAAAAGGGAGATGCCAAGTTCACTGAAAAGTTCCTCGATGCATTCAAGACGCCCGAGAACGCAGATTACATGGTTGATTCTGACCATCCTGGGTGGCTGGTATGGGGCAAGGGCTTCAAGGGCTATCGTGCCAAGCCTCTCCCATTCAACGCCTACGACGACGTTGAGAACGCTGTCAGAGACCAGATGGGAAAGATCTTGACTCGCGATTGGCTATCCCAGTGTTTCGAATACCTCAAGCAGGAGCCGCGAGATGCATCTGCTGATAGGTTCCGTATGAGCAACGTGTACCTGCTCATGCACGTGTTCGACTTGATGCACTATGGCAAGACTGCCGTCACTTTGGACGACGTCAAGGAGCTGACCACGAAGCTGTACGACGATGGCAACGACAAGCACCAACACCGGGCGACGTCGGAAATCCTGGGCGCTCTACTCGCAGGCTCTAGCGATGACCCCCCTGAGATCCGCAACCGAGTGTGGGCTTTTGCTGCTCCATTCATGATCAACATCTTCGACGACAGCCTCACGCCGGAGAACTTGCAATACTGGTTGACCTGCCTCCACTTGGTTCTCGACTCCAAGGATCCCCGTCGTTCCCATGAGATTGTGGACAAGCTAAGCTCCTTCCGACTTGACATGACATCGAACGCAGCGTTCAAGGAATCATCCAAGGTTCAGCTGCTGGAGTTTGTCGTTGCCGATGGCGGCTGGCACTTCCAGCACGAGAAGCCCATCCTGGACGATTTCTTGGCACATATTGATCACCCTTACAAGGCAGTCCGGGAGGCCATCGGCCGGGTCCTATCCGTCATCTACAAGACACGCTACCACGAGTCCTTTGAAAATGTCGATAAGCTTCTTGAGGAGAACAAGGCCGTTTCGTCAATTGGCATCCGGCCCTACCAACCAACGGAAGAATTCGCCGCCACCATCGAGGAGGTCTTTGGGCGTCTCAATCGATGGCGGCATGAGCGCAGCCCCGGCCAGCAGACTCCCTCGGCTTATACTTCAGGTTCCAAAACTGTGCTTATGTGGCTAGACTGCACCCTTTCATCTCACGAGTGTATCCAGCTCGTGCCTTTCTTCCCCACACTTTTTATGGAGGAATTGTTGCATATGATGGACGTGAAAGAGGACCCCGAGCTGATGAGGCTGGCCTATCACGTATATCGTCACTTGCCCAACATTCCATTTCGAGACGGCGAAGAAACCAAGTTCATCCAGGCATTGGTTCGCATTGGAAAGACGGCAACGAGCTGGCACCAGAGACTCAGGGCGCTGGTCAATATGCAGGTTATCTACTTTAGACGTATCTTCCTGACAAGGAGTGCACAGAGGGACCTTTTGTTCGCGGCAGTGTCTGACATGCTGGGCGACTCACAGCTCGAGGTGCGCTCGTGTGCATCAACGACTCTGGCCGGCATGATTCGATGCTCGCCCAGGAGAGTTAGGAACGCGATGATTACGCAGCTCAAGGACCGGTTCGAGAGCGAGCTACGGCTGAACCCAATGCCCAAATGGGGACGCCACGCATCTGGTACCGAGACGCCTGTTGATGTGCATAAGCAAATCAACCGCAGGCACGCCGCCGTTCTAGGCCTTGGCGCCCTCATCGAGGCATTCCCGTACGCGACGCCGCCTCCCGAATGGATGCCAGAGGTCTTGGCTACGCTAGCCCGAAGAGCCGCAGGCGACCCTGGTGTCGTTGGGAAGGCGACCAAGACAATCCTCAGCGAGTTCAAGAAGACGCGACAAGACAGCTGGACCGTAGACCAAAAGGTACGCAACCCCTGTTGTGGGAATGAGAGAATATTGAGAGGCTGACTTTTTCTAGTACTTTACTTCTGAACAATTGGAGGACCTGGAGGGTGTGCTATGGAAGAGTTATTTCGCCTAAACCAAGTCCTTCAGCGGTCAGGTCAGCTGGGCTGACCCAGTCGCGCGTCTATGGTTTATCATACGTATGAGGAGGACAATACGATGAGATCAGCTCGGAGGGTAGTCGAGACTAAGGATGCATCATAGCCCCTGTCGTACGGCTAGCTTCATGATCGAGTAAGGATGTGGAAGGTAGTAGACGCCAAGCGCTGGCTAGTACCGGAGGTTACTCAATCCAGTGTTTCTCGCGTGTTCAGTATAGTTTATAGAGGTGGCCGGGCCCCAGACGGCCGGGCGTCCGGATGGAGATGACAATAACCACTCGAGCTGGGCTAGTCAGCACGAGGCAGTGAGTAAGATGATGGCACCCAGAACTCCTTGAATATAGCTTTGAGATGCCAGTGCTACCTTTATACGGCCAACTTTGTCACAAAGGCTCAGACCAGTCGTCAGTGTCTATGATTGAGAGAAATTTGGTGACTACTGAACTACAGTATGTTAGGTTCATGGACGGATCCTATCCAACGTGCCAGGCTTTCAAGCGTTGTTCGTTACAAACGGACAAACAATAGAGGGCGGATGAGTTGGCAAGACTAACTTAGACTGTCCAGCTGGACCAACAAGCCGTAACCCAACATCAAATGCGAAAATGAAAGGCTCCCTATGCAGGCTCAGCCCCCTTCGGATAAACCCTGGTGAGACGGAGGGGTGCTGTTGGCAGGGGCGACTGAAGTCTGCCTGGTACTCAGTCAGTCAGCCAAGTCAGGCACTTTGCAACTCTACTGATATCCCGGCCCTTGTTCACTCGGCGCAAAGCAGAGCACTCGGTTGCTGCCTTTGGAATTCGAAGAGGGCCGCATTGGATTGAGTGCGACTATTTCGATAAAGGGGGATGGGGTATATGCTCGAGGGCGGAGCTACGTAGTGGCAAGCACATCGTCCCCATCAACATCCCTGCTCGTACCATGCCTCCCGAAACGGCATCACGGCGACTACGGCGTAAGCGCTGTCAAGATATAAAGGCTGCGCAGAACCTCAGACGCACTCATGACGATAACATTGCCATGTTCGACAACAGTCGTTCCACGTCATCGGCACAAGTGTTGACGGACGGGGCTTCGGCGGCGAGACCCGGTCTAGGCTCGGCAGACGGCTGGAGAATCGAGTCGATGGAAGAGTACCAGGCCAAGCGTGATGGATTATTGAATCGCGAGAGAGCGTTGGGGTTTGATCACCGATGTCGAATGGAGGCTTCGCCCGACGAGGAACGTGCGGACTGGATCATCCGGAAGCTGAGAGATGACGACGTGGCAGAGGTCTACAGCAAAGCCGATCCAAGAGAGGGCTACAACAGACAGATGCATCCTCGGTTTCCCGGCGATCACTTCCTGTCGAATAAGGAACTTATCAACAGAACTGCTTTGTTCAACGTGGCACGGCATGTGCCCAAAGGCGCCCACGTGCATATTCACTTCAACGCGTGTCTGCCTCCCAACGTCTTGCTGGATATCGCCAAGGACATGGACCGCATGTTCATCACGAGCGATGTCGCTCTCATCCAGCCTGAGGACTTCCAACGGTGTGAGATACAGTTCTCGCTGCTGAGCCCGGAGAAAGAGAACCCGGGCGATCTGTTTTCGGAAGCATACGAACCTCGGCAGACGATGAGGTTTTATGATTTTCGAGACCGGTTCCCTAGAGAAAACGACAAGGCTGCAGCGGATGATTGGCTACTGAGAAAATTGATGTTTGATGAGCAGGAGACGTATCATCATCTACAAACTGCCTCTGGGTGAGGTTCCGAAGGCCCTTCGAGTATGCATCGACACGAGAAGGGTGAAGCTAACTTCAAGGTAGTGCGTGGGAAAATTTCAACATTCGTACGCGGATGATGAAAGGTCTCTTCAACTACGAAAGTGCATACAGAAACTACACGAGACTATGTCTACAGGACTTTGTAAACGACACTATACTATATGCCGAGATCCGACCAAATTTCATGACAAGCAACCAGCTATATCGCGATGACGGCACGGGGCCCATCGACAACTTTGGAATTATGGAAATCATCATCCAAGAAGTCGAGCTGTTTCAGAAAGAGCTTCCTAGGGATAAGAAATTCTTTGGGATGAAGGTCATCTACTGCACGCCTCGATCGTTCCAGCCGGAAAGTGTAAAGCTTGCGCTGGATGAGTGCAAAGAATTCAAGAAGAAGTGGCCAGAGTGGATCGCAGGTAAGTCACTTGGCAAGTTATAGATCTGTCTTTTCATTCTTCTCCTTCTTCTCCCTTTCTTTTCTTTTCTTCAAAACTGCAATCGAGAGCTGATTTGATCAAGGGTTCGATCTCGTGGGGGAAGAGGCCAAGGGCAAACCTATCAAAGCTTTCACACCACAACTTCTTCAGTTTCAGAAAGACTGCAAGACAGCCAATGTAGAAATTCCGTTTCTTTTCCACTGCGGAGAGACTCTGGATATGGGCACAGAGACGGATGAAAACCTGGTCGACGCTCTACTACTGAATTCGAAACGTATAGCTCATGGATTTGCGTTGGTCAAGCACCCTTATATCATGCAGCTGATGAAAGAGCGTGGAGTCTGCGTCGAGCTATGTCCTATTTCGAACGAGATTCTTGGTCTTACACCGAGAGTAGGTGGGCATGCTATGTATCAACTGCTGGCCAACAACGTACACTGTACAGTCAACTCTGACAACGGGACCATGTTTCAGTAGGTCATTTCCACAGATACCCGAACAGCTGATCACCTTGGAGACTTTGTGCTGACGCTTTACAGGTCCTCACTATCTCACGACTTCTACCAGACCCTCATCGGCAAAGCTGACATGGGACTTTTTGGCTGGAAGCAGCTCGTTCTTTGGAGCTTAGAACATGCTTGCCTCAGCGAGGAGGAGTATATAGAGATTCTGCCTCGGTGGGAGGAGCAGTGGATGAGTTTTCTCAGATGGATCAACAAGGAATATGACTGGGTCGTTAAGAAATACGGCAGCCACAAGCCTGAGTGTGAGCAGGTATACACTTAAGGTCGGGATTGTTCAAGTATACCCAGCCTCGGCCTGGTTTTTGAAAACCCCCGATCGTGGTCACAGGTAAGGAGTAAGCAGAAGGTGGGTTTAGGGGGGTTTAGGGTTTCTACAGACACCGAGATCACGTAGGTTAGATTGCTCTTGCCCACATCCAGGTGAATGGTGCTGCAGCACCGAGGAGCTCGCCGTGGCTGTTGTTCTGGTGTGCGACTGGCACAAGAAATGCCCGAGACGGCAACGTGGTTACCCCTGACGATGATACGCGGGCGGGTCTAGAAGAGACATGGAGATCATGAGTGCATGAGGTGATATACACTTGGAGCATTGAATGTTAAGCAGAGTGAGTGACTTGGGAGGTTTCTGGCCTGATGGCACGCCTGTCACATCGGATGATTGCAGATCAATCAACTAGAGGTCATGTCATCTCGTTGAGGAGCCCTTTCCTTGCAGAGTGAGGCAGCATGAGCACAGAGAAAGAACCAATGTAACACGTTTAGGAGTCCAAGAGGAGTCAATGGTTCGTGGATAGTTTCACCTTGACTGAACATCTATATCGGAACAATTCTCATATAACCAACACTGTATTCTTAAACAAAACGGTACCGAGTCCAAAACACTCGGCACCTAACAGAACCCTTTTTTGTATGTCAACGCCAGCGCTTATCAAGTATTCGCCCTTGGAGTTTTCCATGTATAGTGCACTACCGCGTCTTCTAGTCGACTTCTGCCGATACGCAGGCACGTTCTAATCGCGACGAGCTCAGTCGTCAAAGTAGATACCCTTCTTGTCGTTGACATCAATCATGCCACCGCGGTAAGCACCGCGCTTCTTCTTGTTCTTCTCCTTGGTGAAGCCCTTGCCCTTTGTGACGACGAGGTCCTGGTGCGCGCGCAGGGAGTAGTCGATGGGCACGTAGTCGTTGGAGGCGAACTTGGAGTCGACCTTGACGTCCTTGGGGATGCGTGAGAAGGGTTCGTTCTGGGGCTTGCGACCCTTCTTGCCGGTCACGGGGTCTGGGGGTAGAGGGGGGTAGGCTTGGGCGTCAGGAGAGGTCTTGTCGAGGGTGACGGAGGAGTCAGAAGCGTCCCTTGATTCCTTGTCCTTGCCCGAAGTCTTCTTCCCCTTCGTCGTCTTCTTCTTCTTGTCGGCATCGGAGTCGGAGTCTGAGTCGGAGCTGGAGTCGGACGAGGAAGAAGAATCGTCAGACTCGGGAAGGGGGACCTTGGTGGCGTTCTCAACCTCAGCGTCGCTGTCTGACTCTGAGTCCGAATCCGAGTCGGAGCTAGAGGATTCGCTGTCGGAGCTGGAGTCGCTGCTCGACTCGCTGCTCGACTCGCTGCTGGAGTCGCTATCGTCAGAGCTAGAGTCAGACGACTCGACAGCCTTCTGCTTCTGCTTCTTGCTGCGGGGTTCGTCGTCGGAAGAGGAGTCGGAGTTGGAGTCGGAGTCGGAGCTCGAGGAAGATGACTCGGATGAGCTCTCACGAGCCTTGCGCTTCAGGTTCTTGGTAGTGGTCTTGACTGGCGCAGAATCCTTGTCGTCGTCGCTGGAGCTGTCGCTGGAGGAGCTGTCAGAAGAGCTATCGGAGGAAGATTCAGCGACAGCATCCTTCATCGGAACATCATCGGTGTCGCTGTCCGAGCTCGAGTCACTATCAGAGTCGCTCGAGTCGTCCTTAGCAGCGGCCTTGGCCTTGGCCTTGGGAGCCTTGCTGGTGGGCTTGGCAGCCTCCCACGTCTCGAAAACAGCCACAAGTGACGGGGCATCCGACTCCTTCTCCGCGGCGCTCAGTCCCTTCTTGGCGCGCTGTTTCTTGAAAGCCTCGTGGGCGCTCTTGAACTCGTGTTCGGAGAGGAACGATTCGACAAGATCCATCAGCTCGGCAGGAGGAGCGCTCACGGTGCTGTCGCTGGCCTTGCCCTCGGTGGCCTTGCTGGTCTTCTTGGAGCCCATGTTGGAATCAGTGTCGGTTGAAGGTCGAACGGGATTTGAAGGATTGTTAGAGAAAAGCCACGATGGAGGGCTTGGTTTCGCGCCAGACATGTGCGTTCGCCTAACGCAGCTGGATGCTTCAATGGCTCAGAAAAAAGGAGCCTTGGGTTAGTTTAGGAGGAAAAAGAGAAGTTGAAAGCCGACTGACAAAGTGAAGCGAACCACTATCACCACGTTCCTTCCACCAGAAAAATTTCTGTGGACTTGGTGGGGCCTGTGCTTATCGGCTGCCATTATCCTTATCTAAGCTCCGCGCGCTCCAACAGGGAAGTTGGAAGCGGTACCTTCCGTAACGACATTATGGGTACTTATCTAGCCATTCTATCAGCGCCAAATATGAGGTATCAGGTAAGTGCACGCTGTTCAATTGGTCGCAAAACAAGCTGCTCGGCAACATTGAGAGCTGTGCAATGACAACAAAGCGTGCTTCAACCAGACTTCAACAACCCAGTGCTTTCGTTCCTCTAGTCGCCAATCCCTTTATTCCGAATTCAGCGACACGTTCATTGCTTCCACAGCGACCAGCGAGTAGTCAGCGGTATCATTGCAGCGCTGGTATCGTGAGCTTCGAACATAGCGACTCCGATGTATTCTACAAAGCGGAAGTTCAACAACCTCCTGCAGGGGCTAGGCTCTTCGCGAACTCGACCAAGTGACGGGAACGACGAGTCGAACATCTCGCCTTCCTCCCGATCAGCAGCCTCACCGAAATCGAAAGACAACGCCACATCAGGCGCCGATGCCGAACTCCTACAGAAGCGCCGTCGCCTAGGTTTCCCGAGCTCGACAGCGCCAGCGCCAAGCACCCGAGGCAACCTCGCATCACTGATCCCCAATATATCTCTACGAAAATCCGAACCCAAAGCCGCCCAGACGGGACCGGCAAGATACTCCCCTAGCGATCGAGCCGAGCTTCTGAAGAGACTCAGCACCTACCAGGAGATTACGGAATGGGCACCTAAACCAGACCGGGTAAACGAGGTTGAATGGGCCAAGAGAGGATGGGTATGCTGTGGGAAAGAAACTGTACGGTGTCTGCTATGCCATAAGGAGCTTGTCGTGAAGCTTAACCGCAAGGTCGTCGACGGCAAGGAGACGTCGGTTCTAGTCGCTTCTGAGATAGGTGGGCTGTGTCACTATTTCTCCTACTGTGCAATGCTAATAGCTAGAAGAGGAGGCGTTGGTAGACAAGTACGCAGAACTGATTGTCACTTCACATCAAGAAGAATGTCTCTGGCGGAAACGAGGCTGCGAAGGTAAGCTCCCTATGATTATCTTTGAGCCTCCGATTACCGACTGATTTGTTAGATTCCTTACTGCGCCTATCCCTAGCCAACGCAAGCGTTACCATCGATGCATTACAACAGCGATATGACGAACTATGTTCCCGAAAATCGTTCCTTCCGTACGAATTTAATCTTCGTCTTCCCGAAGATCTAAGTTTGGACGATACCATCAAGTTGCTCCCTCCCGACTTTTTCAAAAAGTCCGCTCCTATCGACACATCTGGAAGCCAACAAGTAAATCGAGTTGCGCTAGCTCTCGCCCTGCTCGGATGGCAAGGACTCACCAACGTTCGAATTGGTCAGGTGCCCAACTCTGCGTCGTGTCAGACCTGCTTTCGACGTCTGGGTCTGTGGATGTTCAAGAGCAAGGAGGTATCGGACGATGGCGAGGTATTAGTCCCTGCACCAATGGATTCCTTAGATCCAGTCAGAGAACATCGGTTCTTCTGTCCCTGGGTGAACCCAGTTACCCAGAGGCAAGGCGGATCGAGAACCAGAACAGAGCCCGACTTACCTGGGTGGAAGGTCTTGACGCAGACGCTAGCGAACGAGGCTCATCTGCGTAGCCTCTACAACGAGGGCCGATCACATTCCAAGTCGCTTTCAAGGACCGCAGAGGCACCATCAACGCCGAAGAGATCGCAGACGCCGGCTGCGCAGTCGCCGATCACGCCAGCTCAAATGTCTGCTGTTTCTGTTGGGGGAGACGACGATGTTGAGGATGAAAAGGCGAGAGACGGGAAAGATAAAGAGCGCTGGGCGCGGTTGAGGAAAGTGAAGAGTCTGTTTGATACTAAGGGGAGGAGGAAGTCGAAGCAGTCGCAGTCTCGCCCGGGGACGGCCTATTCGATGAAGTCGGCGAAGTCGACAGATACTGCAAAGTAGTGAGGAGATCAGTCCGATGATACTTTGCAGTTCGGTGATTTGATTATACCACATCTTTAGCGTAGATAGGGACGAGAGTACTTTACAAGTTAAAATGTTTTAGGGCCTTGCTGATTTTACATGATAAATCGCGAGGAGCATGCTATCCCGGGTGATCTACATAAACATCCTATCTTACAGCGATATACGGGGACCATCTAAATCTTACATCGTACATGGTTCCTACACGCACGCATCTTACAGACTCGGTTACGACTTCCACTGAATATCGTCAAACGACACCACAGGACCAACGTACGCCATCGTCTCGGCCTGCTGCTCTATCCTATGCTGCAGAGTAAACCCAGCCATATCAAGAATCGCCTGCTTGACGCCGCCCATACCGGCCCCATTACCCATACGCGACGACGTCCCCATGTTGGCAGCCACGGCGTACACGTCA
The DNA here is from genome assembly GCA_003693555.1 of Coccinonectria pachysandricola. Classification (NCBI taxonomy): domain Eukaryota; kingdom Fungi; phylum Ascomycota; class Sordariomycetes; order Hypocreales; family Nectriaceae; genus Coccinonectria; species Coccinonectria pachysandricola. The sequence continues at coordinate 162,130 of QUZF01000004.1, forward strand.
AGCGCCCGATCCGAATCTTCCCGCCAGCTGCTCGAAGCCGGAACCTTCAACGACGCCAATTCGTCCTGCATACTCGACGCCAGGCGGTTACACGCAACTGGCCAGTCCTGACCTGCCTTGTCCGTCTTCGTCAAGACGACCAGCGTACGCGTGTTAGTTCTGGAGAGAAGTCTCAATATCCAGCGGTCCATGTCCTGAAGCTTCTTCTCCGCGGGGATTAGCAGGACTGCGCCTCGCAGCATCTGTCTGACGTTGAGGAACTTGACGATGGTACTACCCCATTCGGATTGACTCTTGTAGCCGTACCCGGGCGTATCCATGAGCACCAAACTGTGGCTTGGTGGTTTGTCTCCCTTCTTCATGAGATCGAGGGCAATCTTGGGTCGCGGTCCCACACCGTGGGCGTTCATGGTAATAGTCATACCCGGCCGTTGACTTACCCTTGCCGCATTCGTCCTGCCCACAAGGGCATTCAAGAAGGTTGACTTGCCGGCGTTGGAAGCACCCAGCACCACGATCTCTGGCACGTACTGGTTTCGAGGATGGTTATAGATAGATTCGGCTGAGTATAAGAACCGGTAGCCTTCGTCAAAGAACTTTCTTGCGGCGGCTAGAGGGCGTTTATCTTCCCTGGAGAGCTCCACGGGGAGAGACACCCCTCTCTGGTAACATATGGATTCCTGGAGATAGAGCGAGTGCTGGTGTGACTTCAGACCCTTGGGTATGCGCTTCGCCTGTCGAAATGCTTCAACTTCCTCGGCTGTCCGCTTCTGCTCTTGTGTGGAACGGGGGAGAGTTTCGTTGTTGTGACGCTGGCTTTGCGTCAGATTTTCCTCGCCCCTGTGCTCATTTTCCTTCTCCAACGGCTTGCTAACATCAGGTCTTCTTATACTCCTTGCATTTTCTAATCTCTGCAGCGGACGAGAAACGCCACGACTCTGTGGTCTGACACGCACTTGCTGATTTGACGAGGTAGAGAATGCGGCCCTATTTGGCACAGATCGTGAAGACTGGTATTCGTGGTAGACTTGATTAAACCTGGGAAGCCGCAACAGGCCAGGCCGTGCTACGCAGCTCATCCGTTTGGCGAGGTTTGGTGTATGGCGGCGTTATGAGATTCGCAAGAGGACAACCAGAATGATGTTCGTGGAGTTGTAGGGATATCACATCAATGACGTGAACGAATTCTCTCACTTCTAGTGATTATCTTCCTGTCACACACATTTTTTGAGTCGTTAGCTTTACTGATGAGTATACGTAGTTGCTTTGACGAGGTTGAAGGTAATGAGCTTCTGAACAAGTCCAAGTTCTCACGTGACGCCACATAACGTAGCCACCAGCGACATATAACTTACATATTCAAATCTTATCACAAATACCCAGACTCGTCCCGCCGGAGAAACAGAGAGTGCAGTCAGGTCGACCGATTGAAAGGATATCGTCGTCTTTACAAGAGTTGACATATATACTGTGAACGCTATTGCCGCCAGATAGTTTCGCTGGCCGCACCGTCGCAAGTCTCAGCAAGAATCTGCGAAAACCTTCAACACCATGACTGTTAATCACGATGAGCTAGATGCTCACCTGCAGCCTTCGGATCACATGAGAGCAGAATGGAAGGGCTTCTCGCGTCAAGGAGTACCTGCTCTGCTCAAGGAGCCGCGAGTTGATGATCCCCGGGCGCCCTTGGAAGAATCTGGATTCCAAGTTGCGGGAAACTTAGCCAAGAAACAACTCGAGACCAGCTTCAGCCATATATCCCCCGAGCTATCCATCCAAGCCCAGAACGATGTACCTGTCCTCTTTCATCCCTTACTGCCGGGTCAGTTTCACCCCGCAGATCCGTCGATCGCGCCGACTGACAAGTGTCAGGTCTTCTCATCGTCCCGTCCCTCATGCCTCCAGCTGTGCAGACGGCGCTTCTGGATCGCATGGTTCATCGTGATCTAAGCAACCCAAAACACCAGACTAACATACATCTCCACTATAACCTACCATACCCCGAGCCATCGAGCGAGGATGAGGCAGAATCTTCCTTCTTCGACTTGAGTCCAGAGTCTCCTGTCACGTTCATGCCCAAGGATCCCGCCGTCCACAAAGCCCTCTCCATCCGCCAAGTTCTGCAAAAGCGCCTTCACTGGGTCACGCTAGGCGGCCAGTACGACTGGACAAACCGAGTCTACCCAGCCGAGAAGCCTCCCCAATTCCCACCCGACATTGCCAACTTCCTCGAGACAATCTTCCCCGAGACGAGAGCCCAGGCTGCCATTCTCAACTTCTACTCCCCAGGCGACACCATGATGATGCACCGAGATGTTAGCGAGGAGACCGACAAAGGTCTGGTCAGCCTGAGCTTTGGTTGCGACTGTCTCTTCATGATCGCCCCCAATGACCTAGCTCATAGAACTGAGCCTGAAACAGCTGAAGGTAAAGAGTATCTCCTCTTGAGACTGCGGTCTGGGGATGCGATTTACATGAACAAGGAGTCACGGTATGCGTGGCATGGCGTTCCCAAGGTGTTAAAGGGCACTTGCCCCGACTATCTGAAGAATTGGCCCGCCCGAGAAGATGGCCGATTTGCAGAGTGGCGCGAGTGGATGAAGAGCAAGAGGATCAATCTGAATGTGCGACAGATGAGAGAGTGAGGAAGTTGGAATATGAGCCTAGGAGTGTGGGAAAGCAAGCCTATATGCGACCTTAACTAGTCACTTAAAACACGACGAATGTATCCCATTTGGATTTGGGGAGCTTGAATATCAATCTCAAGTGCGCTCTTTGGCATTTCCTACGTAACCACATCAAGCTCTTGCTGGTGAACGCTTGAATCGACCCATGCTGCGCTCGCTCTAAGCAAAACCGAATCCTTGAGCATTTTCTAACGCCATGCCCAGTCGTTCCCTTAGCACATCCTTGTCTTGATACTCCGGTAATAGTAAGGTCCCATAGCATGTGTAAGCAGTAGGCAGATGGCCGGAATCTCCTTCCTCTTCGCCGTTCTTCTGTATCACGAATTGGAGATTCTTCATGCCTCCTACCGGAACACGATCAGACGAGGTAACGAATTCGAGAAGCTTACGCTTCATCCGATCGTCATATCTCTTGACGATGGACCAAAAGTCTTTGATAGTACGATGTGAGGCGTCCCATCCCACGTAACGCGTGACTCGCCGAAGCTCTGAAATATCAATTTCTTGCATGCCTTCAAGAACAGACTGTAGAACTGGGGGAGTCAACAGCGAAAGCGCCTTGCGATCCAAGCAAGCTTTGAAGCCGCGTTCAAAGGCAAGGTATTGTGGCCGGACTGACACGTCTGTTAGATAACGGATGTAGTCCTTGACATATGCATCTCGATTGTCGTTAGTTACCAAGGGAGCATCTTCAGGATTTGCAGCACTGGGCGGTTCCACGTCGCCAGCGTCCGCTGCCATCCTTGGCCAAGTGCAACCTTCGCTCGTCATCTCACGGCTCAGGTTCGCCCCAAAAGCAGACACCGAGAACTCATAGGTCCGGGCAAAGGTGTCTTCCACCAGACCGTCCTTTTCGTCCCACTCGAGTAGGGTTGTAAGTCCACTTGCGAGCTCTGGCCATCCATCTGCGATATGGTGAAGCTCGTTGACCGGCTTCCCAAGCAATTTTCGATATAGAGCCCTGGGAAATGTGATAGGCAGCGTGAGCCCATTGTAGATTGCCAGAGATACCAGAAGACCAACAAGCTCGAATTTCCATTCCTCGGTCAAAGAACCTGGAGAGAACCACGCCATTCGCGTTCGCTCATCAATACTGAAGGCTCCATATTGCGGATCTAGGCATTCTGCAATCGCTAACCTGAAAAACTCTTGTTGCACGCCTCCAGAATCGAAGCCTTCTTCGCCACCTTCTTCTCCAAGGTGAACCTTGAGAGGACGAAGTAGCTCGCGCTCCTCACGTCTCCACAACTGATCAAAGGCGTCCCGCGTGACGTTCTCGCGACTGATTTCCAGGACCAGGTATTTAGATGATGCAGTCTTGAGAAGGTCCTGGAGCACCATTTTATGGTGCGGGTTCGTGATTAAACTTCCAGGGTCTATAATAGCCTTCATTCGCGTCTTGAGAGAGCTCGACTCCTCAAACATCCGGCTCATTCTGGCAAAGTTGATGGAGCGGAAGTAGGTGACAAGAGTATCGGAGCTAAAGATGTAAGGATAATCGAGAATGTGGCGATGCCACCTGGTTGAGGTGGAGTTGAACCATTCTACAGGCATATCCACCGAATCAAGACGATCGGAGAAGTGATCAACTCGAAACTGTATATCGCCTAATAGTAAGAAGTTCCGTTTCTCATCTGTCAAAACGTTAGTCCTATCCAGTGGACCTAGCGCATCGTAACTTACGCATGGTCTCAATGAATGAGATCGCTCCGCCAAAGGGCCCATCCATGGAGAATGTCGGCCGACCATCCCATTCTTTGAGTAAAATGGTTCGAGCCCAATCAAGAAGCACTGTTGGTACCCTTGTCTCGTGTAGAAGACGTTCTTGCCGAGGAAACTTGAGAATTGGCGATGATCCCGCACTGAGGAAATCCAACTGATTGACCAGCGAGTGTAGAACATCAGAACGCGAAGTAGCAACTTCAGTAGTGGCGTCTACCACCTGTGCCGTCATTTCTGCAAAGCAGCGTTGTGTTGTCAGGGCACAAAACAGCCTGCGTGCCAGTCGGATAGCTAGGTCGTCTGAGAAAGCATCGTCGTATTCAAGACAACGACTCGCTGGCTGTTTCGCGACGGAGCCACCGCCAGCTAAAGTCAGTCCGTGAGAGCGGATTCGTGACATTTCGTACAAAGTACGTGAATCGGGTACTGTGGGCACCGCAGCAACCAGAGCGTGCATACAGATCGACATCAAACTTTCTGCTTCCACTTCCGATAGTCCAGCACTAGCATACCTGTTCGACATCTTCGCAGCGCGTGATGAGCCTCGTTTGCGAAGCTTTTCGGGAGGAATGAAAAAAGACCCGGCTGCAAGCCAAAGGCTATGAAAAACCAAGCTTGGCGTTACGCGCAGCAGACGGTGCAAACAAAACCATAAGCTCTGAGAATCCCATAGCTTACCTTCGGAGGAAAAGGACTGGATAGTGGCATGTGGGTTACTTAGCACACTGAATATAGACTGTTCGTTGAATTGCTTCCAGATCTTTTTTGAATCACCTCGTCGATTAGAGGGGCGCCTGGCGAGCTGATTTGAGGGGTTTGCTGGCTTGGGATGAGCATTTCCAATTACTCTCGGATCATGGTAGCTTTTCTCAAAGGTTCCGTCTTCGACAAATACATCACAGATGAAGTTGATTAGGTCAGCGTCAAGTCGGCATAAAGACTGCGGTAGATTATGGTTTAGCCAGGACTCTGGTGAATCGGCCACCTCTTCTACTTTCGATCCCGTCTTGTCTGTCGAATCCGTGGAGCAGCTCGAGGTTGGCCTTTTGTTTTTGGGGCTCTCGCCGTTAACCCGGCAGAAATTCTGCTGCGTATGAGGAAGCTGGCTAACAGAGTTATGGTGCGACTTGGTACTGCATAGTTCCGGCTTAGCTGACACAGCAGGGTGGCCACGTCCTGCCACCAGAGAATTTGTCTTGGGCCATACAGGTTTCTCCGGTTGGAGGTTGAGAAAAGGGGGCAGGCTAGCGAGGTTTATATCATCAGATGAGCTATCACTTGGAAAAGAGTCCAGTAGCATAGCTCTCTTTGCACTCGGTGACAAGGGGGTGCGTGATTTCGGCACCGAGCTACGTCTAGGCTTTGCTCCCAAGGCAGCAAGCGAAGGCTCCAGCTGACAGTGAGACTCATCAGAACTATCAACGCTACTCTGGACTTCTTGAGCAGAAGATATAGCATCCGATGTGGGCCGCTCGTGAGAAGCTGGCTCGTCCTGGTCATGTTTTGCTTCGCTTGGTCCGATTTGACTTATATCGCCAACTGGGGAAGTGCTTGACTCTTCATGGAAGATGTTTGAGTCCGTCTGAGAAGTGACCGTAACTTCTTCCACCATGGCCTGGCCTTCGTTCACTAGACCCGACACCTGTTCAGCCATGGCCGCCATGCTTGACGGGGTAAGCCATTCGAGCATACGGAAAGCGACCGTCCCGAAGAGATTGGCTGCAAACGACCGGTGGTCTTTACTAACGCGAGACTCCACTACTCGGATCTGGGAGGCATGGCTGGGGCGACTTGGTGATTGCTGGTCTTTGTGATTGATGTTGGAGAAATGCAACTCAGAAGCTGGCGGCGTACTTCTCTGGGGAAGAGACGAAGAAGAAGACGATGCCCGCGATCGAGACTCGGAGATGGGTATGTCTCTACGCAAGGGGTTGGACGGTTTACCATTGCATCTTTTAACATCGGGATGGGGGTGGGTCGAGATTCGAGGCGCGAAGATGAGTGTTCCTGAGGGAGATGGAGGCTCCTTTCTTAGGTGAAGGTAGGGGCACAGTTTGGATCCAGGATTATCCTGACCAGCTAGATATACCGCCAAGGTCCTGGCGCTCGTCGTATTGTATCGTCGAAGGGGAGCTTTGCCGGACAAACGTTTTCGGCAGGTGAAGCATGTCGGGGTCGCGCAGTCGTCCTGGCCGCAGCCGTGCCGAAGCTGAATGATAAACCTGAGGATAGCATTAGAAGGCAATACAAAACAGCAGTTAAAGGGGTGGCGTACGCTTCTACCAAGAGTTGGAAGTCATGGCGACGACTAGCTCGGTGAATAGCATACACGCGATTGGGATTGTCGATATTCTGGACAAGCGAGTCGAGCTCGTGCGGCGCATCGGGAGGCAAGCGGGAGAATGGCGCTTCTTGCCACAGACCTGCAAGAAGATCGGGGTCATTCGAAGCTTCCAGCGAATGACCTCCCATACGGGTACTCTCGGGCATCATGACATTAACGATCGTACCGCACCGAGGTGCTGAAGCCGACAGGACGGAATGCTGATGAGAAGCCGGCGAGGTGCGATAGGTTCAACTATTTCAAGAGTTCATGTCGATGGGTGACGCTACCAATGCTCTCGGAAACAAAGCGCGCTCTATAAGCGTCTCTTTACTTAAGGAGGAAGAAGGTGCCGTAGTTGCTCGGCCTCCAGGTTGTGATATGAGCCAAAGCAGGCAAAGATGTTACAAGTTGCGATGATCTACCAGGGAAATGACAACGTCAGCAGCTGAAACCGGCGCGCGACAGGCGTGTTAGGGACGAGATCAAGACTACTTAGAAACTCATCGAAATCAGCCAAGTTTACTGTGCAACGTCCGTACCTCTCTAACACAGCTCGATCGCGCCTCGGGCCAATTCATAATCAAGCGGATATTCCTTGGTCCGTTCTCCGTCTGGTAGAATAGGACCCTTATTACTATGTACAGAGTACGTACAGTATATCCGCAGCTCCCACGTTGCAATACGGTACTACTCGTCATACTTGTTTTATTGGTAGTGAGAGACTTGAAGATCCACCAATCAAAGGGTCAATGGTCAATATCTTCTGTCCAGGCTAATTAAGTAACACCTGAGACTCAAAACGCATCACAAATGGCCTTGCATGGCGACCAGAAAGACCAACATGAACTGCTCTAAAATCCATTGATGTTCTGCTAATGTGTTGCATCGTTTGATGATATACGCAAGCTTTGTTGACTTTAATAACATAAATAAGTAGGTTACTCTTCTAGAACTTACTTAGAGGGTAGGTACTAACTATAATAGTGGGTCCCGGCTGCTGCGTGCTAATACATCAAGGACCTCACTGTTCCAGTAAGGAAGCCTTATTAGCATGTCCTGTGCTGGTGGCGGGGTCAGGTTGGCTTGCGGACAGAGAAAAGTCTGCTGAAAAAGCGCTTTTCTCATGCGACCTGATCAGGCACTTTGTGTGACGTTATAAGTGAAGCCCCGCGCAACCCACCAAACTCATCCCGAATTTTTGAGATGTTCGCAAACCTCGCCTTTACGACATAGAAAGACGAACACTCGCCCATTCCTCTCGTATCCCTAGATAGACCGAAACTCGCACATCCGTATCATACGATCAGAAACCACCGCTTCTGCTACTCCGCGGCAATGGCGACGATGGCCGCGTCTGCGGCGGGGGCGACCTCAGCCTCCCACCCTTATACCTGCAACACCTGCCAGGTCGCTTATCGTAACATCGATCTGCAGAAGGGGCATATGAAAAGTGATTGGCAGTATGTTTCCCTCTATAGTCTGCGAATCACGGGTTTGCTACTAACTGGCCCTAGCCGATACAACCTCAAACGACGAGTGGCGTCCTTGCCTCCCATTTCCGCCGACGTCTTCACGGAGAAGGTGCTTCAAGCGCGCGCTGCATCGACCGCCGAGGCCGACAAGGCTTACTTCGAGCGTGTGTGTGATCTGTGCGAAAAGACGTACTACAGTGAAAATGCCTTCCAGAACCACATCGCGAGCCAGAAACACAAACAGAACGAAGCTTCTGGTGGACAGACCGGAGTAGCGCGACCAGATGACGAGACCACTTCTGTTGTCAGCTCGACCTTCTCTCTGGGAGAACCTATTGCTGCGCCTAAGGAGGAGGTCGATTCCGATGCCGAGCAAGAGTTCACACAGGTTGTCGAGGGTCTCCAGAAAGCACGCATCGCGGAGCAGCGACCTTCACCCGTGAAACGACCATCCAACCCCCAACCTTCAGCGGAGACCACTGCTACTGAGGCCGATGAGGCGAACGCACGCGGTTCCAACTCCACAACTCCTGTTCAGTCTACCAACGACCCTGTATGGACCCTGGAGTCTTGCCTCTTCTGCAACTACTCCTCGCCGACTGTTCAGCTTAATGTTCACCACATGGAGCGATTCCACGGGATGTTCATTCCCGAGAAGACCTATCTAGTAGACTTGGAAGGTTTATTACAGCATCTACAGGCTAAGATTCGTGAAGGCCACATGTGTCTCTTCTGTGAGAAGATGAAGGCTTCGGTTTTTGCTGTGCAGACGCACATGCGTGACACTGGCCACTGCAAGATTCCCTATTCTGCAGAGGAGGAACAGCTCGATATCGGCGACTTTTACGACTTTAGGAGCACATACTCGGATGACGATGAGACGCCAGAAGATGATGCCTCAGCTGCTGACGAACCCAACGGTGGCGCCAAATTGGGCGCTAAGCGAGCTGCTAAGGTTACGGGCGACGATGGTGCTGAACTGCAGGATGGTGAAGCTGATGGATGGGAAACTGACAGCTCAGCATCTTCCTTGGACTCCGAGGAGTTGACTGCCGTTCCTGCTGAGGGTCACATCCACCAATACGAGCGCTTGGACAAGCATCATCACCACTCAAGCCAAGACCCACGACCTCGTCACCAGGCCGATGGTTGGCACTCGCATGCTCACAAGCACACACACGCTGTCTTCTATGATGACTATGAGCTGCACCTTCCTTCCGGAAAGTCCATTGGTCACCGTTCGCTCAACCGATATTTCCGACAGAACCTACACAGCCACCCGTCCGCCGAGGAGCGACAAGAGCGTCTGGCGCTCGAGGGTGCTGAAGAGCATGGATCTGGCGACGAGGAGAACGGTAACGCCGATAGACGGCTGCAACGTGCCGACGGTCGGGGTCGTGCGGTGGCTCCCCGTGGAACGGCTGGCATGACTGGTGTCTCTGACCATGCCAAGAAGGTCGCTCGCAAGGAAGAGCTACGGGGTCGGACGAAGGAGAAGATCAACACTAAGAAGACTGATTGGTCGTACAGTAAGAAGCTTAACAACCACGAGAACTACTACTACCGTGAGAAGGGTGGTGGTTAGTTAAATCTCCATAGTAAATTGATGATTTAGGGCGTTGATATATTAATCTGTCACTCATTTGTCTAGTGACTGTATCTGTATAGACCTACCCTGTACATGTCGACACTTGGAAAAAGAAAAACGAAACCAGTGTCAAAGTCCAGGCCTTTCACCTATGATTGTGCACGATTTCGAGTTCATCAAATACTAGCAAGAGATTTGTTGCCAACTTAGATGATATTCTTAACACAGCATTAGGTCACGTTTGGTTGTGAATGAAGATAGTAAGTGAAGCTAAGCTGTTGACTTTGTAAGTTGTCCCAAATCATTCATGTAAACACCACCTTTTCTAACCCCAATATGCTCAGAAAAATTCGCTCTAATGAAATATTTACAGCTTCGCAAAGACGCCCTTGCAAGCACCCCTTCCAAGCTGCACAAGCGTGCTCTTAGTCCTCATGTACGCTCGAATACCCTCAATGCCATTCTCAACACCAACACCGCTCATCTTCCAACCGCCGACAGGCATCTCGGCAGGTGACTCGCCCCACGTGTTGATCCAAGTAATACCAGCATCAAGCTTCTGCACAACTTCTTGAGCACTGCCCACATCGGACGAGACGACACCAGCAGCCAGGCCCATAGGCGTGTCGTTGGCACGAGCGATGAGCTCGGGAAGCCATTCCTCGCGCTTGCGACCCTGGGTCTTGTAGGGTAGGATGCTCATGACGGGACCGAAGATCTCCTCTCGGGTGATGACCATCTTGTCGGTGCAGTCAGAGAAGATAACGGGTGGGACCCAGTAGCCCTCCGGCGTAGGGTCTTTCTTTTGCGCGTCGGAGGCACCGTCGTAGACGACACGAGCTCCGTCAACGTCCCGGCCGTGCTGGATGTACTTCTTGACCTTGTCGCGCTGGGCGGAGCTGACCATGGGGCCAAAGTTGGTAGTTTCATCCGTGGGCAAGCCCATTCGGATACCCTCGCGACATCGCTGGGCCAGAGCCTCCTCGACCTGGCTCAATAGAGTATCGGGCACGAACACACGGGTTCCGTTGGTGCAGACCTGGCCAGTAGAGAAGAAGTTGGCGACCATGGCAACGTCAGCAGCCTCCTCGACCTCAGCGTCAGGGAGAATGACCAGTGGGCTCTTTCCGCCCAGCTCCATGGTGATGCCCTTCATACCCTTGGCAGCCTCGCTAGCGACCTTGCTTCCAGTGCTGACTTGACCAGTGAAGCTGACCTTGGCGATGCCGTCGTGGGCGACGAGAGGAGCACCGGCGCTGAGACCGTCACCGTAGACGACATTGAAGACACCCTCGGGCAAGCCGGCCTCGAGGTAGATCTCAGCAAGCGCCTGAGCGTGCAGAGGCGTGACCTCACTGGGCTTGTAGACCATGCAGTTGCCCGCAGCCAGGCAGGGTGCGGACTTCCACAGGGCGATCTGGATGGGGTAGTTCCAAGCACCGATGCCAGCGCAGACACCAAGGGGCTCGTGGCTGGTGAGGACGAAGGCATCCGATCGGAGCTGAGTGTGAGAACCAGGGAAGCTGCCGGCAGCGATATGGGCGTAATACTCGAGGACGTCGACGCCAGTGATCACGTCGACAGTCGTCGTCTCGGACATGGGCTTACCCGTGTCGAGGGTCTCCGTGAGAGCAAGCTCATTGTTGCGCTTGCGGAGGATGGCAGCGGCGCGCAGAAGGACGGCGGCGCGCTGAGGAGCCGGCGTTTGCGACCAGGCGGGGAAAGCGGCTTGGGCAGCAGCGACGGTATCGTTGAGCTGTGTGGGAGTAGTGGTATATATGGTCGCGAGAGGCTTGTTGGTGCTGGGGTCGACAGAGGTGAAGGTCGACTTGGATGAGGTCTCGGGCTGTGGCCGGCCTGAGTGAAAGGTATGGATCTCGGAGGGGAACGTCACGGCCATGGTAGCGGAGTAGGATGTGAGATGGCCTGTGGAGGAATTGACGATGTGAGAAGATGGCACAGAGAGAAAACGAAGATGGCTAGAATAATTGTAAAGTGAAAATTGTGAAGCTCTTGGTGTATTCGTAGAAGAAGAAAAAGCGGCTGCGGGACAATGCCGATTTTGATATAGTTACAGTGACGTCTCTAGAAGGTAAGAGAGAGGGTCAAGCACGTGGGGAAGAGCAGGCCAAAAACTGCAGTGGAATGAAATTGATTGGTCTTTCTGCACAAATAGCACGGTGCAGTATAGTACGTAGTAATTAATGACTACTACCTTACTGACAGGGACGGAGACGGAAAGTTTCAACTCTCAAGGCGAAGTGTTAGCGCAGCTTTCTCTGCTTTACGCGCTTGAACCGAAGCACAGTGCGACATCTTCGCTAGAACAAAGTGGGTGTCTAACGTTTTTGGGGGCGCTAGAGCAGAACCCAGCTACGATGACGTAGGCAGAGATAGATGGATAGACAGATAAGTAAAATAGTTCGGACGGAGAGGCCGTCGCTTATCTCGGGTGGAATCAACAGTAACGAGTGTCATGTCAACTCGGATGAACGGAAGTTGTTGGCAATATTGGCAAAAAAAAGAAAGAAAAAAGCTATAGTCAAAATGTTATAATTGCTTAATAGCTCGAAAACTCGAAAAGATTCCGGCAACGCAGCTCCATCAATCGCATGATGTTATCTCAATCGGCAGTTGGAGATGAAACCCATGGTTTCGAGAAAAAAGAAAAAAGAGGGACCCCGGAAAGATGCCGACGCGGAAAAATGCAGACTAGTGCCCCGATTCGGCTTAGTGGCCATCGGCAAGATCTAGAAGGAGTGAAAGAAGTGCATAACATCAGCCTTGCCCCACGCTAACCTCGACGAGATACAGATGTACCTTGAAAAATTCCCTCGGACTTGTTGGTACTACGTACGCATGGATATCGCACGCGATTGAAACGCTAGAAGCGCTTCCTATTGTGTGGCCTGGTCAAAGTATCGGGATTTCACGTAAACAACGGCAACAAGGAGGAGCGAGCCCCTCCATGCGGTGGAGGGTTCAACAAACCAACGCCAGGTTGACAACGTAGAGCTCGATTACGAGGGAACATTTATTATTATTGTTGTTTTTGTATCCGCACCGACAGATGGGGTATCTCACGCAATCGACAGCTTCAACAGCACGCAAAGTGAGGCTTGTCTTGTTGGCCTACGCGAAACGTGCCAAGTCTATGCATAAATTCGCCATACATACATACATACATACACCAGCGAACAACACCCTCTGCTAGTGAAGAGGGCTTCTAAAACGGTAAGGAGAGAGGCTAGAAAATTATAGAGCTGCCGCCGCTGGCTATTAGCTGCAGTCAGACAGCACGGCGCAGTCCGCAGGGGCTCCACCTGCCAAGCGAGCGCCCAATGAAATCTCCCGAAATCGCCCTTGCAAGCCAATTTCTCACTCTGAACGCATCGGCTGCCACGCTTCCATTGGCATGGGTTCGCATCAGCTTGGGTCAGCCTATCGACTGGTACGTACCGTGTGTAGGACGCCCGCACTGTACAACCTTTTGATCCCAGGATCTCGGTCTTAGGGCCCCACATCTTCGCCAGAGCCTTTCTTTCGAAATATAGCCATAAGCCATAAACTTTGCCTGACCTCTCCAACCTTTTCCTCCTCCTCATCACTCTCAATTGCTTGTTCTTGTTTCAAGACGTACTCATAGAACCTGGAATCATCTCTTTGTGAAGCATTGACTTGCATTCGTTCAAAGACAGTCTTCTATGCTTTCATCCTTATCCTAATCTTCAACCTACCTTCAACATGACCACCAACGTTCTCCCTGCCAACCCTACCGACGCGTACGACTATGTCATTGTCGGTGGTGGTACGGCCGGCTGTGTTCTGGCCTCGCGCCTTTCCTCCTACCTCCCCGAGCTCAAGATCCTGATGATCGAGGCTGGTCCTTCCGACTTCGACCTCAACAACGTATTGGACTTGCGCCAGTGGCTGAGCCTTCTCGGTGGTGACCTCGACTATGATTACGGCACCACTGAGCAGCCCATGGGCAACAGCACCATCCGTCACTCCCGTGCCAAGGTCCTCGGTGGCTGCTCCTCGCACAACACCCTCATCTCTTTCCGCCCTTTCCGCTATGATATGGAGCGATGGGTCGCCCAGGGCTGCAAGGGCTGGGACTTCGACACTGTCATGCGCCACGTCGACAACCTGCGCAACTCCATCCAGCCCGTCCACGCCCGTCACCGCAACCAGCTTTGCAAGGACTGGGTTCAGTCGTGCTCCACGGCTATGAACATCCCCATCATCACCGACTTCAACGCCGAGATCGCCGACAAGGGTCAGCTTACCCAGGGCACCGGCTTCTTCTCCATCTCCTACAACCCTGACAACGGTTACCGAAGCAGTGCCTCCGTTGCCTACATTCACCCCATCCTCCGCGGCGAGGAGCGCCGCCCCAACTTGACCATCCTCACCGAGGCTCACGTTTCCAAGCTCATCGTCGAGGGCGACATTGCCACTGGCATCGCCATCACCCTCAAGTCGGGCCAGAAGCACACCATTCGCGCCCGCAAGGAGACCATCCTCTGCGCTGGCGCCGTCGACACTCCCCGTCTTCTCCTCCACTCTGGTATCGGCCCCAAGGCCCAGCTTGAGGCCCTCAACATCCCCGTCGTCAAGGACATCCCTGGTGTCGGCGAGAACCTGCTCGATCATCCCGAGAGCATCATCCTTTGGGAGCTTAACCGCCCCGTCCCTGCCAACCAGACCACCATGGACTCTGATGCCGGTATCTTCCTACGAAGAGAGCCCACCGACGCCGCTGGTAATGACGGCGATGCTGCCGATATCATGATGCACTGCTACCAGATTCCCTTCACCCACAACACCGAGAAGCTCGGATACCCCACCGTCCGCGACGGGTACGCCTTCTGCATGACTCCCAACATTCCCCGACCTCGATCTCGCGGCCGTATCTACCTCACCTCGGCCGACCCCAACGTCAAGCCTGCTCTTGACTTCCGCTACTTCACCGACCCTGAGGGTTACGACGCCGCCACGCTCGTTGCTGGTATCAAGGCTGCCCGCAAGATCGCCCAGCAGAGCCCCTTCAAGGACTGGCTCAAGCAGGAGGTTGCGCCTGGACCCAAGGTCCAGAGCGACGAGGACATCAGCGAGTACGCTCGTCGCGTCGCTCACACCGTCTACCACCCCGCCGGTACCACCAAGATGGGTGATATTGAGCGCGACCCCATGGCTGTCGTTGACCCTGAGCTCAAGGTCCGCGGTATCAGCAAGCTGCGTATCGTCGATGCTGGTATCTTCCCCGAGATGCCTACCATCAACCCCATGGTGACGGTTCTGGCCTGCGGTGAGCGAGCTGCTGAGATCATTGCCCAAAAGGAGGGATGGACCCCTGGCAGCCGACCTCGCCTGTAAGCGTGGTGCGGTAGATACCCGTAATAGGGCGAGATTTGAAACGCGTGGATAAGAAAAAAGCAAAGGTGTTTGACGGCGCAATTTATTTAAATATCAGTGGATGATAGGCGAGAACGAAGAAGCGCTTCGCAAGCGCGCATGTGTTAGCATAGATCAGGTTTTTTTTATAGCATTACGACTGTCGCATATCAATACCATGACATTTTGGATAATGAATTCAGTTCGATGGTTTCACTTTTGGTTCTGCTGACTGTGTCAACTCTGTTCTCGGTGGCTAATAAACACTAGCCCTACAAGCAAAACGGTTCGGTTCCCGTGTGATGATCTGTTGACATGCTGCTGGATGAGTGCTCCAGGGATACCATGGATCGATTGACCTGCGACCGGCAGGGCCGATTTGATCTCATCTGGCATGGTGTGGCAGTTCAATGATAAGGATCCTGCACGATCCTATGTGTCGGTCAGCTGCGCCGTTGCCCAAATAGCACGGTAAAGAGCTGAAGTGCGTTGGACCGCATGAGCGGCCCGGCGGGGGGTTTAAAGGCAATATTTGGGAAAGTTTTGTTTTTTGGAGTATATAGTTTGGATGCATCCCGACGGTGGGAAGCATCCTTAGCACCATCAACGGGGAGACGGCATCAGGGGATACTGTTGCACGAGAGTTGCACTGATCCAACGATGAGTAGATAGGGTACCAATGAAATCTAAGCCAGCTTGCATCTGACAAGTAATATGGATCGTGGGCCGTTGAGCCGTGGCCCCATCAGGTCTTCAACCGGGGTTCAACGAGCATATGGGGTCGCACCGGGGTTTCGGGTCGGGTTGATTGTGACCGAAGGCGATTTGACGGATGTCAGGCCCGACAACCTGGGGAGAAGATCCACTCTGTGGGCAGTCTGGGGGCTTGTCGATCATCGAATTGGGTGAAAGATGCCAGGTAGCCACGATACTATACTTGTCAAACGAGAGGGTCTTTATTAACTCCTAACACGCACTCAGATAGCAGCGGTTATTCAAACATTCGTTTTAAAGAAGAATAGTTTCACTTACTTCGACTGGACAAACCAACCAGGCCTGCACGGCTTCCCACAACCACAGCTTGACGTTAGCTGACAAGACATCCTTGCGACGCCATCAACTTCGTGCACGCTCTTCACCAAACGATCTGGACGACAGAACCCGAGAAATTCTAGATAGAGATAGTCTTGAGTTAAAAGGCTGGATCTTATGCTTTGCTTGAATAGGTGCCACTTACGCTAATACTAGCGGTGAAATCGTGGCAGTCGTCCAAGTTGCTTGGTCATTCTGGCGTTATGACGACTCCGATAGTTGATCTACCTCCCGATACGGAAGACAAAACTGTGCTGAATACGGTCGACCGCGCCCGCGATTTAGCATCTGCTATCACCGCAGCAGCTGTGGGGGTGACTACGGTAGCTGGGACGATCATAGGACAAAATCGGTTGGATGGAGATGACGAGGGTGTCAAGTTCGAACATGGCGGAGGTACACAGGGTAAGAATATTGATACATCAGACATGGCACATGATCTCTATGCGGATGCGGTAGGAGCCTCAGGAATGACATCTCCCGTCAAGCAAGGGCAAGAGTTTGTCAAGTTAGAGAGCGAGGAGAACTTACACCCACATCCAGGGTTGCACCTTCCTTCTTCCCAACAGTCACGAGCTCAGGTACTTGCCGGGGTACGACGCAGCACCAACAAGCAAGCCCTCTCGTGCCAGCTGCAACCACCAACAGGACGTATCAATAAATCCCGCCGTTATAATCATCGCCAGAATCCCATGTCGCCCTCGTTATCACCGGCCTCAATTCTGGAAAATACCGCCACTGCAGCGAAGGCCGCATCAGCTATTGCAGAGCTTACCGCTGCAGTCAAGACAAAAGCTATGGCGAACTCTGCGACTCCTACCCCGATACCAGCGACTACCTCAGCTCGTCCACTGTTACCAACACCCGAAGCTTCAAGTAACAGTATTGCCACCAGCATCAAGCAGGAACCACCTTTATCATTTTGGGGACCAGAACCCGTACCACTACCGTCGCGATTTGCCCGCATCAAACGAAACCTCATCCAAGGCCATGAAGCGGAACTGGAAGCAAGCTGGGCCCGCCTGATTGTTAGCCTTCGAGCCGAAGTCGACCAAATTAAAGAACTTGGGCCGGAACTCATCCCGTCTATCAACTTTTCCGATATTGACAATTCGACCCATGCTGCTCGTTTTGGACATGACTTGAAACGCTATGGTGTCGGTGTTGTGCGGAAGGTTCTCCCAAAAGCCGATGCCGATTCCTCCGTACATGAAACGATGAAATACCTAGATAGCAAGCGTCATACGAAAGCTTTGCAACATGATCCTGCCTGCCTGGACTATTTCTGGACTCCAGCGCAAGTTCGATCTCGCGCTCATCCCAGTGTTCTCAGCGCCCAACGCTTCATGATGGGTTTATGGGAAACGAGTCCCGATGACAGGCTTGTTACTCGTCTTCCCATCACTTACGTTGATCGCATTCGCGTTCATGGTGCCGACGAGGGTCGTCCAAATGCTTTAGGGTCGCCCCCCCTCGAAGATCCACAATCGGCTGACGACTGGATCAATGCTCTACAGTCGTCCGCAGGTATTATTGCCCAGGTTGACAATGGCTCCCTAGAACGCTGGGAGCCTGACGGTTACCAACATGCTGGTACCTACGACCATGTTTTCAAGGGTAAATGGGAAGACCACGATCCGTGGGAATGCTCCAGTCGCGTTTCGACGACTGCAGACCTGTACAACGGCTATGGTGCCTGTACCATCTTTCGCATGTTTCAAGGAGTCCTCGCGCTTTCCAACATCGAACCAGGCTTAGTTCGCTTATTACCCTCACCTAGGCTCGCAACTGCATATTATCTGTTGCGACCTTTTTTCACAACTCGCAATCCCCCTCCCGAAGTTCGAAGCGGACCTGAGTGGGATGCATACCTTGATCCCGAGAACTGGGTATTGAATAAAGATCCCGACACGATCATTCATGGAGCTGTACCAGGTCACGCGCAACGTATCACAGAACATTGGCATCCGCATCTTCACCTGAGAGAGAGCATGATTAAACTACCAGTCCTACAACCGGGCGACTACATCTTTTGGCACCCTGATCTACCATACCATCTGTCCAACAACGACCCTGGTTTCCGGACTCCTAGCCCAAGCGGAAATGAGACCAAGATGCTAGTATACATCCCAGCAGCCCCCTTAACTCAAACGAATGCCCTTTACCTTGCACGCCAACGAAAGGCATTCCAACGTGGACATCCAGGTCCCGACTTTGACTCAACCGGCCGTGGAGCTGTATTGGAGAGCGCCGATACACGACTTGGAGAGAAGGAAATTGCCGAGGTAGGCGGTCCCGCTGGCCTACAAGCCATGGGACTCGCTCCATGGGAGGTTGCTAGCACTCGGGCTGGGACGCCACCACCAACTGAAGGACGAGACTCTAAGGAGGAGGATGTCGACATGAGTAGTGTCGAAGATTTGACAAATTTGATGAGCGCTTCGCCAATCTCACGTGGTGAAGCAGAGGTTGTTCGTCTGGCAAATATCATTCTATTTCCAGACCGATCCATGATGGGTTATTCAATATGAGCATGATATAGCGCAGGTGCTGTTTTAGTTTTATATTGTCGATGTTTTAATGGGGAAGTGTTTTTTGGATGGAGTCGAACAGTGTTATGTTTCGCAATATCGACGAGGACTCTTTGCATAGTACTGGAGTTTTACATACTCGACGAAGCTGCACCATCTCAGCAACAAGCATGGTTAACATCAGATAAACTAACATCTCTTATCGAAAACAAAAACAAACAAAACAAAGGAAAACAACCGCAACCTTATATAAGCCTTACTCCATACCTTCAGAAAGAGATGAACCAATATCGTGAACCAGTCTAATTGCCTCCTCCTGCGAGATGATCTGCCTCGACCCAAAAACACCAACGTCGAGCTCTGTACCGTGCACTGAAGCTTCTATATCCACAGCAAGCTATATAACCGCACTGTTAGTTTTCTGGGGTTTTAAAGCTCCAACGACGATGTTATTGACTTACGGGAAAATCATCCTTGACAATATTGTCAGACCAAGCGGCTGGCGGCGAGGGTACGATTGACCTGTCGCTCACGTCTCCCGTTTCTGCCGCGGGCATCAACGAGACCAAACCACCAGAGCTTGTCGCTTCGTCTGGGAGACTCAGGAAATTGACGAAGCGCGTAATCTTCACACCAGTCCATCTGCTGATCTCCCACAAACCCACCTGCGCTCTGTCATTGGTTGTGATGAGATGAAGGTCTCGTTGGATATCCACGGCGACGGCGACCACAGGTCTATCCTTTGCCGACGTGACCTTGAGGGGGACGAGATTCAGGGTTGGATAGGTAGATGGCAGTTCAGTGCTCGCAGCCCTGTTTGCGAGATAGATGCCGAAGACAACTGTGCCGGACTTTGTAGCTTCGTCCTTGGCTAGAACCTTTGCGTACGCTGCCAGGAACAAGGACTGCGTCGAGAGGCCATTCTTTGCTGCGACTTTGCGAAGTACAGAAGTATCTGAACGAACAGATTTCTGGAGATACGACACTCGTTCTTTAACACCGATTTGCGATGAGAGTGGTGCGTCTGATGTCGCAGCAAAACCTCCGAGGTATGCAGACCAGAAGTCCCGTCTAGCTTCGTGAGCGCTGGGAGAAACTAGGTTGATCGTGAAGGCCTTCCATTGTGACAAGCTAGATACCGCGTCGTCGGAGTGACCAGCTAGCTGTTTTGAGAACTGTTCCATGAGGGCAGGGAGGCTGACTCCGTCATACAGGGCATGATGGATGTTGAGATAAAACATCCATCCTTGGCCTTCAATAAATTCGACATAAGCTTGAACAAATAGTCCATCGGTACTGCGAG
This sequence comes from Coccinonectria pachysandricola, assembly GCA_003693555.1. Lineage (NCBI taxonomy): Eukaryota > Fungi > Ascomycota > Sordariomycetes > Hypocreales > Nectriaceae > Coccinonectria > Coccinonectria pachysandricola. Next base: position 182,248 of record QUZF01000004.1, read on the forward strand.
CACGTTCCTCTCGTGCAGGAGACCCCAGCGGGACATGGTGGTTGTCCATTATGACTTGCAAGAAGGGAAACTCTATCGTGTTCGTCGTGATGAAGCAAGTTCGGAGAAGTGGTGATTGTTCGACCAACTTGTCCCAGGCCAACTGGATATCCTCAAACTTGCACATCTCGTGTATGCGATAGACAAACTCAGGGTAGAAGACAGATCCTTCTGCGTTTTGCCAAGCGCTCAGCATGTATACCTGCATCGGAAGCGCTGGAAGGACTTCGACCTGATCTTCTGTAAACCCGTTTTCCTCAAGTAGTTTGCCAAGGTGAATATCGTCGGGCGGTGTCCATTTCGTAACATCCACAGACACCTGCTGTCGACTATCCTCTTTGGCCTCGTCAACAGCGGTGACTATGTACCCGATGCTCGGAGCTTTGATGAGTTCTCCTGGTTTGGCTTGAATCCCGTTCTTCCGTAGAAGAGAAGAAACCTTGATCGCACTAATTGAGTCGATTCCAAGGTTGTAGAGGGTGTCGGATTCGTGCATCGAGGCGACGGGAACATTGGAAACCCGGTGCAGAACCTCACAAACCGTCGAGAATACTTGCAGCCACTTCTCTGTCTTGGGTATGTCAACCTGGTCTGAGGCAGAATCGTTGACAGCCGTATCTCGACTCTGAAGCACGAAAGGTTCCATTCCGCAGATTGAAACAATATCACTCTCAAAAGAGAGTATTTCGGGGGTGTCAGAGGCTATCAAGAACTCCAAAGCCCTGTCCAAATCGTCTAGTAAACTCTCGACATCCTCGCTAGCAAGATATCGCGACTGGGCCGCAGTGCGCCATACAAAGGCATCTGGTGAAACTTCCGCTTCCACACAGAGAGGGTATCCAGTTGACGAGGATCCATCTACCGAACTAACTAGAGGTGTAGATCCGTTTCTCTCGGGTGACTTTTGAAGGATAAACAGGGTGTTGAAAAGACCGGACCCCTGGATCTTTGCTGCCATCTGTGCTTTCTGGAGAGGATAACTCTGGAACTCGCGGATATCTCCCATATTCTCCTCGAGATAACGCAGGAAAGATGAAGACGAGCCATGCACGATGCATCGAAGAGCGACCGTGTTCATTGTAGGGAACATGAGCTCGTCTGCACCATCAAAGTCACGACCAGAGAGAACTACACCGAACGTTACGTCGAGAGATTGTAACCGCTGTGCCAGTACCACTGCCCACGTAGCTTGACAAAGAACCTGCATACTGATCGAGTTTTCTTTGCAGAAACTGGTGATGCGATTCGGATCGAGGGTTGTTTGCCGTTCTCGTCGGATCAAGTGAGTTGCCTCTTTGAGTTCTGAGTCAACCTTCTCAGGTACATTCGATGAACTAGCCCCTTCCAGATACTGACTCCAGAAAGCCTTCGCTTCGTTTTCATTGAACCTGGCAACGTTCAGGAAATAAGCCTCAATTGGCGTTCTAGACGTCGTTATGCCCTCGTAGGCTGCACGCAAATCCTGATACAACAGTCCAAGAGACCACCCATCGTAGAGAGCATGGGCCATTGACAGAACTACAAATCGTCTCTCCCCAACAGTCGCAAAGCTCAACTGAAACAAGTTGTTCTGACCTTCACCGAGCTTTGCCTGCTCAGTAGCTCTGGACGTCATGCGTCGCAGCCCATCTAGATCATCCACCTCCAGGTTTTGGATGCTCAGTTTAGGGGATTTGAAGATGACTTGACAGAATGTGCACTCAAGATCATCCTGTTCTACCACATAGAAACCGGCCCTCAAGATAGGTGACCGTCTCACTACTTCGAGCCATGCGTTCTGGAGAGCTTTGCTTTCAACCCCTGGAGCGATCTCGAGAACATCGTGATTGTAGTAGGACTCAAAGTCAGATTGGATCATGTCCGCAACCATCGACTCTTGAAGTGCTGTCGACGGGAACACATTTTCGACTTGATCCAGGTCCAGCCCAGTTATAGCGAGATAGCGGTGAAGCTTGGCTTGTCTCTCTTCTAGGGAGTTGGTTGCAGCCGCATTCCCGGGTGCCAGAGAATCTGTATTGGTTAGTAATGCCACCATTCCGTCAATATTCTGGAGGCGCATAATTTGCGAGGGTGTCAGACTGATATCATGCTTCTTAAGCTTCGAAGATAGCTTGATAACATCGATACTGTCAAGGCCAAGTTCCAACAATGTAACCGCTTGCGAAACATCCTGAGGCGGGACATTGGCTAAAATGGCTATTTCCTTTTGCAGCATGCGCGCTTCATCAGTCCACGCGAAAAAGTCGTTTCTGCTTGACAGCGAAGAGATCTGTTGTTCGGGTGGGCCATCACAGACGGTCGCCTCTAGGCCCTCCGTTGGAATCATCTTACTTTCTGGCTCAGCTTCCATGCGCTTTATGTTGGCTTCGACCTGGTCAAGCATCCTTTCCAGATCATGTTGGGTAGCGACATGCCCTTGCACGACCAGGTTGAATCTTAGGTTTCCAGTCACACTTTGCGTAACTTCCATGGCTAGAGGATAATCAGGACTGGCGTGGCTATTCTCGATCGTCCACATGGTCTCTTCACCGACTCCAGCGGCAGCCTCGACTTGAAAAGCAAATAGGTTATCAAACAAAGGCTTGCCCCTTGAGCACCATTTCTGAAGGTCCTTGAGAGGTACATGCTGGAAGTCGAGGATAGCAGTATTGAAGTTGTGGCAACGACGAATGTGGTCTGCCCAGGTGCCTATGCCGTTGGAGTGAAACGGCAATGTGTTGAATAGAGGACCGATTGTGTATTCGATACCAGGAAGCTCGAGTGCTCGACCAGAGACAATGACACCCACAGTCAGAGTACTTGATACATGGCTGCGTAGCACGGAAGCCCATAGACCCAAGACAACTGCTTGAAGAGTGACGTTAAGAGATGAACGTATCGCTTCCAAAGGCTTGGAAGACATTTCACGGACAGCTTTCACTGCAAAATCCTGATCCTTATCACCTAACAAGGGCATGGGCCTAAAAGACCAGTCGTGAAGATGCTCCTCCCAGAATCCTCGAGAACTATCGTAACGCACCAAAGGCCCATGTGCAAGGGCGTCGATGAATGAAGGGCCATGTGGAACTTCACTGCGCATGTATGAAGCCGTGATCCTCTGCAACATCAGGTCGAAGCTGTTTCCATCGTAAAGGCCATGGAAGATGTGGACTGCCAGCCTTCGTGAGCTTGGCGTCTCGACGTACGTCAACGAGAACGGCTTGGATATGTGAGCTGCGTTTTCTCTAATCCAATCTTGTCTTTGCGTCTGAATCAGAACTGTCATTTCTTGGTCGCTACCAACTGAGTACCGGTTCCAAGGTAATGTGAATTTTTTCGTAGCAACCTGGAAGAATCCGCTGGTTGACGTGAGAAAGGCTGTCCGCATAATAGCCTCCCTTTGTACTAATTCGTCCCAAGCTGCACGCAACCGCTCTGCAGAGATGTTATCTTCAAGGCGTAGTTCAAAAGTATTGAAGTATGCACCCTCCTGCTGGCTTGTCAATGTGCGAGAGAGGATGCCCTGCTGCAGTGGAGAACACGGGGCAATGTATTCAATCTCGTCATGTCGTATGCCGAGTTCTTGAAAAGCCAGACCTCGGTATCTGTGTAGACAGGCCTCAAGTGTTTGCGTGAGTTCACGCAGCATGTTGTGTTGAGGACGTGGAGCATCTTTGCTAAGTGATTTTGCAAGATCTGCCACGACCGGATATCTCAACAACATAGCTGGCGACGCAGTTTGGAAACCCTTGGACCTGAGCAATGACGATAATCTTAGCGCAGTAATGGAATCAACCCCGATGTCAAAGATACTAGTCGAACGATCGATTTGCTCTGGTCGTAGACCACTGAACTGTGCGATTAGTTGAATAAGCCGATTCGTGATCTCCTGAACAGCCCCTGAGACAGCTCTATCAGTCGCGTGAGACAAGCTCCTGAGCTGGTCTTGTGAAAGCTCCCCAAACAATGTTTTTAATTTTCGAACTTCAGCTTTGTTGTTGGACGATAGCGGGATGTACGGTAGCATGAAGAAGAAGGATGGCACCATGTAGCCAGGGAGCTTAGCCAGACAAGCGTCTCGGGCCTTTGCGCGTAGCCCGTCGTCTTCAGCCAAGATGCGCATACCGCCAGGAGGATTCTTGCCACCAACAATGAATGATACGAGTACTTCTTTGCCACTTGTGCCATGATGAGCCACAATGGTAGCTGAGTCTTGAATCTCACTGACGCCCGTGCGGATCGCGTGGTCGATCTCAGCAATTTCCAGGCGCTGTCCGCGAAGCTTGACTTGGTCATCTGCGCGACCAAGGAAATCAAAGCAGCCATCGTGAAGGACTCGAACCAGATCTCCAGTTCGATACACGCGCTCACTGAATTCGGGAATGGTAGGGAATCGTTCCTCTGTGAGCTCTGCCCTGTTCAAGTAACCCTTTCCTACCAGCTTTCCAGAGACACAGAGCTCACCCACTCCACCACGTGGGACAGGAGTATTGGTACCTTGGCGGAATACATAGGAACCAACATTCGGGAACTGTTTTCCAATGTTGCTTGGTCGACCGTTGGTTGGGACCCGTTGGTACATTGTCACGCCAATCGTGGCTTCCGTAGGCCCGTATGCGTTGTAAATGACAGACTTTGGCCCCCAAACATCAAGAATCTCTTGCTTGAGTTGCTCACCACCAGTGATGAAAACACCTCGGCAAAGGCTAGGAACATCGTCGGGATGAGTGAGACGAGCGAGACTCGGGGTAAGGTCTATATGAGTGATGTCGAGTCTGTTGATGGTACCGACCAAGTTATCCAAGATGACATCCTTGGGCGCTGCAACCACTGTAATACCTACCGACCAGCTCCAGTATTGCTCCAGTACAGAAACGTCAAAGTGGAGCGCGGCAAACTGAAGCCATCGCGAACTGCCATCCCAGTGCCCGCTGAATAGGTCTTGGAACGCCATCATAGCCTGCACGGCGTTGTCATGGGTAATCTCACATCCCTTAGGAGTGCCGGTCGTACCAGATGTGTAGAGACAATAACACGTATTGGAAGGATTGATAGGAGGTGCACCATGTAAGACGTCGTCGCCTGAAGCCGCCAGCAAGTCCCTGCTCAACCGCACGATGTCTGCAGAGCACTCGAAATCCAGAGACCCCCCTTGTTGAGTGAGCAAGCAAGGAGTTTGTGAATCCTGTAGAATAAACTCTTTCCTTGCCTTCGGTGCCGTTGTGTCCAAGGCAACAAAAGAGCAGCCAGCTTTCAAAATGCCAAGAATAGCGAAATAAGCCTCGGGACACTTGTCGAAGTGAATAGCAACGATGCTTCCTGGAGATGCCTTTTCTAGCAACAGGTTCGCTACTGTGTTCCCTAGGCGGTCGAACTCGAAGTAGCTCCAGGACTCCTTGATTGGGACCTCGCCATCAAAACCCGCCACAAATTCCAATGCTATTTTGTCAGGGTCTGATAGAGCCCTCGCTTCCACGAATTGATGGAGTAGTTGCACCGGAGCATCCATGACGGGTTCTTGTGCCGGAAGAATGGAGTAGAGATCTGGGGCCTGCTTATGTAGATCAACTTGGGATGAAGTCGCGCTGTTGGTGACGTCTGCGAGAAACAGGTCAAATTGGCGCATCATTAGTTTCGCTTGTTGTTCCGGGAGTATGTCGGTATAGTAGGTGATGCATAAGTCAACCTCATCATTCTCCGAAGGCACAACTTCCAACGACACTGAGTACTCAACCATGGCTTGGTCACTCGCGTGCTTCCATGGTGGGTTTGTCTTTTCGGAAGCCTCGATTCTTTGATACGCAAGAAGCGTGTCGAAGATAGGCCCCGCGGAATGGCCGAGCCACTTTTGAATCTGACTGAGTGATGCGTGCTGGTGTTTATGTAATTTCTGATTGTATGTCATCATGTAGTTGACTAATTCTTCATTCGTGACATCGTTGGATGCGACAACCGGAACGGTGTTCAGACAGGGGAGAGGGGCGTCCCTGGTCTCGTCCGTGTTTCTGCCAGACAGAGCAACACCGAACACGACCGAACTTTCGCCTAGATACGCTGCAAGAACTCGAGACCAAGCCGCCTGCAATGCCGCCTGAACCGAGATGTTCAAAGTCTGCGTAGCATGCTGAAGCTCACTGAAGGACATCTTCGAGACCATTGCAGCTGTCCAGACTTCTCGTTTCTCCTCGGACAGGGGCGTCATCACTGGAAACTTGTTCAGCACGACTTCATTAGCTTTTGATTCCCAGAAATCTCTCGATGAATCTTCGCTCTCTTTCAAGGTAAGCAAGATGGTAGACAGCGCAGGCTCGACTGGTGGAAACTCTTGCGTTGTTTGACCTAGTAAAGCATTCGACAGGCTCTCCATCATATTGCTCAGAGATGTAGCATCGTAGATAGCGTGATGAATGATGATGTTCATCGTGAAGGTGTTGCTCTGCTTGGCTAAGAAGACACGCCACGGTGGAAGCTGCAAGTTGCCATGGATCTCGTCACCGAAAGCTCGTTTCTGTGAGGCAAGGTCAAAATCGCCATCTTCAGGAATATTCACGTTTAGGTTTGAAAGCTCTGATGAGCTGTGATACCTCACCATGGCGAATGAGGCATCCTTGTGGTCTACTGGAACAAAACCGGTTCTGAGCATAGGGTGGCGATTTTGCAATAACAGCCAAGCTTCTCTCATCTGATTGATAGAAACACCTTCATCAACAATGTAACTGATTGCGTTGAGATAATGATACCCATCAAGCTGGAGAAACGATGCAAGCATGGCGGATTGAACGGGAGTGCAAGGCAAAAGCGCCTGCACCGTGAGGGTTTCGGGTAACTTGTGCAGAACTTGGGAGGAAACCTGGTTTGCGAAAGAAGAAAATGAATAGGTTTGCCGAGGCTTGAGGTAACTCTTGCTGCTTCTGTTCTCGACGATTTTCGCCGCTATCTTAGAACAGGTTGGACATTCTATGACGTCGGAGGAGGATACGTCCATGCCTCGCTGACGCAGAATTGAAGCGACCTGAATCGCGTTGATGCTGTCCAATCCTAGTTGGAAGATTGTAGTTCGGCGACGTATCTGGGATTTAGGAACACGTGATAGATCTGATAAGACATCTCGAACGATGACTTCCAACTCGTCCAAGCTCTCGGGATGGGTTTCCCCTGAATCAACAGCCTCAATCTTTCCTAGACGAGGTTGAAGCTTGCTGAGAGAATTGTTGACCCTTGTAGTCAAGATGTCCATGTCCACAAGCTTAGCGTGTGGCGAGCTCAACAGGGCTTTGAGTAATGACTTGAAGGCATCCGCAATAGCCGTAGAAACGTCTCCAGTAACTATGTTCATGTCATGATGGATGTTGATGACAAGGGAGTTCAACCCTGGACACGGTACCACCTCGCAAACGAGCGGGATGTCCATGTCACCCGAATCCTCTTCAAGTGTCCAAACTGTGCTGTCGATATCCTGCAATGGTTGTTGGAGGAGCAAGAGGGTGTCGAACAGATGTCTGCCGGAAGGATGAACTTTTCGTTGGATAAGCCTCAAGGGGGTAAATTGGTATGGCATGAGCTCCGCGTTCATGCTCTGCAGGTGCTTCGCTAAGTCAACACTCATCCACTCTGGAGAGAACTTGACTCGAAGAGGGAGTGTATTGAAGCAAGGTGCCACTAGCTTGTCCAGACCATCCATGCTCAACGTGCGGCCGCTGACCACATTCCCGAAGCAGACATCAGGTCGCTTATGAATCATGCTCAGGACACTGACCCAGCTGGCTTGGCAAACAGACAGCAATGAGAGCCCAAGACCTCGTAGGCGTAATTGCAGCTCAGAAAGGGGAAAGTCCAGAGACGTCGTGTGAGTAGATTGGTTCATCTGAGTCGTTGCGGATTGCCCAAGAACACTCGATGGCACGTAAGCATGAAAATGCTCTTTCCAAAAATTCTCGACATCCGTCGGAAGTTGCAGAGCGGCGTTTAAGAAGCTGCCGTACGAGAGTGGAGTAGGAAGTTTCTCACTTCTGGCCAAGGCTTCCACTTCCTTCAGCAGTCTTTCCATGGCCACCCCATCGTACAGAGAATGGTGGCAGATGAAGGATAAGAACGTAGAGCCTCGATATCTGAGAATTGCAAGCGAGGCTGGAGGTGTTTTCGTATCGAGAGGGTCTGGTAGTTTTGCCAGATGCTGATGGATGGCATGATCGAACGACGGCTCCGCCACATCGATAGAGTTCCAGGGAATTTCCCAGTCCTGCAGTACGACTTGCGCGATCGCACGCCGAGAGTCAGTAGTCGTGATGAAACAGGTTCTTAGGATCTGGTGCCTTCGAGCCATAGTTTGCCAGTATGACTTCATCGCTTCCGCCTCGGTATGCAATCGTAGTAGAACCTTGTTGTAGTATCCCATTTGGCCTCTAGAGAGCATACCTTCTTGCAAGGGTGTACACGGCAGTACTTGCTCAGCACGCTTCCCTTCCTTGAAAAAGGCATCCTTTACGGTGGCAATAAAGTCAGGATCAAAGAACTGGGATGTTTCAGGCTTTGGTGAGTTTTGAGGCTTGCTCTGTATATGGCGTGCAAGTTGCGCCGCAGTTGGGTTTTGAAGAATGTCCAACACGGAAACACGGGTGTCCAATTCCCGTGTAATCTCCCGAGCGAGTTCTATTGCAGAAATTGAATCGAGACCCAGAATTGTGAGTGGTGTCCATCTCCCCATGTCAGTCCTTGGGAATGACAGTACATGGGCGGCGATATCAGCTAACTTTGACTCTTCAGGGCTCCAATCCGAGTTGTCCTGTGCAGTTTGGACAACACTGGATGCTGTTTCAAGGTAATCTCGACCCAAAGCCTCGAATTGTTTGCGAAGTCGATTGAAGTCCACCTTTCCACTCGATGTCAATGGTATTGAAGTAACTGGAATAAGGTAGGACGGCACCATATACCCAGGCAACCTCGAGCGTAAGAAAGCAACCAGGGACTGCTGTGTTTCTGAATCAACCCGGTCTTCGTGAAGCTCTACTGAGTGGGCTTCATTAGTAACATAGAAGAGAACCAGGGAGTCGGATACCTCTGCTTGTCGACGACATATCATTGTCACAGCCGATGTCGCAAATGTTGAGGAGACTGTGACGCTGTTGACCTCACCCGCTTCTATTCGCTGACCACGAAGCTTGAGCTGCCCATCAAGCCTGCCCAGAATGACCAATGACCCGTCAGGGAGCATACGTCCCATGTCACCAGATCGATACAGTCTGCCGAGACGAGAATGATCGATGAACTTCTCCGACGTCAAGCACGGCATATTGAGATACCCGCGTGCGACTTGGGCGCCACCAAAGCAAAATTCTCCAACCCAATTGTAGGGCACGACGTCCGAACTATCAGGGAACAGGACATAGGCTGAAGTATTTGAGAACGTATGTCCCAGGTGCTCTATGTTATCGCGCTCGTCCATTCTCTTCACGGAGCAGATGTTTGTTGTCTCGGAAGGTCCGTACCCCTGCCACAGCTTGTCTCGCCACCGGTTAAGAACCGCTTGACTTAGAGGCTCGCCGGCAGTGACCAAGAACTCAACACCTGGAACGTTGGCTGGATTCACGAGGGATGCGACAGTCGGCGTCATGCTCAGGTGAGTAACTCCTAGCTCCCGAATGGAGAACTCGAGATCCTCCAAAATGATTTCCGCCGTTCCGGCGCAGATACACATGCCCGTATGCCAAGTGTAGAAGATTTCAAAGACGGACACGTCGAATGCTTGTGAGCAAGCCTGGAGGAGTCTGCCCTGGTGTTTAGCTGACGCAGGGTATAGCAACCGGAGAGCATCAATGTTAGCTGTGATATTCTGCTGGGTCACAGACACTCCTTTGGGGGTGCCAGTTGTGCCGGATGTGTAGACCACGTAGGCGAGTCGGCTGTTGTCAATGGGGACATTGAGGTTGTGAGTAGGAAATTCCCGGTGAGGGACCTCACTGACATCGATGAAACGAAATTTGTCTTCCAGTGAGCTTTTGAGCTGGAATGAGTCGTCAGTAAGGCAGTAACTAGCCTGCGATTGGCTCAATATCTGTTCGACACGAGCTCGTGGTGTTGAGGGTAGGATTGGAAGGTAGCCGCATCCTGCTTTGAGGATACCTAGGATGGAAATGTAGAAGGTCGGCGACTTTTCCATAATAATGGCAATTACACCGCCAGGCTGAGCATTGTGACCTTGTAGCAACCTACCGATCTGGTTTGCTCTCTTGTTCACCTCACCAAAGCTCAGAGTTTCAACTTCAGCGCCCGTACCTAGTGAGCGAGCAAATCGAAGTGCAGTAATTTCAGGCGTTTGGGAGGCAATAGCCTCGAATCCTCTCGCTAAATCCGTGTCCTGGGGTGCTGTGTCTGGTGTGGTGTTGTAGGACGAACGATGAACGTCGAGCTCCTTCAGAGTCTGCGAAACATTGCTGCTGACGTTGCGTAACAACGAGGTGCACAAGGCTTCGAACTGCTGTGTCATTTGCAGTACCACGTCTGCAGGGAAAAGATCCGACAGAAAGGTTACTTGAAGATTGAAACCATCACTGTCCGGCTCAACTTCGAACAACAGCGGAGTTTCCAGGCGATCAAGATGTCTAACCTCCCGAACAAGACTAGTTGAGCGATCCAGACTGTCCAAGGATTCTTGATACGCAAAGAGAACATCGTAAAAGCTTTCCCCGACCTGCAGGTTTGCAAGCTTCCTAAGCTCAGAAAGTGGGAGGTTGCAGTGTTGCATCGTCTTGATGTTACTCGAATGAATACTGTTGAAGAGATCGCGGATGGCAGTAGTTGCTTCAGCGTTTACTCTGAGAGGCAGAGACGCGATGCAAGGTCCAACAATTTTCTCGATACCACCGAGCGGGATCGTTCTTCCTGAAGTCACAGACCCGACTACAACGTTCGAATGACCAGTGATCTGGCCCCAAAGCAGGGCGAGGGACGCTTGGAAGAGTACTTGAGTGCTGCAACCAACCTGCTGCAGCTCTTCGTGGACCTTCTGCTTGGGTATCGTTAAACGCACCTTTTCAGAACAGATTTGCCCTGAATTACCAAAACGACCAGTAAGCTTGGGGAAGAGGCCCTTGTTCCATCCAGAAAGATACTCAGACCAGTATACCCTCGTTGCATCGTCCGTCCGTCGGTCTGGCGAGCTAGAGTAAAATCCTAGCACTTCGCGAAATTGTGGCCGTTCTTCCACGGGCTTTCTTGACAGCAATCTTGACATGTCATTTAGCAACATGTCCATTGACCAGCCATCATATAGCGCATGATGTATTCGAAGGAGCAATCGTAGGGGGCCATTCGAAGATGTTTCTCGTAACTGTAACTGTAGCGGGCACAGTAATCCCTCGTTCGTAGACGATACCAGATCGTTCTCAAACTCTTCAACAATCCTGAGCTGCCGCTGTCGAAGACTTCCAAAGATGATGGACACAAATCCACCGCGCCAGGGTGCGAAGCCAGCGCGCAGGATCTCGTTTCTGTATGATAGTTTCGCGAATGCATCCCGCACATGTTGCGTTGAATGGTTCCCTATGATTTCCAACTCGATTTCATTGTAGTAAGTGCCAGGGGCTCGCAATGATTCGCCCAGCATCGCGTTCTGGAGCGCCGTGCATGGTAAAATATCCTCAACCAGATCCTTCATCTCCTGTAAAGCCGGTGTCTTCGATGCAATGCTGTCTAGGCTCTGCATCAAGCTCGGCGTTTTCTTGGTCATCTCATGGATCGGCTCATTTTGGAGAGCAAGCATGATGTCGGAAACATTTTGCATGACCAACATGTGAGAGGAGTGTAAGTCAAAGCCTGATTCACGCAAAGCTGATGCCAGCTTGATAGACCTTAATGAATCCATTCCTGCAGATCTGAGAGACGTGGAAATAGATGCGCTGTGGTTGAGGACTTCGGAGATGATACTCAGCACTTTGGTCTCGTCTTCCTTGCCAACACCACTCTCCTTTATTGGATTGACATCTTCTACTGTCCTCGTTTCGTGGTCAGCTTTCAGCTTCTTTCTGTCAATTTTACCACTCGGTAACCTTGGAAACTCATCCATCAAGACCACCTCTCCCGGAACCATGTATTGGGGCAGCCAGTTCTTGCATTGTAGCAGGACTGCTTCCTCGGGGACACCCTCATCTACCGCGCAAAAAACCACGAGATTGGATTTGATTATTGCGGCAACAGCACTATGGCATCCGGGAGTTCGCAAAACAGCCTGTTCGACTTCGCCGAGCTCGAGACGTTGGCCTCTAAGCTTGACCTGCCCCTCCGAGAGACGGCCGAGACATTGAAGACTTCCATCTTCGAGAAGACGAGCCTTGTCGCCAGTCCGATAGATTCTCCCATATGGGGACTGGATAAATACAGAATCTGTCTGTTCTGGTCGGTTGATGTATCCTGTGGCAAGCTGGTGTCCGCCGACAGCAAGTTCTCCAACTTCACCCCGTCGAAGCACCCGAAAGTTGGTGCCCTTTTCTTTAGGGTCCGCCTCTTCGATGATGAAGCAGGAGACTGTATCAAGAGGAATTCCAATATTCCCCACTGACGAATCGGATTTGAATGCTGGTTGAAGAGTACTGCGGACTTGCTGTTAGATTGGCATCACAAAAGACAAGGTTACAATTACCAGTGAATGGTGGCCTCGGTGGGGCCGTACATCGCCCATAGAATGCTTGGTTTGCTTTCATCACCACCGAACTCTTCTACGACCTGAATGTTGAGCATTTCACCAATGGTAAGCAACAGCTTCAAGTTCGGGACGTTTTGCCTCTTCCGGAGCAGGCTCGCAGCAACCGTAGGCGTAAGCTCGCAGGCATCGACGTCCATGGTGCGGATTACAGCAGGTAGATCGTTGAGCATCTCACTCCTGCGAACGGTGACCAGTGTGCTTCCTCGAAAGAGGGGAAAGAAAATCTCGAACACGGACACGTCAAAGGTGGGTGCCGCAAATTGCAAGAAGCGCGAAAAGGCGGGAATGTGCAGATCGTGGGCTAGAAGAGCTTGTGTAGCTGCATCGTGAGAGATTCCGACACCTTTTGGCGTACCTGTCGAACCAGAGGTGTACATGACATAGGCAAAATCACTGGGTGTTGGACTCCTGTGTATAATCTGGAGATGTTCTGGCTCTGGCTTGTTGAAACAGTCGGCCTCGCTGACAACGAGCAGGTTGGATTCAAGATCTCGAGGTATTGACGATTTTAGGTCATCAGCGACTAGAATAAATGTCGCGGAAATATCATGCATGATGAACTTTACTCTCTCAGGGGGTGCATCGATGTTCAGAGGGCAAAAGGCACCTCCCGCCTTCAGCACAGCTATCAAAGCAATGTACAAGAGAGGAGATTGATGGATGAGAATGGGAACCACCAACTGTTCCTGTGTATTTCTCGATGCTCGGGTGATGCGAGCGGCAAGTGCATCCGCTGCTTCGTGGAGTTGAGTGTAAGTGAGGGACGAGCGGCTCTCACTACCCATGTAATCGAGTGCCGCATGTTGAGTCGGAGATTCGATGAGGTGGTGCAGGAGATCTGGACCAGGAAGCCTCGACGCTTCAGAGTTGAGTATTGAGAGCTCATGTTGTTCCATTGTGTCTGCGTATATCATCGTGTTTACTCGAGCTTTCGTCGCTGCTGGTCGTCCAGCTATGAGGCAGCGAGTACCGAAAAAGCCGCCAAGGCGGGTGTAGGATCGGCACACGCAAGCCAATGACGAGAAAGATGAGCGACAAGGACGGCAATGACCAGCGAAAAGCAATACGCCGACAGCATGTATGTCTGTATGCAGAACAGAGTCTTTAGGGAAAAGCCACCAACAGGTCATGCACGTAGTTTCTGGAGCACGATTCGCTAGCAACAAGGCGGTAGCTAAGCTTTAGGTGGACCTTGATCAGATTCGGTCTCTACGAAGTACAGAAAGACGCAGTTATGTATACATACAAGTAATGATTTCGAACCAAGCTTGACGAAGGTGACGTGAAATCCACAACACTTGATTGAGCCTGTACGGGTCGTAGTAAAGCGAGCAATGGTCGAGTGGAGCAGCCTAGGTGCAGGACGGCGACAAATCAGAATCGCGGTATAGCAAATAGATGGCTCAAACTGGACATCGATGATTCGTTCGAGGAGACAACGTTTGAAAGAGGGTCGTCGAGGGTTTCACAATTTGGTTCGCTTCATCGGAAAGCGTGCATTGCGAAGCTGTCACACAATCAGCTCAACCTGTCAGCGTCGAGGAATTACTCAGCCAGATTCAGCGATGGCGCAGCAAGCAGCAAATGAGAGTTCGATGAATGAAACCGAAGAGCAAGTGTGGGTTCGAGGAATGATGTATGATCAATAGAACAATTTCGTGACAGGGGAAGGGATGCAAATCGCTCAGTCAGGATATGCTGGCTAGCAGCTCGATCAGAGACTAGCAGCGTGATTCGTGGGAGCGCTAGAACGTGGGAGCTTGGGAGCATGCTCTGCTCGAACTGAAATCTGGATCGGGCATCTTGCAGAAGCAGTAACGTAAGAAGAGCAGGCAGGCCGCCATACCTATAAGACCTCTCCCAGGCGGCCAAGGCCAAGGACGTTGGGCGCTTAGTCGGGCGGGAAGTGGATGGTAGTGGAGTTGAACCATAGCAACCTTCCCAATACAACGACTTGGACGTCAGAGCGAATGTCGAATCTATCGCGGCCAACAGACAATTTGCCTGGAGACATTACACGCCGCCTTGCAAGTCGAAGTAGCGCCCTGCATACTTACTTGGTCGTAGCACGGCAGAAGTTGCCTGTGATACATGTGAAGTAGCCCCCATGAAGAGCTTCGAGGGTGGCGCGAACTGCGGCATCGGGCCTTTGGGCTTTGGGGCGGGGTTGATAGGATCTAACAAACCGCCTCTTCCGTTCGTCTTCAAGATCCCCTCTAAGGCCGGGCTTGCGTAATGTGGCTGCAGGAACTCTACCCCGTTGGTGTAAGGCCAGAAGCATGATAGATCGGGTGCCGGAGAAGCAGAGAAATGCCCTTTATCAACGATCAAATGGTAGTGATGTTCGTGGCTTCCACAGAATAAACGTCAGCTGCCACAGCTCCTCCTCCTGGTTGTTAGTAGACGAGTCGTGAACGAATTTGGCAAGGCTTCGCGCCTTAAAGTCTCACGCCACGATCTTCCCCTAACTGCATATAGTTTATTTGATAGGGCTATTGCGTTTATTTAAAACTTTTTGACAAAATAAGTCAATACAGTCGATCTATGGTTAGTGAATCCGCGTGCTTAATCGTCCTCCGACAGTCGAATCGTGTTTCAGCTAGACTGCTTGCCCATCTTCCTTGCGGTGATCAAAGATGTTAGATAGAACATGTGCTCCCGACCGAACTTGATCAAAACACGAACAGAACTTCGTGTAAGGCCAAGGGCGATTCTCCGAGCCACCGTACTCGAGCTGAAGATTTCCGACGAATGCGCGGCCCCTGCAGCTTAAGCGCGGAATGTCCTTCAGAAGCGGCGCTGACCGCTGCAAGACGGTGGTTCTCAGCGACAAATATGCAGGAATAAACGCAAGCGTGGTGCCAGTTGTCATGCTGCATCGTAAGGTGTTGCCTCGGTATGGATGACGCGCCGAAATGGATGGTGCAAGTGCAAGATTGTGGATTGAGAGTTACCTTAGGCCGAGCTCCAACCAGGGATTAGCGACTCCACCCTTCCTCAACCAGGGATATGGCGGCCTATGTACTTACTGTACAGGCCGGCTAATAGTATCATTGAGGTACGTACCACGTACATCTGTACTTGCAGAGTTGCGACCGTGCTCGGAGTGCCGAGGTCATCCGCGGGTTTCCTTGAGAAAGATTGAAACACCGACATTCTGATCACGTCGAGACACTCGATACTAGTAACTACCAGGATTGGAGATCGGCGAAGTACAGATGTAAAATATGACTATTAAGGTCCTCACGAAGTACTACGTACACTGGCGTAGGAGCAGCCAAGGTATCTCGATGTTTTGTTATACGTCCTTGGAGGTGTGTAGTTCAGAAGGATGTCACTTAAAGGATGCCGTAACGGCTTCAACCACTCATATACGACTTTTCAACTGCCTTGGACTTCAGGATAGACTATTGGAAGCGTCAACACGCCAGCAAAGCTCACCATACAGCTAGCCGCCTTATATGTCTCGTCAAGGTTCAAGGTCACTGCTTCGAAGACGGTTGCTTGAAGGGATTAATTGTCAGTTGCAGGCTGCAAGTAATTAGACTACTAAGTTAGTAGGCAATAGGGGCAGTTCTTCATGTTGCCGCTAAGTCATAGGTAGATCTGCACTAGCAGAGAATACCAACTCCATATAATACTTTGATCACCGAGACAAGATGTTAAGGTACTGCTGTAATAGTATCCTCGTGCTTATTTGAAGGTGTGTCTCTGAAAGTCGTGCACGCTTCTCTCGCAGCAACCTCAGCTCAAGTTCATCAGGAATTAGATTGGCCATGTAGCACGGTGCGTTGATCACTCAGCAAAGAACTTCTGGAAGACAACTGAGCTTATGACAAATGCCGCTACCTGCTTTACTTTCTAGCTGCGCTGTGTGCCGTGCTCGGAGGTGCAGTGCGACAGGATCGCTGAAGTACTGGAACGATGCCAAAGTCGTGCGATGGTCGCATAAGATAATCGATTCCTTTTACAGTGTCCGAATACGTCCCAATAATACATTACGTCCTTTGAGCCGAATCCAGAGGACGATGCGCAGCAGCAGTATCCTAATGAGGCACCATATCCGAGCATGCTCTAGTCAACCCGTTAGCGGGGTACAGTCAGTCAAATCAGACGCAAAGGCACCGTGGAAAAATTTGCTCTTCTCATCTTCTCTTACGCATCACCCCCAGTCCATGCCAGTCGCCTTGCCGCACTAGGTCGGTAGCTGGGAAGCAAATCATGTCCAAAACAGGGATCCTAGGGGCGAGCTTGGGCCAGACTAAGAGGTGGATCCCCAAAGAGACGTGCATCTGCGGCTTTGGGGATCCTTTGGTGCCCCTTGGCTCGGTAAATCCAATGCCTGGAGCGTCATGTATCGAATGAAATCTTATCAGATCCGTTTTATCAGATGATCAGATAATTCCCTCATTATCCACTTAGAGTGCTCCGCACGGCAGCCGTCGGTTTGCGGACTCCAATCAAAATGCCTGTTCGTCCCTGAAGAACCGCGGCTATCCCAGATTTCGATACGATCAGCTTTCGATGGCGCGACGGCTGTGACTATCCAGTTTCCAGCTATGGAGCGGAAGAAATATCTAAATGATAAGTTAGTTCCAAAGATGCGCATTGCTATGCGAAGAGTGCCGCCTATTTCTTCCGCTGCGCACCAGCAAACTACTTACTTGGCTCCGGCGAAATGTCGACAAAAGCTGTTCTATTCTACTTTGTAATTCTGGTTCCTGTTGCGCTGATAACGCCACCCTCTTCGACTTGGCCCAAGTCGGCTTTATGCCCGATTTGTATCAGCATCGCTTGGTCCCACAGGCTCGCCGGGAAGAGGGAAAAATCTTTGAAAAGACCAGGGCTAAAGATTCAGGGATTCGATGACCCAGCGCACGGCACCGCTCCTCGTGGTACCATTTATCTTATCAGATCGTCTCAAACCATCATTGCTCCGGGTCATACCGTTGTCGCTTTCCTGTACTATATTGTCTCAACCCAGCCAGTCGCTTGTCTCCACTCGAGTATCATTAGCTTTAGTCATATTTAAGTAGCGGAACAGTGAATCAGACAAAAGCTCCTCGCTCTAGCTCCGAAGGACGGCAAGGTAATAAGCGGGACAAGATTGAATAAGATTGTGGTCGAGGAGGGGTCCGAGTTTAGTTACAATCATGAGTATCGATTAGTATGGAACGACCCCATATTCACAAACCATGTTCAATTACGAAAGTCTCCAAATTTGAGGCTCTGAACAAGAATAAGTCCTGGTGGAAATTGAGGGTATTTTCCCGCAGCAGTAAGTTGTATAAAACAGGTCCACGGACTAGGGACGCTGTACCTATTTCTTATGCCCTCTACTATGGGACTTGGTGGAGCTAAATATTGGACTGCCAGTCGACTTCACGCACTACTGCTTGTTCGTCCTCACTCCGCTTTCCAATGCCGGGACGATCATTCTTGCAAAGTATTGCTGAGGTGCCACGGTTTCTGGGACGGCGATTGCGCGACAGCAGACCACCCTGACAGCAGACCACCCTGCAACGAAGCCGAATCGGTCATTGCAGACTATATGTCCAGGAGATGAGGGACCGTCTCGAAAACGAACGATGCTCGACAGCGCAATTCCGGAAGTTCGCGAACTTGGCGGACCTTGCTCTTTGACCGTCGTGGCGGACGCCAACATATCGAACCACGCGGGGACATCTGCTCGGTTCTTTACCACATCCTCCGAATCCATGCAGCTCTGCATGGAACCGCGCATACCAGTTCCTGGCAGCTGCCTGTCGTCTGTCGGGCTTCTTGCCTGCGCGAGGCGGGCGACCCCTCCAGACTCGGGACCTCCTCCACCCCTCCTGGGTCCTCTCTGAAAGCCCCTCCCCGTCAGTTCTCTCCACCCAAAGGTCACCCAAATGCGCTTTCTCCTACCGTTTCATGCTTGGCCGGCATACGAGGGTACATGGCAATGATCCAGACCAGCTCGGCTCACGCTAGCTTCATTCAAGCTTAGCTCCCTCCTCGCACGCCCATGTACACGTCAGGTACTCGAGATTCCCTCACGCACTACGACGTATGTCTCCCTTGTACCTCCACCGCACGCCCGTCCCCAGCCTTGCAGTCTCTCAACTTTCTTGCGGCCTATTTTCCAAATGTTCACTGCGGTTTTTCTTCGTACGAGTTGCGGTTCTTTCTGGTCGGACTAGTAGTCGGCGTGCTTGTAGATCCCTTGCCCCAGTTGAATACAAATGGCCGCTGTTTCCCCTCCCTCCCTTCCCTGTGAATTGCGCTTCTTCTCAGCTCTTTCCGCTCCAGACTGACATCAGTTCAAGCAGAGAGATTCATAGAGAATCTTCGACTTAGACCGAATCTTTCGATTGATACCCCCTACTTATATCTCTATTCTCTTTCACCACTGCCTGTTTCTGGACCAGATCCTTCCACTACAGCAACGCACACAGATTTGTCGTGTTGTTCATCGATCCCAGTATTGCCGTCATCCCAATCTTGATCAGAACTAGCCACCGACCTGATACTCAAGCCGTCGTTCGATAGCCGGTAGCAATTCACTCGGTTTCAACAATTCCATTGATCAAGCCACAAAACTTCATCACGGGCATCAACTAGCCAGGATAATCGGACCTGAAACCAAGCCATTTACTTGTCATATCCAATACAACCAACTCACACACTTGGTCACATAATCGTCATCATGTCACCTCACAGCGATATTGTGCTCAACGGCTCCGATGATGCTGGCATTCCGCCGGCGCTTACTGCTGTAGCCACCAACGGAGCCACCAACGGAGCCACCAACGGGGCTTCAAACGGGGCTTCAAACGGGGCTTCAAACGGCGTCTCCAATGGCGTCTCCAATGGCATCTCCAACGCCACAAAGACTGAGCGCGGCGCTCACAGGGAGAGGTCGCGATACATTGAGGCCTCGCCTTTAGATTCAGAGTTCGATCTCATCTGCGTCGGCTTCGGCCCTGCTAGTCTTGCCGTTGCTGTTGCTATGCACGATGCTCTCGCTGCCGGTGAGAAACTTCGCCCTGATGGCTCAGCGCCCAAGGTTCTCTTCCTGGAGAAGCAGTCTCGTTTCGCCTGGCACGCTGGCATGCTCCTCCCCGGAGCTAAGATGCAGATTTCCTTCATCAAGGACCTTGCTACTCTTCGCGACCCTCGCTCTGAGTTTACTTTCCTCAACTACCTGCACCGCCAGGGTCGCCTCGTCGATTTCACAAACTTGAGCACTTTCTTGCCCGCTCGTACAGAGTACGAGGATTACCTGCGATGGTCTGCGTCCCACTTCGACCACGTTACCCAGTACAACAACGAGGTCGTCGCTGTCACGCCCATCGACAAGCAGGCTGGCCCTGTCAAGACTTTCAGCGTTGAGGCTCGCAGCGGAAAGACCGGTCAGGTCAACTCCTTCCGCGCTCGCCATGTCCTGATCGCCCCTGGTGGCCAGGCTTTGCTTCCTAAGAGCCTCCCTTCGAAGCACCCTCGAGTCCTTCACTCCTCTCAATTCGCCTACATGGCGCCCAAGATCCTTGAGAACCGAGATGCGGCGTACCGTGTTGCCGTTATCGGCGCCGGTCAGAGTGCTGCCGAGATCTTCAACAACGTCCAGACCCTGTACCCCAACTCCAAGACTTACTTGATCATGCGCCAGGAGTTCCTGCGACCCAGTGACGATTCTCCTTTGTAAGTTGACTTGAACATCTTGATTGAAAATTTCATCTTACTGACTGTTGGGTTCTAGTGTCAACACCATCTTCAACCCCGAGTACGTGGATGATCTGTGGGGCCGTCCGGCCACGGCCCGTCAGACTCTGCTGTCAGAGGCCCGCGCCACCAACTACGGCGTCGTGCGATTGGAGCTTATCGAGCACCTGTACGAGAAGATGTACGACCAGAAGCGGTTGATTAGCGAAGACGAGAAGAAGTGGCCCCACCGCATCTTGGCTGGACGTCATATTGCTAGTGTCGACGCCAAGGAGGACAAGCTCGACATCAAGGTGCAGCTTGTTAACGAAGGTTCTCTGGATGGCTTCGTCGACGAGGAAGTTCTGGAGGCCGATCTGATTGTTGCGGCTACGGGTTACAAGCGAACCGCTCACATCGACATGCTCAAGGGTGCTTGGGACATGTTGCCTAAGGCCGTGTCGCCGCGAACACCTGAAACTGGAAAGCCTGTGAATGGCTGGAACGTCGATACGGATCTGGGCGAGCGAAAGCTCTCCGTCGGACGAGACTACAAGGTCCGGTTCAATCCCAGCACTGTCGACAACGGCTCAGGAGTCTGGCTGCAAGGATGCTGCGAGGGTACTCACGGGGTAAGTTTGTCTGAAAGCAATCTATTCTGTATGACTGCGAAATTAACTTGTATACAGTTGAGCGACACCCTCCTGTCTGTATTGGGAACACGATCCGGCGAGATCGTCAACTCAATTTTCAAGCAGTAAAATAATGATGTATCATGATTTTTTTAGGCCGAGAGTGTATCTTGGAAGCAAAAAGGCAGCGAAAAACACATTGGGCTTTTGGATTAAGCAACCTACCCCTTTTTCTTTTCTTTTCCTTTTCTTTTCCTTTCCTTTTTGGGGGGGTTTTCCTGCTGCTGTCTGGTTTTGACAGCTATATATTCCCCGCATACTTCTTCTCTGTTTCTTCATGAAAGGGAAGGATTCTGCTTTGCCTTGGTTCCCTTATATTAATGGTTCATTTCCTTTGCACTCATCAGCATCTTCCGATTGGGGAAGTCTCATCAAACTCCTACTATGTGGCACGACGATTGGGTTTCTTTGCAGGTAATGATGAGTTTCTAGAGAAGTAGAAAGGTATATCTGAGTTCAAAATCTTGTTACATGCCATAGCGACTTGCAGGGATATGGTCCAAGCATTTCGATGATGCACCATCGAATGAGCATCGCATTCTTGAATACATATAGCATTAAAAGAAATTTGGCTCGTCAGCTGAATCGGTAAATGAAACGTGTGTTTATGCTCGTAGTACATCATAATTACCATGTCGCTCAGCTTTTCATCTTCTCAAAGTAAAGCTTCCTCCTCTCCTGAATGACCTACCCTATCGTCACACTGGTTCTAATCACGTGTGGCCAAGACAGGACTCTGAACATGAAAAGCTGTCAAGATAACACAGGCTAACATGCTGAACATTTAAGCTGGCATCTGGTGGGAGACAAAAATCCAGAAATTTCAATCTCAACTGATGTGTGAACGTCATACACGTCCTCTCTCTCTCTTTCCTTAATTATTGGATAGTCTAAGTAACGATTTAACAACTGGATTCGGCCATTATGCACATCCCCTCCCTTCCTTCCTTTTTCTACCGAGCTCTTAAGCTAGACCGACCTTACAACGTGTTCGATTTAAATGAAAGCCTACCTTGAAATATGTGACTGCCTTCATAACAAACTGTACCACCTCCTACTGAAACTTCGTCATTAGTCAATTTCTCCGATAAAGCGTAGATCTAGATATCCAGTCTAGTTCTTTTGACGGTTATCCTCGAGGGAGGACCTTTATGATGCATCTTGATACGATTGGCCGGCAGATGGAGACGCAACAATCATCACAGACGGCGTCGGCAACTCATTCGTCACCATCCACGTCAGCATCGACATCAGCTTCGGAGCAGACGCCAGCATACGTTGCCTCGCAGCGTCTGCCAGTCAATCCACGACGCCAAAGAGTAGCTCCCGAGCACCGCAAACGCGTTGCTACAGCGTGAGTAAGATCCGCCCAAGAAATCGCATCGCATGTTCCTGGATCCTCTTCTTCTTCTTCCCTCCTGACTAACTTTTCCAAGATGTAATTCCTGCAATGTTCGTCGCATCAAGTGCTCGGGTGAGAGCCCATGTCGCCAATGTCGCTCTTCGTCGCGTGACTGCGTGTATCCTGTGACGGCTGAAAAGGTGTCCGTCTCACGCGTGGAGCTAGATGAGCTTCGTCGCAAAGCTGCCGAACACGACAAGACTAAGCAGAATACCGCACCTAAACATAAATCAGATAGCGCAAGTCGTCAAGGGTTGTCGAATGCCGAGAACCAGAGGGTGTCTTTAGCAGGAGGCCCTCCTTTCTTGTCATCATCAGGCCCGATAACGCCGTCGCCTGCTATTATTGCAAACAACCTGTCGCAAGTCTTGCTTCCATTGCCCGAACCGCAATTCTCAAACCAGCCACAGCCGCAACTCGCTCAGCAGGCCTCGTTTCAACGCCCTTCTTACCAACCGTTCCCCCCAACTGTTCCCCAAGATACTGCCAATACTTCGTCGTCTGTGCCTACCTTCAGTCGACCATCTGAAACAAACAGGTCCTATATTCAAACCACCGACGATAAGGAGACCGTCACGAAGGGTCGCCTTCTCCAGGATCCGGACGGACACGCGCGCTTCCTCGGCGAAACCAGCGGCGCGACCTTTCTCGACCACCTTAAAGAGTTTATGAAAACTGTTTTACCTCTCGCCTACCATGATCGTCAGCCTGGTGTTGACGGTACCGAATTTCTATCCAGTCAGGGTAAATATCAGACTTACGACTCCCGCCGGCTACACCAACTCAACCGCGATGTCATACAGCCCCTCTTACTGCCTTCCCGTCGTGATATGGAAGACATGCTCTCAGAGCTGCGAGACTTTGTCCAGGATGGAAATGGCCGTTGGCCAAGTGGTGGTATCTATTGGTGGGGGGACCTTTCTTTCGTGCCAAGTCTGCCTCCCATACCTGCTCAACCTCACAATAACGAAACCGACGATGCGTGCCGCTACCTCGCCTTCTACCAAACTGCTTTTGCCCTGGTAGCCCACGCTATGGACGGTGACGGAAGGGCGATCAATGCTCATGTATACGGAGCCGAATCAAGCAAGCGCTGCTTCTGCCGTGCGCAGCTGCTGCTCGGTAACCCGCTGGACATTACTAGGTTCACCATCCACGACGTCGCCACATTGACGCTCATGGGTTTCTATCTCATCGAGATGAACCGCCGTGACGCTGCCTACATGTGTGTCAGTAATGCTATGCATGTAAGCATCATGTATGGCGCGCACAGGGGTTTTGTGGACGAGAGCGGCAAGAGAGCGTTCTGGACGTTGTACGTGTTGGATCGATATTTGGCATGCTTAATGGGTCGACCGCCGACAATCATGGATCAAGCCATACAGCTTCCCCTTCCGTGTGACACTCTGTGAGAGCCCTTGCCTCTGCTCGTCTCAACTTGACCGTGTTTACTTACTCGTTGTCTAGGTTAATGCCTCCGGCAGCTGGTTTAAAGGCTCACGTTGAGCTGGCCAGCATCATGGGTTACATCCTTTGCAATACCTACCGCGTCTGTCCTATCGAGACAGGTTCCGACCGCAATAGATACATAGACGATGCAATCGACAAGCTAGAGGCGTGGCAATCAGCGCTTCCATCGGGCCTCAGATTGTCGAGCCAGCATCTCTCAGATGACCCTGCATGCTGCACTTTACACATGAGCTACAATCAGGTTGGTCCGCCCTCGAAGCCCTTGCCCTTACAATAGACAATGGCGATTTTTTTTCTTCCCGCTTATTGTTCCTTCTGTTCTTCTCTCTCTATGAACACGGTCTAACCGTAGTAGCTGGTCATCCTAACTCTACGACCCATCTTCTTTACCGCCATTAAAAAGATGTTTGCGGAACGCCTCATTTCCCAGCAATCATCTCTGGGTTCTCATCCGCAAGCCGCTCTGCTGAAGCGATGTATTGCTGCCGCCGAGATGAATCTGCATCTCGCTCGACACCTTCTTGCCGTTAGCCAACCCCGAAAGCTCCTCCAATCCGGCCTACACTTTATCTTCAATGCGTCCATCATTCTGATGCTTCAGGAACTTGTTCATACTGAAAGCATGTCTCCAAGAAACTCGCTTGGGTGTAGCCTGGACTTTGAATTCGTCATTGCACAATTCGACAAGGAGAGCCGCTTGGGAAGCAATTACGGCCGAGATTGCGCCACGGTTCTCCGAGACCTGCGTGCCTTGGTTCAGCGACTGAGAGCGCCGACAGGTCCAATACCGCAAGGTCAAGTGGCCGGTAGCGATTCGCAGTACCTCTCGTCTTTTAATACTACACAACCTTATCCACCGCCAGATATTAGTTCTACATGGCAACACAGGCAGAGCACCGAAGTTTTGCAGCAACCAATTCATGTAGAGGAGGGTCATTTATTGTATAGCGAGCTTGCATCATGGATGGCCTACGAGGTCGATGACTGGCAATTATACGCCCGGTTCTGATACGAAAGAGGTACAATTGCGAGATGTTGATTGCAAGGTAGACAATCATTCAACGAGTTCTTTCTAGATATCCATCAGATCATTGCGCGGGTTTGAAGGAGGTTGATTCTGCCTCGCAATCCAGCGCATTACGTTAAATGACAAACCCGCATCGAGCATGAAGAAGAAACGAAGAAGTAAAGTAATAATACCCAATGAGACAATTTGATACCAGCCGCCCGGCCTTTCTTTACAAGAGATGAATGCATGTCGTCTGCTGTGGGCATTGACTTGCGTCAACTACTTCGGTCAGGATCGGTGACGTCATCGGATCTAGATATACTGATACTGTACTGTATGTAATGCTGTGGGTTGAGTGACATGGTGGTTACAAGCAGCGCTCGTGCTTCGAGAATGTTGACATCGCGACTGGCTTCTTTGGCCCTGAAACCAAAACTTCTCAGTCCTTCTCTATCGCTGAGACTCATGTCGACGGACACTAAAGAACTCAAGCACCGCGCGGTCGCTGGCAGCTTCATCTTCAAGTTTCCCGACGATGACACGACGAAGAAACCCCAGGTAGCCCTGTTTCGTCGCAGCGGTGAAGTACGCACCTATCAGTACGTGTGCCATCACCAAGAGTTCACGTCAGCAAGGGGTAAAGGACTGATCTTTCCGTAGACACAAGTACGCCCCCATCTCGGGCAGCGTCGAAGAATCCGACGCCAATCCTCTCGCCACAGCATGGCGGGAACTTCACGAAGAGACGACCCTCACGTCCAGCTCCCTCCGCCTCTTCCGCCAAGGGAAGCCATATAGTTTTGTTGACGACTCCATCTCCCGTAAATGGACCATCAATCCTTTTGGCTTCGTGCTCAAGTCTACTGCGGAAGGCGGACGAGGTGAGGAGGGTATCAAGTTAGACTGGGAGCACGAGGGCTACGACTGGTTTGACCCTGATGAGGTGAGCGAGTCGGATGAGTTCCAGGGCGTTCCGAGGATCCTGGAAAGTCTGAGACGGGTCTGGTTCAATATTGATATGGGAGAAGAAGCGGGCGCGACGTTGGGAGCGGGGCTGGTTGCTCTGCAGCGGGATCACGAGAGCGGTGCTAGACAGTTGGCGGATAAGGCGCTGGGGATATTTACGGATACGATCGGGAAGCTTGACAGGACGGATGGGGATGCCTGGTGGAAGAATGTGAGGTACACAGCGTGGCATCTGTGGAAGAATGGGCGAGAGAACATGGGTGCTTCGATCTTGAGCGTCCTGCTCTCGAGTCTGGAGATGATCGAGGAGAAGCTACCACGGGCACTGTCGGGGCCTCTAGAGAACGACGATTTCACGAAAATCATCGATGGACTAAAGGCCTCTGCGGAGGAGCGACAGACTGCCAGCTCTCGAGTTGGATGTACGCTTGTCGAGATGCTGAAAGAGCACGTCCCTGAGGCCGACAAACTCCGAGTGCTAACGCTGTCGTCGAGCTCGACTATCACGTCTGGCATCAAGCACGCCCTCAAAGACACGATCCAGCCCCTCGATATCCGCATCCTCGAATCGCGCCCCCTCTTCGAGGGCGTAGCAACCGCCAACGCCATATCCGCCTTCGCCAAGGAGAGCTCCATCAACACGACCATCACGGTCTACACGGACGCCAGCGCCGCCATAGCCGCAGACGAAGTCGACGTAGTTCTCATCGGAGCAGATCTCATCGACAGCCAAGGCAGCGTCAGCAACAAGACGGGGTCCCTACCGGCCATTCTCGCCGCGAAGCACGTCTCGCCCCGTGCCAAGGTGGTCGTCCTCTCGGACAAGGAGAAGATCTTGCCGTTTGAGAGGCCGCCGCGCGAAGAGAACGACCCACAGGAGGTCTCGCGGGCGTGGAAGGACATTGCGGATCAGCGGGTTCGGGGGGGAGGGGATGTGAATGTCAAGAATGTGTATTTCGAGTGGGTGCCGGCAGGATTGGTTGATTACTTTGCGTTCGAGGATGGGGTTGTCGGCGCGAAGGGCGTTGCTGGGTTGGCGGAGGGGGTGAGGGAGAAAGCAGATCGGTTCTTTGCCAACATCTAACGATGAAGTAGCGTAGTCGCGGTTGGACACCAGATTTCGTCTTCTGAGCCCACTTTGAGGTTGTCATTCTTTCAGCTTCTTGACTGATCTCTCTTCTCTTGGCTCTCATTTGCTATCACGGAGTGCATCGAACATGACGAGAAAGGAACTCCACGCTGCATGTATTTGACTCGACACGGTACGAATCTAGGAAGCCAGCGAGTCAATCCCCTTGCTGGACGTCGCTGAGACGTCGTCAAAAGTTCTCAGCACGGCGTGCCTGGCTCTCAGAGGTCCATCTCGTTCTCTCAGCTGTGTTCGCGCCAGGAAACGTTACTGCTTTCAGAATATTGCTTCGAGAAGGGATGGACCCGAGCCGCTCTTACGACTTGGTCGTTATCAATTGCTATATATTTTTATCTTAGTTTTATTTCTGGATACGCAGTATAAGCCTAGAGTTGCATGCTAACTGGTCGACGCATCGAATCATGGCGTGCATTGGGCTCGTAGATCGCTTCTCCAGGTCGCATCTATCAACCAACCAACCAGCATCGGAGCTGGAATGCTCCCTCAGCCTTACAGGGACCAGGCGTCGACGTCGAGAGCAAATCTCCATCTTTTCCTGTCTCTCTCTCTTTTCTTTCGTTCCACCTTTGACGTCGAACTAGGTGGCCTATCAGCCGCGTCGACGACGCTGAATGGCTAGCCTAGATGATTCTTGAAGTTTCTCTAGACGAATCGGAGATTATTCTAGAAACGAGACTAGAGTAGAGTAGAGTAGAGTAGAAACCTGGATCGATGGTACTTTTCAGCTTGTCTCATTCGCAAGACGTAGATCGATTATTGAACCACGTAACTTGGTTTCTTTCTTTTTTCTTCCTTCCCCTATCTGCTCGACGTTACTTTTTGCACTTGGCATCCAAGATCCTCTTGCGTAATTGGCACAACTCTGTCTCCCTCTCTCTCCCCTGCATCTTACAAATACTACGAAACTTGCCATGTGCAACCGAGACCGAGGAGTGGACCCCAGAGCCGGCCGGCCGAGAGGAGTGGATCCACCGTCGCCGCCATCCCGACATCGTGGACGGGGGCCGTCAACTTAAAAAAAGAAAAAAGAAAAAAGAAAAGAATGAAAAACATGGAAAACGCATGCCATCGAATCGTATACGAGGGACGGCTTCTTCCAACATCTTCACTATGCACGATAACCGAAGCCGGTAGTCGCTAGCGTAACTTCAGCTTGGTGTTTTAACTGCGTTTTATACATCCGTGTCGTCTAAGTGGCCACCTCGACCTTCCCGCGAGTCCGCTTCGGGAAGTTCATCTTGGACTTACATATCTCCCTTTCTTTTCTCTTCCGCAGACCAGTGAAACAAGATGTAGCCTCTCAGATCCTGTGTGCTGCGTAGCATCTCCGAGTCTCTCGGCCTTGGCGATGAAGTCGTTCCACGTCGAACCAGAGATGCCGACGCCGAGTCCATGTTGCTGGGTGAGCTGGTGATTCGTGCATCTGTGCATCTATGTCGACGAAGACGAGGCCTCGTAGCTACGAGATACGTATATAAAATGCTGGTCTTCCTCAAAGCACTGATCATGACTTCTCGAATCATCTCGAAACATTCTTCAAGATCCACGATCTTGATACCAAAGCTCCGGTACCCTTTAAAACCTCCCTTGTCTCCCTCTCTCTCATTCGCTTCGTGGCCGATACGTATATATATCATGGAAGACGCAGCCAACTCTGTTCAAGACAGCTCATCGGAGAACCACCAAGTCAACAATCGTGCAGTGAACCGCAGACTCGATGTCGCTCTCCTGCCTCTCCTGTCTCTTCTCTACCTGCTCAATGGCCTGGACAGGGGTAATGTTGGCAATGCTGAAACTCAAGGTTTTTTTAATTCCTTTCTTTCTAGTTATATATATATACTCATATATACCATAACCTTACCTTTTAGAAGCTACTGGGTTGTCCACTAACAGCGTCCAGGATTCACTCACGACATTGGCGCTCACCCAGATGATCTCAACGAGGCCGTCTCCCTCTTCTACGTCACCTTTGTCATCTTACAGGCCCCTTCGGCGGCGCTGGGACGTTACCTAGGTGGTCGCAACTGGATCGCATTCATGATGGTAAGCAACTTTCGTGGTATCTCAGGTTGATTAAAGTTGATGAGCCGGCTAACTCTCTGCAAAGTTCTCTTGGGGCGCCGTTACCATCGGCCAGGCTTGGGTCAAAGGGCGCGGTAAGCCAGCCACCACGACAACATCATCTTTCTTCAAGGCCGAGAAACTGACTCTGAACGGATCTAGGCTCCCTCATCGCCACACGCCTTCTCATAGGTGCCTTTGAGGCCGGCTTCTACCCGACCGCAGTCGCCTATCTCTCGGACTTCTACCCCAAATACGACCTCGGCCTCAGGCTGGCTCTCTTCTATGGCCAGTACGCAGTGGCCGGTGCCTTCTCCGGCTCCATCTGTAAGTCAACCGCTACCTCGCAACCTAGCACTCTCCCCGCACACGTCGCTGACGCCAGCAGCATACGGCATCTTTCATCTGAAAGGTGGCCCCTTGAAGAATTGGCAATACCTCTTCATCATCGAAGGCAGCCTCACGTGTCTCCTCGCCATCATAGCATGGGCCTGGCTACCCTCCGGCCCCGGATCAGCCTGGTTCTTGACCGATGCCCAGCGCCAGTACGTGAAGGAGAGGATGCACCTCGACAATGCCGACTACATCAAGCATGGCTATGAGGCGGGAGGCAGGTTCCAGTTCACCAAGAGAGACTTTATCGAGACGGCCAAGGATTGGAGACTCTGGTACGTCCAGGTCCTCAACATTTGCGCCAGCGTACCGAGCGGTGCATATTCCGTCTTTCTGCCCTTGGTCGTTCAGGGGCTGGGTTACGAGTCCATCACGGCCAACCTCATGTCCGTCCCACCGTACGTCTGTGGCGCCATCGGCCTGTACATCTTCGCTCTTAGCTCAGATCACCACAAGGAGCGCGGCTATCACATTGCGGGTGGCATCTTGGTTGCCATCATCGGCCTCATACTCACTCTCACCGTCTCCTCGACAACCTCCAAATACATCGCTCTCTGCATCCTCGTCTCTGGTATCTACGTTGCAGCCCCGCTGACAGTGGCCTGGCTTGTGGGCAACAACCCAGAGCCAGGCAAGAGATCCTTGGTTCTCGGCATCAACGGCCTTGGTAACATTGGCGGCATAATTGGAGCGCAGCTTTTCCGAAAGAGATTCAGCCCTGAGTACGAGTTCCCATCATACATCACCCTAGGTATCCTCGCCTTTGCTGCTGTTGGGTTTTTATCGTTTCGCTATGTCCTTTCTGCGTTGAGCAAGAAAAAGATGGCTTTGCTGGCAACGATGAGTGATGAAGAAATCGAGCATGAGCGATTCGGCAATGAACGGTACGCAGATAGGAAGTTGACTTTCATGTACGGGCTGTAATCGCCAGATGGTAAATAATGGCTTCTTCCTGACCCAATCTGGCCAGTCAGAGAGGCAAGCAAGGTAGCAATAGAATGATCATTATGAAGAGGACTTGGGCTCTTGCTGCATGCTAGCCAGCTGACTATGCAAACCATGCTTCCCAACCCTCATTGCCATCTCCAGCTCCCTCTCCTCGTCTCGTAACCTAGCCTTGCTAGCGGCTACCTCTCGTTCCCGCTTCCTCTTCTGTTCTTCCACTGCTCGGTTTCTTTCCTCAAGGGCCTTCTCTCGCTTATCCCGCGCTTCGCGGAGTTTTGCCTTTTCGACGTCATCCTTGGCCGCTTCCAGGTCCTCGGGAGGCGGGGGCAAGCTGGCGACGAATGCCTCGACTAAGGGATCCCGGATCTTGGGCTCCAGGGATATGTAGCGAATATCGGTAAGAATCTGCGCCGGTAGTGCGGAGACAGATGATTGGTTGTTGAGAATGTGTACAGGTTGAGCTTTCAATAATGCCGCAAGATCGGACTTGAGTGTCGGCTGAGGAAGTTTCAATCGGTTGATGTGTTCTCGATAATACTTCTCGCGGTCCTTATCTGATAGGCTGTGATCCTTCATGGACCCCTCTCGTTTGTATTTCCTCTTGAACTCTGGCCAGTAGAGCTTCGGTGTTGCCTTCTCCTGCAGCAGCGCCATGTATGCGATTCGGGGGTCCTTCTTTTCCTCCTTTGCCCTCCGTTCCTTCAGCTCGGCAATCTTCTCCCGCGACCACTCGTCAAAGCATTCCCTCCGCGCCTTTGTCGTGTCCAGGGCCGTATAACGCAGATCATCCACGATCTTCCCCTCCTCCAGTAGTTTCTCCCAAGGACTGTACGGGCTGATGTTAAAGTCGTTGAGAAGATCTTTGAACAGAAATTTGGCATCCTCGTGTGACAGCTCAGCACCCTCGGCGCCTTCTGGCCAGTTCTCGGCGTTTCCGTCGTCGTAGTCGCCAGGTTCTAGACCATAATCATCTCCCATCGCTCGAAGTTGCATCGCGATGTCTTCCTCGGTGAACTCAACTGGTTGGTCGTCCTTCATATCTGTATCTTCGGTTCGGAGTCGCTTCGGAACGTGGCCATCGCCATCTTCCTCGCCCGCTCCTTCATCGTCCGTGACTTCCACTTCAACCTCTTCGTATTCGTCACTATCTCCCAAGTCGCCGTGTTGCGCGGTTACAGAGACTGGCACTCCTGGCTTCGGGACCAACGTTTTAGGGCCTTCCAACTTGGAGTCTTCCAGCTTCTCCTTGGCTCCCTCCTCCTTCGACTCGCTTGCAGCCTTATCTCGAATACGGGCCTTATCCAGCTCCAATATCCCCGGCATCAACTTCTCGGGTATGCGCCAGTAGCTGGTGTTCTTGTGGGGATTATACACAAATCGTCGCGAGTACTTCGTATAGACTAGGATCCAAGGTTCGCATCCAGGAATCGGCTCCTTCCTCCTCGGCTTATCCAGAGGCTGAGGCTTTGGCCGGCCCTCGAAGCCCCCGCGACCGCCACCAGGGCCAGATCGGAACTGTCGAGACTGCGGGCGTTGTTGTGTCGGGTTGAACTGAGCCATGTAGGCGTTCGCGGCGTTAGGGTCAGCGAGAGACCACGCAGGACCGAACGCATTTCCCACAGGCGCAGCAGAACCAAAAGCTGCAGGCTGTGGCGGCGGTTCATAGCCAGGACGCTTATATGTAGACTCCTTGGTTTCGGCGTTATAAAAATAGGTATGACCGCTGGGTGCTGTATGCTCGCTCCACCCCGGCGGGAGTGGCGCGAGCGTCGTAGCCTTGTGCGTAGATTTGAGCATTACAGCAGCATGTGGTTCAGTGCCGGAGATGACTCTGGTAAAGAGGAGAGGCGCGATCAACGTGGGGAATCGTCAAGGCGAGATAGAGAGTGATGATCGTGGTGGTGTGGAAGTCAAAGAATCTTGAAGCTCGGGCCAATCAGCAGCGGCAAGCCATATCAGAGCACTACGAACGACAAGCAGGAAAAGTGGACCCTCTCACCGCGATCCCAAGATCAGGGACAGCGGCGACCTGGCATCTCGACAGCGTCGTCATTATGCCCTTCTTTCATAATTAGGAACATACTGACTCACAACAAGCAAGCGTTTTCGGTTTCACTTTTATGCAAGTTTTTGGTCTTACAAACTTTTTTTCTAGCCATTTAGAGCGTGTCCAATATCGAGCCGCGGTCAAAGCCGAAGCATTTCGACGATTCTTAAGTGCGTTTGTCCTCGAGCCGCTTCGATTTCTAGGCGAAGCTCGACGTAGCGCGTCTGTACGATTATCAACGCTTGTTGAAACTCATTCGCTCGTTGTTTCCAATCAGGTACAGCGTCATCTTTGTGCAACATCATGGCCCCTACAAACGGCCTCGATGTAAGGCCGATCTCCTTCTTGAGGAGATACTGGAAGGTTTGCCGCATCTATGAGTACTGGTCAATGAAAGAAACTTAGCTAACACTGCTCTTCAAGACAACACATGCGCCAGATTATGTGGGATTCATATTATTGCTGGTTGGCTGGATATTGGTGAGCACTTCTTCCTGGCACCATCAACTCAACCTCCATGGCTCATCGGCTGATCCTCACCCTACTAGATTGCATTGTTCATCACACCCTTCCACCGCATGTTCTTCATCAACGATCTGCGAATCGCTTATCCCCACGCGGAGCATGAACGCGTTCCAGTGTGTGCGTTCAACTTTCCTCAGACACGACTGAAGCTACAGCTGCTCACTCCGTTGATCCAGATATGAACCTAGTATATGCCCTCCTCGCCCCTTTAGGAGTTTTAGTCGGCTACAACACCTTAGCGCGCTCGTCCGCATCCAAGCATGAGGTCACGTACATCTCATTCGCCATCTCCATCGTTCTTACGTCTTTCATCACAGACATCATCAAGAATGCAGTCGGTCGTCCACGTCCAGATCTGCTGGATCGCTGCAAACCAGCCGCAACAACTTCCGCCAACACCCTAGTCAACATCGACGTGTGTACGACTCCAGATGGCCATGTGCTTCAAGATGGATGGCGCTCATTCCCATCCGGTCACTCGTCCTTCTCCTTCGCTGGCCTCGGCTACCTCAGTCTCTTTCTGGCTGGACAGCTACACGTCTTCCGCTATTCTGCGGGGGGGCGGGACCTTAGCCGCGCGCTGCTATGCCTCCTGCCTCTCATTGGCGCCGCTATGATTGCCATTTCGCGCTGCGAAGACTATCGCCACGATGTTTACGATGTCTGCGTCGGATCCGCGTTAGGCATGTCAGTTGCCTATTGGAGCTACCGGAGACACTGGCCGCGACTGTCGAGCCCGCGCTGTGACGAGCCGTATCCGCGACCCGGTATCGACACTCAGCCCGGTTGGCAGAGGGTAGCGGACGAGGAGGAAGCCAGAGGGGCGGAAGATGTAGGGTTTGAAATGGATGATATGAGAGACGCGCGACGCTGATCACGAAGTAGGCCTAGCTTTGAATAAGGCTCTCTACAAGCGGGAGACTGTAACATGGAAACTGTTTTCTTTGCATCCTGGCGCATCATGGCAAGCTGTTGTTTGTGTCATCGCATTTCATGGTATTGTTGTTACAGTGGAAAGCGCAAGATGGCCCGGACCCCGTCTCACCAGCCAACGAACTCCCCATCTATCGAATCTAGAAGCTTATTTCTCCTCCGCCTCCTCATTCTTAGCCAGGTCGTGCTCCTTCAACAACGCAGTGATTTCATCTGCGCTCCACAGTCGGTGGTAGATCTTACCATCCTCGGTCTGTCCTACAGTCGCAAACTCGACTATAAACTGTTAGCCACCGGAATTGATATACAAGATGCGTGAGCTAGGCTAGCGCAAAGTGAAGGTAAGACTTACTCTTCTCGCTGCTCAACTTGGTCGAGTCCATGGTCTTGCTGAGGACCTTGACAGCCATGCCGCAAGCCTCCTTCAGCGTGCAATCCTCCTTGTAATCTTGCTTCAACAAGCTCTGGGCGCTCGCATTGTTGGCACCTGCACTCGTAGCCTTCCAGCCGCCATAGTTACCTGAAGGGTTGCTCAGGTAGAGTTGGAATTGCCGCCGAGGATCCCAACCGGCGTAGATGAATGAGACACCGAAGGGTCGGAGACCACCGTGCTGAGTGTAACCTTGCTTCAGATCGCAGAGGCGGCGCACGAGCTGCTCGCAGGGAATGTCTTCGTTGTAGGTAAGGAGGTAACGCTGGGCGGCTTGTCGGGCGTAGTTGATGAGAATATTGGCATCTGCCGTCATACCTGCGACGGCGCAGATCATATTACTGAACCAAGAGTTAGTGATTGATAACTTTTACTTCAGGAGGCATCGCATGGTGTGCGATCGGAGACGGGACCGTACTCGTTGAGGATGTAGAGCTTCTCCGCCGAGGTGTCTTGCTCCAGCAGCTTCGATGTGACCTTTCGCTCGGCAGCAAGGACAATGCCATCTTTGGCCAGAATACCGATGGCAGTGCCGGCATGAGAGATAGCTTCTAAAGCATACTCAACCTGGTACAGGCGACCCTCTGGTGAGAAGATTGTTGTCTAAGTCTTTTGTCAGCTTGGGCGGCGCTGGTTGGAGCTATGCATGGCAGGTGCGGCGGGCAAACGCACTCGGGAATCGTAACGGCGAGACATGATCGGGGAGGTCTGAAGGTGTGATGTGAACGGTTCGTATACGAAAGCAAGCTCTGGAAGTGCCGGTAGTTCGGTGCTTTCGACGTGGTGAGGTGGAGCTGCTGGGTGGAAGTTGGATGAAGTGTTGGTGTTTCGCCCGCTTGTTGGTACGTCGTCACAGAGCTCCAGGCACGGTCGCCGCGTTAGCTCTCCCAGACTCAGGCTGCTGGCCTTGCCTCGCCTCACTGGACAGACATTTGATACCTGAGGCTTGAAGAGACCTTGGGAGGTGGAGCTTCTGCAAGGCTGAGGTCGCAGTCAACAAGAACATGATTGCAATCGCAAATTAGAATATCGGCACTTGGAGAGAACTTGATCATTGAGAATATTGGGTAATGATGAAATTGAATCAAATGGTGAATCTATTTGGTTTATTGCACCTACAGTGAAAAGGCTGATTCAGACGTACCTAAGAGTGGTACGGAGCATTGGGCTTATCGCACTGCCACCATTACCTCGCCACAGCAGCCACATCTCCATCTTCATTGCTGCACTGGGCTGGGCTGGCAAGTGCCTCGTAGTCTATCCAAAGTTAGTTACCTGCCTGCCTACAGTACTTTACTCCGCATTTCGGTAATAAATTAGCAGGGAAGGCGTTCACCTCTGTGCTGCCACGCGCTTGCTCCCAGTTTTTGTCACCCAGCCTCCACTAGAAGCTTCCCTCCGACAATTTCACTTCTCTCGCAACCAACCTTCAAAGCTGGAACTTTTTCCTACCTCCACAACCCCAACAACCCACAACCATCGCCTTTTCGGTTCAAAAAACATATTATTTCTGATAACGCTGGGAGACGGCACAGCTTCGGGGCTCAGAAGGTATTAAGCTCTATACTGTCGACTTTGTTACGATAGCTGTCGCATTCTTTCTCCGCACGTCCGCCTGGCCTCACGCGACCTATTCCGTGTCATCGCATTCTGCGTTCTCCTGCTTTGACATCCCAACAAGCTTCGTCGCATTACGCGATACCAACGCGACAGAATCGTGCCCCTTCTTGTCACTTGGCGCGCCGTATCTTTACCTGGCAGTTACACTGAGAAGCATCTGCGCTGAATTTGGCTGGGAGGACTCGCTGTGATTAGTCGTGACTCTTAAATATTTGCCACGTAGTAGTTCAATTGCCCGTTCGACGCTGCAGGACGTTGCGCGTTACGCTGCAAAGTATACATATCTCCAGAAAAAAGAACGAGTCGTTCGCAACGACAGAACCCACGCAGCTTCAACTTTCATCGTATCAGCACCCTGCTTCTGAGCTTGGACATCATGTCTGGTGAGCTATAATGGACCCCAATACCACTCCTCATTAAAAACGGCGCAAGTGTCGTGAACTGGAAGTCGTGAGGAAACCCTACTGACAACCCTACTCTAGAGGCTGAGCCGAGACGATCAGTGCGCGCTACCAAGGGCCAGCACACGAAATCCTTCGACGAACTAGAACCTACCATCGCTCCTAAGAAGCGGCAAACGAAGAAGACGAAGAAGGCTAAGGAGATGGAACAAGGCCAGGATCAGCAGCAAGGCCACGACCAGGAGCAAGGGCCAGAACAAGGACAGGGGCAGGAGCAGGAGCAGGAGCAGGAGCAGGAGCAGGAGCAGGAGCAAGCTAACGAGCAAGAGGAGGACCAGGACCAGGACCAGGACCAGGACCAGGACGACGATGAGGAGGAAGAGATTATACGGTGTGTCTGCGGCGCGACTGAGCAGGATGAAGATTCAGGCGAGGCCTGGATAGCCTGCGAGACATGCGGCGCATGGCAGCACAATGTCTGCATGGGTGTAAGCTCCTTCGAAGATGAGATACCGGACAATTACTGGTGCGAGCAGTGCCGCCCAGACGATCACAAAGAACTGTTAGAGGGTATTGCCAAGGGCGAGAAGCTTTGGGAGGCCAGGCGGAAAAACCATGAGGAGAACAAGAAGAAGAAGAAGGGTGGCAGACGGAGCAAGGGAAAGCGAAACAGCGACCCAAAGGAAGAGATTGAGAGATCGGGCAGTACCAAGTCGAAATCATCGCCGGCGCCGGATCTGGGCAAGGAGAAGAAGGAGGCTACGACAAAAAACACCAAGCGAAAGTCTCGCGATGAGTCTCACGAACCCGACAGCAAGGTTTGTTCTACTGTTGAATCCCATCCCTTGTTCCGAAGAGGTCTAACTTACATCTGATTTAGTATCCTAAGCTGCGTCGCGTGTCAGAGAACGAGGCTGTTCCAGGAACGAGCGGCTATGTGCCGCCTGCCGACCTAGCCAAATCGATTGGAGAACTTCCTAGCAGTCGCGCTGGTCCTGCAAAGGCTCTTCTCAAGTCCATCAGCTATGTTGTAGCAACTATGCAGAAGCAAGGTGACGTGGAACTAGACGAAGGCACCACTGTAGAGAGTATATCCGAAGGCTACGCTATTCAGATTGAACGTGCTGTCTTCGATACGCACCCAGCGACCAAAGGTCAGAAGGAGTACAGCTTACAGATCAAGACGCTCCAGCACAATCTCAAGAACAACGCAGAGCTTTGCCGTGGCCTTGTTGGCGGAACTCTTTCGCCCTCTGCCCTGGCTGTTATGACTTCGGAGCAGCTTGCTTCTTCAGAGAGGCAGAAGCAAACAGCTGAGATGAAGGCAAAGGCAGAAAAGCAGTCAATTCTGTATACATCAGAAACAGGACCTCGCGTTCGGCGTACGCACAAGGGTGAAGAGGTTGTCGATGATGAGGGCTTCATCAATAGCGATGCCCCAGCACCTCTTCCATCAGGCCCCCGCCGTCCGGCTCCTCAAGACGTCAAGAAGGAACCGACGGGGAGTCAGAAGGTCGACTTGGCATCGCACCCTGCGTCTCACGTTGAGGGCGAACAACGATCGCCCAGTAATCCCAACTTTGACATCACCAAAGTCTTCTCGAGCGTCAAGTCGCCAACTGTTGGTCAACAGCGTCGACCTTCTGCGCTGGTCGGGCAAGCTAATGGACCTGGCGTTGACCCCGATGTTGACCGTATGCTTGAGGAAGAGAACGAATCCCCCCCTTACTCGCCCACGGAAGAAACGCAAGACCCAGATGTGGTTTGGCGCGGCTCACTGGCTATGAGCTCGATTGCCGACTTTCCAGCTACAGCCAAGCATATCGGTGGTGCCAATTTTGCGGCGGTTGGCCCATGGTCTGAGCTGATCCCCAAGCGCCTGGCTGTGGCTGGTCGTATCACGCAGCAAAGTGCGGTGGAATATCTCTGCAGCCTACGCTATAGCAGTATGACGGACATCATCGTTGTAAATCTCACGCCGGTTTCTCCTGCTGCGCATGACGAATTCCATGCATTGATCAACTACTTTGTCAGCAAGAAGCGATACGGAGTGGTGGGCGATAAGGTTGCGGGCAACGTGCGCGACACATACCTCGTGCCTGTGCCGGCTGGAGAAGGTAACTATCCCGAGTTTATGCTAAACTTGATGGATAACAAGATCCCCAAGACGCGGCCTGAGCCGATGCTACTGGCCGTCTTCGTCTACCGTAACGACCCCGATCGCCTTCGGCAGATGAAGAGCGCCTCGCCTGGTGGGCAACAAGATAGCGCTGGCAAGACTGCTTCTCCCGGCGGCTACGGGCAGCGCAGCAATTCAATGTCCATGTCAGGACCGGCTTTCTCGCCAGCTACGCCTCAGGCGCCACAGGGAGCGTTCGGTGCCCAGGCCGCGCCTACTCAGCTACAATCGACGACGCCTGTCCCGATCCCACAACCCCCTCACTCAAGACTAGCAAACGCAGCTCCAGCTGCACAGGCAGCTCAGCCATCCCTACCGAGACAGGTATCGGAAGCCCAAAAGTTCCAGGCGCAACAGGCCGGAGAGGCTATTGCCCGGGAAGTGTTAGGATCACTCGTCAACGTGCCAACCGTGCAGTTCCTCCTACCGCAAGCATACCAGATGTCGCGGCGGGAATGGGAGGTGATTCGAGGTATCTTTGACCGAGATCCGCGCGCAAGGGAAGATTTGCAGCATCTGGGAATATTACTGGAGAAGGAGAGTGCCGAGAAGAAGGCGGAAGGTCATACATAGGGTTACCGGTGCATGTTCATGTTCATGTTCAT
>QUZF01000004.1:221532-374872 GCA_003693555.1 Coccinonectria pachysandricola
TTCATGTTCATGTTCATGTTCGTGTTCGTGGGTGTGAAGATGACTTGCTTGGAGTACATTGAGAAATCAGTGGTCGGGGAAGTTGAAGGATAATGAATAAAAAAGGAGGCAGTGTGTTTGATGGGTTGATTAAACAGATACCAATCCGGTGGGCGGCGACTTTTATCTTCTATGATCGTATCTTCCTTTCTGAGCGAAGAGACAACCTGCATCTACATAGACTAGCTACTGGGCTAGCCATGGACATTGTCAAACTCCAAGCAGCTTCTATTATTATCTTGTCATTTACGTCCATCGTTGCTGCGACCCGGGATACCTTGAAATCAGCAGCAATGAAACAAGTCAGACGGACCCTTAGAACCAGGCTAAATAAAACGTCCCCCACAATGATGACGCAACCCCAGCAGGCTTAGGGGGCCAAGTCGAGGCGCAAGCTTGTGAAGTGAGGCGTACCTGTATCCGAATAACATCAACCGACCTGGTATTTCTTTCATCACCTCTTGTATACTTAAGAATACTTATACAAGGTATTGCATACTAACTAGTACTCTACTCTACTCTACTCTAGTAGCTGACCGACATCTTGCGTGCAGTTCTCCTCCCAGCCTCACATACGAAAAAGAAAGCCAAGTCGCAATCGCCATCAGTAAATACCCCAACCAGACACCCGCCAGTTCACACCCACATACAAAAGCCTTCGATCCTCAGAAATGGCCTGCACCTCTGCACACTCGCCCCTCGTCGATGCCAACGGTCCTGGCAGCGCGGCTACCTCGATCGCCGAGAGCATCATGAAGCCTGCCGGGGCGACGGGCGGAAAGACGAAGTGTATCGACTGCGGCGACTTTGATTGCTGCTGCATTCCTTGCACGATTCTGTAGGGTATTGGAGCTGTCGTCGTATGGGGACAGGCAAAGCGATGATAGATTCTTGCTGGCGTGGCGTGGTCATGGCATGTGGACAGTCATGTTGGTGGGTGAATAGGGCAAGCAACTTCGGATGGTTGAGTTCTTTGGTAGTCGTTCGTAGGAGATAGATTACGGCAAACAAGCGAGTGTTTTTAGAGAGACCTTCTTCTTCTTCTTCTTCTTTTCCATCGCTTCTATCTCTTGATCCGTGTAGTATGTGAGACGTATCTCACACGCTGCTAAATATTTACGAACCGCTGGCTGGCTACAATCTCTGGGCGCAGCGAGGACCCTGAGGATATCCCCTCGGACGACTATGCTTTGGTGCCAATTCAGCAATCAGGGCGTGGCGCCCACCATCTATACAACGTACCGTTCTTTTAGCCTAGCTTGTCCCATTTGTCCACCATCGATTGCAGGCTTGAGTATACAACGCTTGTGAGAGAAGGACATGATTGAGCCTGGTCAAAGAACTCACGCTGAAAGAGGATGCGTGAACATTACCAATGAACCACTAAATGATGCGTGGAAGACCCTAGATATCAGACTGATGTACTGGTAAGATTTCGTTCGTTTCGAAAAGTAATGCGCCAACAAGCCGTGGCAGACAGCCTCCTTGACTGCTTTGTCGCTCATGGCGTGCAGCCTGATATCCGATAGATAATTGGGTGTAAATCGCGACACCTAGTCACCATCACTCAAGCATAACCAGAATCTGCCGCAGCCCAAGTATCTGCCTCCCTCTCCAGTCTTACCGCCTCCCAGTCCTCCTCCTCCACTTCGCCTCTCGGTTTCGGGACCTCAGGCACGCTCAAGCTCCCTAGGCCATCTAGCACTCGCCTTGCCTTATCGACTTGTGCGCGAATGGCCATTGTCTCGCTACGCGTGCGGTCTAGGTGATCCTGCATCATAGCAATTGCTAGTTCGCGCGCCTGATGCGGTCGGTATTCGTTGAGGATGTGGTGGAAGTTGATGAAAAGTGTGCGCAAGTCCTGTACCTTGTCGGCAGCATGAGCAGGGTTACGCGAAAGCGTGCCGGTGAGCTCGAGGAAGTTCAGGAGTAGAGATTTTGCGAGGCGCTTGAGCTCAAAGGCACGGTCAAAGTGTTTGGCGTCTTTAGAGTCGATGGGACCTGCAGAGGGGAGGTTGGTGATGCCTTGTTCTTCTAGAGTCGGGAGCTTATCATCTAGCTACGAGACGGTCAATATTCCTACAGAGTAATAAAAAGGCGCCCATCATTGAAATCGTACCATGTACTGGCTACCAAATACTCTCCAGCGCCCATCAGCCGGCTCCGATGGCGGTTGGAGATTGATAAGCTCATCTGGTAGATCCGGAATTCGAACTGTCAGTGGCTCTCCACCATGCTCTTCGATATATGACGTCTTGAGTTCCGCAATACGTGCAATCTTATCCGGTGTAAAGTCATTCCAGAAGGGTGGCGGGTTAGGAAACGTCGAGGAAAGTGAATGTGGTTCTTGTTGGTCGGCCATCTCGCCTTATACGCCGGTGTTGTCTTTCACAGAACCAGGGCAATTCAGATGTGCTGACAGAAAAGGACTTGGCGATCCAGACCATCCACTT
This sequence comes from Coccinonectria pachysandricola, assembly GCA_003693555.1. NCBI lineage: Eukaryota > Fungi > Ascomycota > Sordariomycetes > Hypocreales > Nectriaceae > Coccinonectria > Coccinonectria pachysandricola. The sequence goes on from QUZF01000004.1 coordinate 224,025, forward strand.
GGTCTCTGTTTATATCAACCACTGGGGAAGATGGTGGTACTCGTTGAAAGAAAGCCAATGAGATGAAACCAAACGAGAGCGAGCGCCTTGAACTGGCAATTTGCCAACGTAGATGAACAAAAGACTACGCGCAATGCAACTTGAAGTACGTTCGCAAACTTATGGCGATATCGGGTGAGCTCCACGTGAGATGTTCAAAAGTCGCGAAACTGCTGGTGATGAAGTTCGTGGGAGAAGCCTCGCTGAGCGAGGACTCGAGGAACAGCCGCTGTTATCGATAAGCCCAAATAGCAACTTCCTTCCTTCCAAGTTCCATGTTGGTGAAGCTGAAGCTTCGACCTTTGCGCCGGCTAATCCCCGGCGGCGGTTCGAATTCCCCGAACTGCGATGGAACAACTTCCTTCCTTCCCACCTTATCCTCACCTCAGTTCCTATTCGCATTGTCATTCTTTCTATCCTCCTTACTACCTATCACGACTATCTAGTCCGCGATACCAACAAAAACAAAGGTCGAATTGAGACAGTGTAGTGAAAGTCTCACTTCAAGTCATTTACTATAACAGGCTCCCACGTATTCGGCAGCTCTCGCAGCTGATACCTATAACCAGATTGCCCCTCTGTCGTCATCTCTTTTGGTCCTCACCACCACCCCTTCGACTTCCCCACATTCCACTCCCTCAGTATGGCCGACGTACGCGCCTTACTGCGCCAACAACGAGCCGCCCGGCGCATCGAGCACCCATACGCCGCCTACTCCGAAGCCGGAAAGCTTCTCTGTACCGCCTGTCGCGTGCTCATCAAGACCGAAGATCTTTGGAAATCACACGTGCAAAGCCCAAAGCACAGTGCGCATGTTTCAAAACGAGAGTCTGAGACACAACAACAAACCCAACCTGAAGCCAGCCACGAAGATGTCGTACAGCAAGAACAGCCGGCGCTAGCAGTAGGAAATCAGGCTCAGAAGCGAAAGCATGACGAAAGCGATGAGGATGTTGGTCCTAACGGGGATGGCGATGTGGACATGGAAGATGCTACGAAGAGGAAACGCAGCAAACCCGATCCGTCACAACGACCCGAGACTGAGGTCGAAAAGGACCGCGACAGCCAGAACCTCACCCCGCCTCCTCAATTAACCAGAAGAACATCCGCGACACCATCACAAGGCGTAGAGATGATGATCCCCTCTCGCCCAGCAACACCAGCCCGTCGTGACGGCTCCTCCGGCTCCACCCCAGGCAGTCATCTAGCCTCCAACACATCCACTATAGCAGCTTCAAACGAGGCCAGACCTAACGCGCCAAAGCCTAACGGCAATTCCACGGCAGCACAAGGCCAAGTAGACGAAGACGAATGGGCTGCTTTCGAAGCAGACATCGCCGCCACAACAGCTCCATACGACGACGACGCAGTGATATCAGCGCCTGCGATGACAACAGAGGAGGCTGCCGCTGCCGCCGAGGCCGAGGAGTCCGAGGCGCAGAAACGGCGCGCGCAGGTGGATGTGGATTTGGAGGATGAGCGCGAAGAGGCGACGCGCGCGTTGGAAGAAGAGTTTGAGGAGATGGAGGAGCTCGAGGCCAGAGTAAGAAGACTAAAGGAGAAGAGGGAGGCCTTGAAGAAGGCGAGGGGGGGTGTGGACGTTGATTCAGCGGTAGTTAAGTCACAAGGCTTAGGGAAGGAGAACTCGAATAATGCTGCTGGTGCAGATAGAGGAGAGGACGATGAAGATGAGGATGTGGATGACGAGGACGAGGACGAGGACGATTGGGATGACGGATTTAGGTTCCGCACCACATAGCATAGCGCTCGAATTGTAAAAGCAGTCATTATTGAACATGATGTTACAAGCTATCAACGACAAAGCATAGAATCTACAAATGGCAGACTGCTGGCTCATAGTTGGCCGGTCTTTGACCCGATTACAGAAGCCGCTTGAGATTGTAGACGGTTTGATATGTTGTCGTTGGAACAGGCCACCGGGGCCACTCATACATAACAGACCATACCCCCAGCCCCACGGAATGCATACACACTTGCTAAGGAGTCCTGTGCTATAGAAGCGCAGGCAATTCCTATAAAAACCATCACGACAGAGAGCGTCATCAAACTTCAAACATGCTCAAGCCCGAGAAGTACAAGTCCCCTCTCACGCGGAAACATACAAGACTTACCGAACAACAAGGTCTTCACCCTTACCAATACGCTCCCAGAACCTACGCAACTTCCAGACTCGTCCAATCCCCCGACTCTCGTCCCACTGCTTCACCACCTCTTCGCGCTCTTTAACCTCGCCCTTCCACTTTCCCGCAATCCACCGCCGCAGCCCGTCCTTGACACGCTCCTTCTCGATTGCCTTCTTCTTAGCAACGAGCCCTGGCGCAATGAGCACAGGACTCATACCTGGCACGCACTCTTGTGGTAAGACTGCGCGCTCGACAAGAGCCGCGGCAGAGGGTCTAGCGGCGAGGCGGCGCGAGAGGCGGATGGATACAAGGGAGCGGGCGAGGCGGCGTGATACGACGGTTGTATGAGTAAGGAAGATATGGCGAGCGATGAGGTCTGCGAGGGATGGGCGAGAAGGCGACCAGAGGAGAGGCGGAAGCTGAGAGCGCGTACGGCGAAGGCGATAGTGGTGCAAGATGGGTGTGCAAGACAGGCTACGAAGTCGATGGTTTACCTGTGTATCCGGTCAGTACATTTGCAAGAGGTTTGATCAACTACAGTGAAAGGCGGCGTTCTTTTCCGTTGTTCATCTTTCTTGTCAGCGGCTCTAAAAAGAGCGGCTCGGGGTAGCTTGAGCTGGGCTTCGGATCAATAGAAGCACCTACCCTCGACGTCGCGAGCAGGTCGCTCACGTCCAAAAAATCAAGTATTTGAAAGAGGATCTCGTTAGGGAGATGTTCGAGATGAGGTGCAGCAGATGAATGTGTCGGAAAGCAAGGACAATCGTCCACGTCACGGCGGACAGCTTCGGCGTGAACTCCTGCGAGACAAGAGAGCTCTACAGTCTCGCGTTGGGCATCAGCGGCCGCAAAACACGCAGGGCCAGAGGCATGCTCATTGTCGACACCCAATTTCAGAGATGCATTCGAGACCGGTGTAGAAACGAGCAGAAATGACGGATGGCGCGTCTGCGGGATGAGCTGGTCGGCTCTGGTAGCAGTAGGCTCCATGGCGGATCACGCCTCGTAGGCGCGGCAGACGTGCCGAAGGACAAGTCACCAGGATATCGGGGGTGTCCTAATCAAGGTTTGCGGCCTTGCCTGAGAGGGAGTGAGTCGAGAAAGAGACGATATATTCCAACTGTCGTCCGGGGTGGTGAGAGTAACAAGACAATGATCCGTTCCGCTGGCCGGGGGGGGTTATGCGGAGGTAGTCATGCAAGGCGCTGGGCGTGATAGACGTCAGTGAGAATGGTCGTCACATGAGGCTATCCGGCTCGGCAGTGAAGCCGAAGACAAAGGCCGTGGTGACGGCCGAGAGGCGAGGAACTAGCGCAACGTGTGACAGCCGTGTGACGACCTTTTAGGCCGAAGGTCTTGGTGATTCCGAAGTGGGATAAGGAAAAGAAAAGAAAATAGGGCCCAAGCGCCAGGATGAAGCGCGAATGGTGCGAGAAGGAATGAGCGCGCAAGATAGTATGTAAGGTGGTCGCGTTTTGTGGCCGGCCCTGGATCGAGTGGTCGCGGCCAAAGGCGGTGGAAAGACACGGCCGAGGCCTCGTGGAGAACTGTTCGACAAGGTAGGTAGCTTTAGGCAGTGAAACAGGCAAGCGGATAGTGAGAGCACGAATCGAATGTGACGAAGACGAGCTTGTGCATCAAGCAGGACCGGACCGAGAGCGTAGTGCAACCGTCTATGAGGCGGACGATGGCAAGATGGTGCGAGGAACGTGGTCGATCACTTGAGGGAACTGCTAGAACGAAAGTCGATAGCTATAGCGTGTACCGATTTTTTTAAGAGAAATAAAATAAGCTCTTTCTTTTGAGGAGACGTCACGAGGAGGAACGGGGTAGGCAATAGGATAGAATCTTTCGAAACCAAAACATTGAGAATGATGCAGTTTGGTGGTGGAGGTGGTTGTTGTTTTTTGAGTGATGATGATGCGGGAGCAGAAACGTGGGGCTGTAGAGCGTTTCGCTGGGTGGGGTAGGAGGCGGCTAACAGAGGCGCCACTGTGGCTACTGACAGCTCGGGCCATGGAGACGCTGCCTACCCTGCGTTTCAGTAAATAATGAAAAAGGGTTGGCTTGTTTAACCGTTAGCATATCGTATACCTAGCTTGAACAGCAATTAACATGTGTTAGATACGAACGTATCTTAGGAGATATGGAATGTTTAAGATGAGGTCTCTGTATGAGCGTTGTGTTTATCAAAGTCATTAGACATGATAACTTATGAGTTTACGTAATAACACATTCATTTCTCGGCTCTATTAGAATACTGATTTCCTACAGGCGCCTGTGTAGAAGATAAAAGCGAGTTTTCCCTCTCGCCAATGTTAAGCATTCAAGAATACTTTCGTCATTTTGCTACTCTACAAACCTTTAGATAAACAGAAAGTTGCTATTGCACTGGTAATTCTGGATCGGTACCCGAGATGAAGGTGAATCTGTGAGGTCAATTAGCTTCTTGCAGTGTTCCGAGGGTTGGACTGAGTTTGAAAAATATAGCAGTTTAGAAGAAGCACTTTGTAGAGTACCAAACAAAGGTGTCTATCTGAACGCAAGTTACAGCGAAAGTCATTCCACTCTAGTTCGCGGTCAGACCCTTGTCTATGTGTCCAAAGTCTCATTCGCGATAACTTCTTGCGCCAAGCATCGTATAGTGACCACTCCGTTCACTGCCAACCTCTATGGTCTTGTGACGCGAAAGCAGAATTCTAGAGTCTGTGTTGCGGTCGCGTTCTTGGGCCACCCTCTCCAGAAGCCCTGGCTGTTAAGCAACAACTTCCGATCCTTGTCTCAACCGTGATGGTCCGATGGCGCAAGTCGTCAGTTTCCCGTCTGCAAGCTAGCCCTACTTTGACTTTGATCGCTCCCCTCGGCCATTTATCACGTTGTCCTGGTCGTCGTCACAGTGAGCCGGATGCCCAATCTGACAAACCCTGCAAAATCCACCTCGATGTATAGCTGCGGCCTCAAAGGCCCCGGTGCTCCTCACGTCGAAACTACTTGCGTCTCGATAATCCCAGGCTTCATCAGGCTGAGACCTAACCTAGCTCACGCTGTGTCAAATAGCACTGAGCCTCTTGATCTGGTCTGTTTTCAGGAGTCGTCGGTCGGTCGGTCGGTGGAAACAAACATGGCAGGTAGTTGCGAAGGCAAACACTTCTACCGATCTAAACGCTTTCAACTATCCCATAAACAAATGTTGATAAAAACCCACAATCGATCTTGCTTATCAACAAGCCTGCGATCAGGTAAGAATGCCACCCTGATTCACCAACTTAGTCTTCACATATATTGTCCAGCTTCGAGTTATGGCACTTAGACCGGTGAAGTCGAAGGCAAATTGTGCCACGACGTCGGCAGGTACAATGTCACAGCGGCTCAGTTCGTTACCCTCTTGCCAGGGTCTAGAAGAAACATGCTGACCGGGGTAAACTCACGTCTTCCAGGATGGTTGTTGTTGTTCACCCCGGCTCTCAGCCAATCATGGCTACTGTTAACGTTCCCTGCGACGACTTTAGAAACTCCTCATTTGTCGCACAGCTCCAACCTGCGCTCACCCAGGGTCTTGATTAGTGAGCCGTTTCTTGTCATCTTTTATTTTCCCCATACGTCTGTTCTGATCCTGAAGTTACGGAATGCATTTTGCCCATGTTACGCTGCGGCTGACAAGCGCAGATCCACAAAAATGAATAATAATTAAAAGCTGAAACATCGTCGAGCGGGGCCGCTCAATGCTTCGTAACCGTCGTGACTCGCTGCGATCCAGCCTTTGTTTACCGGCTGTCCTCGGCAAACGACACATGGCTGCGATACCATAACAAGCCCTAAGTGAAATTGACACTTCCAAGCTAAGCAAGCACTGATCTCAACCTGAACAAGTAAAGCAGCTGTGACGGGCATATGCAGGGTTGCTGAAACATGTGATTTGCGACAACGTCCTAGTCTAACGAATCCGATCTAAGCTCGAAAACATGTAACAGCCCCTGGTTATCCGAGTAATGGTAAGGAGCCGGCTAAGCGCTTGCCAAGGAAGCGAAATAAGAAATGTTTCCATACCTGCCGTCGGATCGAGAAACAGTAGCAAAATAGTTTCGTTTGGCATCAGAATTGCCGCGCGTTTTAATGAACTGCGTTGCTGACTAGGCTATGCGTATTCGGTTGAACTGCGCCGTTGCGCTTCGGCTTAGAGGCCTCCTTTCCCGACTCTTGCGATCGTCTATGACCGTCGCGCCGAGGATGAACCTTGAAGTAGGAGAGCCCAAAAGCGGGCCGACCCGGCCGCTTGAACGGGCCGTCGCGAAAGCAGCTTTAGACTCACGACGCTCCGCTCCATCTTCTTCAGGCAGCCTACACAACTTTGACACATGCTTCTCACAAGATTTCGCGGGTATAGAGCACTGTCTGCAACCCACCATCAACCGCGAGCGTAGGGATTGATCATACCTAAACATACCCGGGTCTCAGTCTATTGCTTTTGTCAGCGGTTGCTCCCTAGATATCTGCTACCGCACTCAACCAACTGTCAAAGTAACCTAAGAGGCCTGGATTCGTCGCTGGCGCATCTCTTTCCAGGACCAGTTAGCCAGCTCTTCCCCACAAACAGTTTGCGTTGCATGCTGAGAGGTGCCGTACTCTTGTTACATCTCGTTGATAGGGTACCTGGGATATAATTGCTCGTATCGTGGAGAAGATTGACGTTAGGCAGAAATGTAGCTACGTTCCCCATCAGATCAGGAAGTTAGAAATAGGCATGCTGTTTGGGGGATGTGTTGTTGACGTCGTATCAACAATCGGGGATCGATAAGCACGGGTCAGAGACCCCGGAATGGGAAGCGATGTGATGCAGCAGCCGGCCGCCTTTTTGGCCAGAAAGATGCTGCCACGTTGTCTGTTCTTTCACCATACTCAAGATATATTGCCTCTGGAAAATCTCTTTGTCGGCCGGTCTTACCTGCAGCGAGTGAGCGGGAATATGGCCCAAGATTGACACGCGAGGGGGACTTACGGCTTCTCATGTGAGTCGATTGTCATGCACGAAAGACATGCAAACGGTCCGCTGTTCCATTTTATACTATGGCGCCCTCGCACAGATTTGGCGTGGTCTTTGTAGAGTTCGCCCTGTCCAACTTTTACAAGACTCGACAGCCTTACCACTTTAGACGCTAATGCATGAACGATATCGAGGAAAGCCTAAATAGATCAGCCTACTTGTTGCAACGGTGATGTACCAGGGTACACAGGAGTCCCATCGCGTTACTAGGCATGTATGGTAAATCATGACTTGCGCTGCAACGCAACTGCCTGGGCTATTGCTCCTGGGGATGCAAGTTTGTTACGCCCGGCAAGGAATGTGGGTAGATTCAGAAGAAGCCGCATGAGGGTGAGCTATTGCAAATTGACTTGTCGTCATCGAAGGTCATCTGATCCACTTACGGTCATTGTAAGTATACCCCAAACGAGGATGTAGTGAGGGAGGGGAGAGGGGTGAAGTCATCCAGGTGTGATTCTTGGGAAGGGAAAAGCGGTAAGTAAGCTGTAGTTGTGCCATACCAATGTGATGACTAGGAAAAAGAGAAAGGAAGATGATAGAAGAGCGATTGGAAGCTTCATCATGAAAGTTCTCGTAGTGACACGGCTGGTGTCATGGTATAGAAACCAGTCACTCTTTCATTGTTCCTTACCACCCCGAATGAAGTGATCGTAAAGCGAATCAGAATCCAGACACTCACCGAAAGCGACAGCATATTCAAAGCTAAGCGGCCAGAATCCCCTTGTTCTCTGACACTTGTCCATCCTCGGGACGAACCATGGGCCCCACTGGTGGCCGCAGATCAAGGCACCTCTTTATGTACGCTCACTGACAAAGACTGGCCGAGGCCCGCAGCGGGAAAGACACAAGTATCCCTGGAAGTAATATAACCGACTGGAATGACCTTGTTGATGCAGAAAAGATTCAGTGCTAGCTCGATTTAGGGCGTCGCCGGGGTCAACAGGAGTAGAAGGGTTAGATAAGAGAAGGAATAGGAAGCTCCGCCCACCAGTGGACCAGATAAAATTATGAACATTATATGAAGGCGAGGTTAGCAGACGAAATAGGGCGAGCAGCCCTGTGAACCTTGATAGGTAACTCTTATGTAGCTGGCAGATGCTCTTCTCGTGCGGCACTGTCCAATTCGCTTGCCCCTCCAGCTCTGTTTTTTCTCAACATCTGCGACATACTGCCGCAGTAGGATCTCGTGGTGTGGAGGGTGACGCAATTTGAGCTTCGTTTAGAAAAGATGCTGTGTTTGTATCAGAAGAGCAACATGTGACGGCAAACTTCCACCAGAGTTTGGTGAAGTTCTAGCATTGAATCAGCGACATCAACGTACGAAGTAGCTTGGGATCAGGTTCCAAATTGTAGATTGTACAGCAAACAAACGGAACGGCTCATAAGAGTAAGAAGTTGGACAGCATGGAAAGGATGAATAACGAAATAGCGACTTGAATTCAGCCACAGAACGCACACACATACACATACACACACGCAAACACACATGTTGACGCATCTTGTAGGTGGAGACATACGCACAGGGTTGGGCGTACAGCAGCCGTTGTTGGGCCTAAAGCTCGATGCTGCAGGGCCTGTGAAGTAAAGCTGTCTTGCTCGACGTCACTCCAGGCCAGGAACAAACGAAGCAATAAGGTGCTCAGCGGCCGGGGTGGTCGCAAGTTCGAGGAAAGGAGGGGGGTGTGGTGGTCGAGCTTGCGATGGGAGGGACGGACTATGGGGCATCAAGTAAGGATACCCAATCCACGTATCAAGCCCTCTTTTTATCCCGCAGGAAAGCAGCGACATGATCAAGAGTCGTTGGCTCGCGTGAGGAAGGGTGCTTGTTGGCTGCGAAAGTTCCACTGTGGATGGGGATGGTGGACGTTGGATGGACGGAAAGTGTTCGACAGTCGACTGGGTGAAGGACTGTGCCGGAGAAGTATAAGTTAGCTAGGGCTGCCCAGGTTGAGAAGATGAACATCCTCTCGTCAGCCCAGAGCGATATCATCATCACCAACAGCATCAACAGCAACATCAACAACAACAACGGCAGCAGCAACAGCAACGCCGCTTACCTCGACCAATCCAAGTCACAGGAAGCAAAGTGAAGCGAGTTGAAAACGTCGAAGACGAACTGTGTTAGCGAGAAGGCGAAGTATCGTGCGTGTCAAAAGTTCACCAACAAACTCAACATCTCGGTGACGACGAGAAAGCGAGTCGAGAGGACAGAAAAGAAGTAGAAACAAGGAAGGAAAGAGTGAAGGCTTAGAGTCAACTTTGAAAGAGCCCCTGTCGACCCCTTTGCTCTTGCCTCGTGGGAACCACATGCAATAACAGTCAGCACTTCACGAGCTAGCAACTCTCCAATAAGCGCGAGACAATTTACAACATTACAAATTCCATCCCGAAGTGAGAATTGATCACCAGAATACTTGTAAGTCGCACCGAGATTTCCTCAGGAGAGACGCCTATCACATCTGTGCTCGTACGGGGGAACAGAAAGTCCCCTACAGGGACGGCGGGATCATCTCGGAAAAGATGGGTAACTCTGACGGCGCTGGCTAACTCCGATTGCGACACTGCAGACGAACCATTTCCTGAAAGCCTAGTTCTCTTTGCGCGCCCACCGTCGCCACTCCGCAGCCCGATACCCAACTATGTGTTACTTCGAGCAAACCCGCTGGGCTTGCGGCTACTGGCGCTGGGGTCACTTCCGGCAGCAGTGCAACAAGGAGTACAGGATGGGGGAGACGTGCGGACTCAAGCTCGTCTACGAGACGAAAACAGAGGCCGATGTGTGTAAGCTCTGTCACGATACTGAGAAGAAGCAGCGTCGATACGACAAGATGTACCGAGACGTACAGCGCTGGCAGCGGGAGGGCAATCGGAACGCAACCATTGAGCGGACATGCGGCGAGATGCAGGATGTCATGGGCCAGATCTATCGCATGAGAGACGAGCACGATCGTAGGTTGCAATCTCTGGGTCAGGTATGTAGAGAGACCCCCGAGAGAGTTTCCCAAGTAGCGGCGAGAGGCAACAATGCATAGAGAGAAGCGCGACGAATACGACAAGACTAATGATATGCTCGTCTATAGTGATATCGGACGGTGATGAGGAGCGGCGAACAGAACGCAACCAGCACCTACAGAACATAAAGATTTCAAATATCAGGCTTACCATGGTATTAAAATCGGGGGGCCCGCGAGGATGAGGGAGAAGGGACAAGGTATATCTCATTTGACGACATTTCACGACTCAGCAATGTAACCCGGTCGATTAGGATAGCGCGTACCAGCATGTGGAAGACAGGCCAGGAAGAGAAGCATGCGCGGGTGCGCACAAACACAAGCACACAAAACGAAAATGAAGTTTGGGTAATACTTCGTTTGATTTGTTTTTCTTTCTTTATCCTATCCCTTTGTATGATGACGACCGGAAACCAAAAAGGGCACCGAGGGAGGCTATTAGGTGTGTTCCCAACATTTAGGCTAGCACATTTCGGATGACTTGCTATTTTCTACTTGATGCTTCGTCTTCATTGCGATGCTGCAGTATCTAGTTGAATGCAATGGATAACATATGGATCCTTGTTTCATCTTCCCCTGCTATCCGAAGCTGGCCCTAAACCTGGCGAGCCACTGCACAGACAGAGGGGCAGCAATCAAGGTGGGTGTGGACCAACACTGCTCGATCATCAGCGCCGCTACGTGAAATGCGTGCTTCTAAAGGTTGTACGATAAGAGGGAGAGGATGGATGCTGGCAGGCTATGTCGAACTCTGACAAGGGATTCGGCTTGAGAAGGGGGAAACAAAAAGGAAAAAAAAAACCCCCAGGAAAAAAAAACCTGCCCATGAGAGTGGAGAGGGGGACAATGATAATTTAGAGAAGGAATAGAGCAAAGCGCTCATAACTGGGTCGGCCAAGGAGTGAATCACTAGAGGAAGAAACCTTGAGATAGGAGACGAAGGTAGGTAGGTGCCCGAGAGTGCGAATGCTAGCTACCAGCCGGCATTTCGAAAGTGAGCAGCTCGTCCTTTGGCGGGGTCGAGAAAAAGACAGTGATCTGTAGTCTAATAGCTGAGGCAAGAAGGGTCTAGCAAGGTGGGTGACGGCATGATCATGAGCAGATAACCATCTGCACATATGCCTGCATCGCCACGGAGACTTGCCCCTCATTGTCTACATACTACGCAGTACGTAGATGCAAGCCAACCCCTATGAATGGACTCAGACCCCTGCTTGTCGGAGGATATCGAGATATACGCCGAAGAGGGGTTTTCATTCCTCTGCTCCCTTCTTCACAACACTGCAGAGAAGGCGTGGAAAATCTCCAACTTGAAGAATGCGAGACATCCACGATGACTCTGGCATTAGAGGACGAGCCTGAGTATCCCACTCATATGACGGACTCTGATGTGAGTTTGGCTCTTGGACCATCGGTACCGACTACATGCAGGATGCGGTGAGGAAAACCCTACTGCAGTAGTAGGGGCCGGACTGGGGCTGCAGGAGAGTGCCGAAACGGGCCAGTATTACGGGCATGCAGCGAGTGAGTAAGCGGGATCATCCCTTTTTTTTTTTTTTTTTGCATACCTCTCAGGTTCTGTACTGGTAGCCGAGGTCTTCGCCAGGTACAAGCCTTCGAGTGACCTACTCGGGTGCAAAGTAATGCCCGTCTCTCATCTATAGCCTGGGCCTCGCTTGTTCCAAGTGGTCCTCCCACGCTCTTCAGGGCACTGCTGTGTTGGATGAAATCGGGAGACCCGTGGGGACTATGGACTAGCATCATGCAGCAAGCAGAAGCCCGAGAGTGAGGGTAGAAGGGTGGAGAAGCACGAGGGCTTGAAGAATTTGGGGCAGGGCATGGGAGGTGGGATCAGCCATGGTCCGGGCTTGTGCAAATGACTGGCGGTGCTAGGGTTTAATAGAGGACGATGTCGCCGAGAAGAGCGCATTAGCATGATGAGAGACAGGGCATGGGTTAGGGTTGAGCGAGCGAGGCCAGCCATCGGAAGGGTCCTGGAAACTTGGGAGATGAGAGGATTTCAGGGAAAGGCCGAGTAGTAGGTAAAGAGGTATGGACAGGATGGCAGAGGAAAAGGTGGAACTCGTACTATTGAGCACGTAGGCCTGTCCTTGGGACGCAAGAGGGCAACGTGAGCAATGAGATGTTGTGAAACGAGCAAATTCCGACCTAGGAAGAAAAGCAACGAGAGCAGCAACAAGACAGAAGTCGACAGCGAAAATAGAGTAGTGCGTAGTAGAGGGAGCATGCGTAATAAGACAAGCAAGCTGTTGCCCAAGCTCTGCTCTAGTACCCGCATGGTAGAAAAAAAATAGTGTCGAGACCCATCCTTAGACGGTCCAATCTATGCCATTGTCCCCAAGTCAGATGTCCCAAGACGCGGGGGGGGGGGGGGACCCCTCCGAATTTTGCAGGTTGCAAGAAGAGCTCAATGCAAAGCAGAGACAACAGCTACCAGCGCGCAGAGGAGAGGGCCTGGACTGAGCAGCCCCCCCGGTCCCCCATCAAGTCCTCAGGAAACAAGAACCTGGCTCCTTGGCACACCACGGGTTGATCACCTTCCTGGCCCCCCCTTTTTCTTTCCTCGAGGCACATAAGATGGTGGTCCCGTGGTGGTTCCCCCCCATACCCGTGCCGCGTGGTGGCTGGCGGGTTGCTAGCACGAGAGACGGTGCCTATGGAGTGGACGGCTCTTGGATTGGACGGTTGGTCGAGGTCGCCGCACATGATAGTAACTCCCGTACCCGAATACTCGGTAAGCATGGGCGGGAGAATCGTAGGCTTCCCTGTCGTATTTCTCATCTTGCTTGCTCGCTCCGGCTCAAGGGGATTTGGGGGTGGAAAGGATCCATCCCCCCAGCTAAGTTCCAACGCCCTGAAAATGAATGGACCCCATGTAAGCCCGCGATCAACGGCGCGAGCCGACGCCGGATAAAAATTGGGAAACTAAAGCCCCCCTCCCCCCTCCAAGGGCGGTAAGCTAGCCGAAATCTCGTGTAGAATGGCCGTCTTCCCGATATTAGCCAAGCTTGAACCGTCCACAAGGCCCGTCCCACGGGTCCGTCGTGGTCGCTACTGTACTCTTATTTTAGCAAGGGCTTTCTTTCTTGCCCGCTTCTAGAAGCACTCGCACGTGTCCTATGTTAAATGGCCATCCCAGAGTGAGCACATCACCACGCCGCGTTATTCAATCGGGATTTAGGAGCTCGGACTTCTGCTTCGTAGCCGTCGGAGAGGAAAATTCCTCGCGCCTTTACAAGCCGACCAGAGAGGTCTAGAGCTGATGAGAACCTGGACGATGCAGGGTTGGCTCCGACAAAGGAAGAAATCTGTGCATTGTCATTGGTGAGTTCTGTCTTGTACAAATCCACTTTCTCCAGCCCACACCAAAAGTAGAGTAAAAAGGTGAAAAAATGATACAAAAAAGGAAAAGAAAAGAAAAAGGGCTCTGTTTTTGATCTAAAACCAAGATCGTAGGAAATCATGTAATGCAATAACCAGTCCGAACAAGTACATATCAGCCCCTCCGATGATCTTCGAGGCACCACCTTATCGTCAATCGGAAGTTAGTCTTTTGTTGCTATCGTTACGGGGCGCGTCGTCATTCCACTTCATCTTTACCGAAGAATACCGAACGCTGAATCATAATCGCAAGGCGAAGGTTGCTTGTGGGGTTCTCGAAGAAAAACGTGAGACAGATCGACGAAGTGTGGTCGAGATCTGAAGAACGGTTTGGAAAGAAAGCCGATACACGACCGGCAGTCGAAATACCAGTCTCCCCCACTTCCGCCCCGCAAAATACCCAGGTTTCAAGTGCTCTGCTTACCTCCTGGATCGCGTGACCGAGAGGCTATTAGATGGATGTCGGAGTGGTTGTAGATGTGTATCGGCTGCTTCACTTCATAGCAGCAGCGGCATCTGCGAAGGTTCCCACAAGCGGTCCATCGTCAGTGTCAATCGTCTTGATGCTCGGCGGGCCGTTGCGCTGCATTTCGATTGTGTCGTCCTCGGGTATCCAGTCGACCTTGATGCCAGATGAAGGACTACCACTGCCTTGCGTACTCAGTTTAGACACGAGATGTTGGTATCGAGCCAAGCGCGCGCCCTGTCCGGCGTAGGCAAATGGGGTCGGACCTCCTCGAACGAGTGCCTCTTGCGGCGCGATTTCGAATATGTCCACCATGTTGCTATGGGTCAGTCTGGTCAGCATTTGCGCAACGATCCCGAACACCGACTTCCAAATACTGCGCCTCCCAACTGCTTGGAAGGCGAAGGCCGGGTTGAAGGTAGACGAACTTTGATGTTTTGGCCACCACATGTTGCAGGGCCTCGTTCTCTCGCTGGACTTCGAGGGTATCGTTCTCGCCGTTTATCGCTTGATCGCCGAAGCTACCGTACTGCATGCCGTTCGCATCGTCGTAGATAAGACGGGCCTCCTCTTCCTACGCAAGGTGAAGCATGTCAGCAGGAAGCAGCAATCGTCTGATCTGCCGAGCTCGGGCTGCTTACCTCGTCGTAGGCGCCGCCCTCACGTCGCCCTAAGCATGATGCGCAAACTCCCATGGTTCTCTTTGTCACGTTGTCCAGCAGCGCATAGCAGTCGAGGATGGATCTAAGTATTCTGATGAAGTAATGAGCGTGGATATCAGGAACCTGTAGAGCATTTCGTCATGTAGGATCCGGAGGCTTGCCAGGCTCCGATCTCGTTCGGTTGTCGCGTTGCAACAGCCACCTAGCAGCCTCACGAGATTGCACTGTGGGTCTCGCCTGGAAACTCAGAGGCGGCGCATCGGGTAAACGCCGGACCGCTTCCTGGTACCGTCCAGCTGGGACCGGCTAAGAAAAAGAACCAACTTCATCATCACAAACACTCACAGTCGTGAGGGACTTCTAGTCATCGTTGTGACAGGGCTTCAGCAGCGTTTATGTCTTGAAGTATCTTCAGGACGGCGATGCTGCTGCGATGAGATACTGGCAGTGTCATCAAGTCCATCCCGCTATCATCCCTTGACGAGGGACGTCTCCAATGCCCTTGAGAAGGGAGCATCCTTGCTTCTCTGAGGACCAACACAGTCCCTTACTGTACTATTAAGCCACTCATCTCCCTGGATCCACTTCAACATCTATTGACAATGGCCCAGTACTCACTCTGATCGATTGATGCATGCTTTTGCTACGTCGACCTAGTCGCTTCTCGGCAGATTCCCTTGGCAATGTTCTAAACATCGTCGCGAGTATCCAAGAACACCTAGTGGTGGACCATGGCCCTCAGCACGTCGCCGACCCAACGTAGGGATAGAGATCCTGCTGTTTCGCAGTATTGCCAATAAACAGCAAGGACTGCAACGCCTCCAAGGGACATAACCCCCCGGTATCTGCACCCTCATCAGCTGCCTCAATATTGGCAATGCAGGGCCGATGGCAAGATGTGGTGGCCCTCTTTGTTGAGTACTTGGTGGTGAAGACGAGTGATGAAGATGGCTTCTATAAGTATAGACTCTCCATCCATCTCATCGCCCTCGTCACTCTAATCACCCATCTCTCTAACATTCATTCATCTTCGCCTTTCCGGTTTTCCTTTCCTTCTTTGCATACAAGGTTATCATAGCTCGGCAGAGGTCCAAATAGCCTCCTAATCTGCTCGACGCCCGTTTTCACTTCTTACACTCATCACAATGCTTCGTTTCGCTGCTTTGACCGCGCTGGCCCTGTCGCCTGTCGCACATGCCCGCCTCGACCGCCTACAAGCTCGGGGCCACGCGGAAGAGTGTTGCCCCTGCCCTGGCAACAGCGGCTACGACCGCACCATCACCGTCACCGAGCATGCTCAGCCCCCCAAGACCGTTACAATCATCGAGCCCGCCGTGACCGTTACCGAGTCTGGGACCACTATATACGCAACCAAGACTGAGAAGATCTACGACCCCAAGCACACTGCCCCGCCTCACGGAAGCCCTGGCAACAATGGAGATGAGGTGGTCACCAAAATCTACACCATTCCCGGCGGAGACGGCGATGGCCCTTACACAAAGGTCTACACTGCACCTGCAGGTAACGACGATGGTGGCAAGACCCTGGTCTACACAGTCCCTGGTGGTAAGGACGGTGGCCCCAAGACCAAGGTCTACACGATACCTGGTAGCGGCAACGACGGGCCCTACACCAAAGTCTACACTATCCCTGGCGAAAACGGCGACGGCCCTTACACCAAGGTTTACACCGCTCCGAATGGCGACCATGATGGCCCCAAGACCATCGTTTACACTGTTCCCGCTCAGGATGGTGGCCACAATACCAGGGTTTACACAATCCCTGGTGGCAGCGATGACGACCACAAGACCCTCATCTATACTAAGCACCCCTCCGGCGACGGTTCTCACATCTACCCCAACCCCGGAAGCGATGGCGGCCACAAATCGACCGTGACACTCGACGATTCGTACCCTCGGCCTACAGGCGGCAACTACCCCCACCCGGGCCAGAACGTCGTGACCAAGGTCATCCACGACGGCGAGAGCAGCTACCAGACCATCATCGTTGGCCCCACACCCCACACTGAGACTGTCACCCTCAGCGACGGCAAGGTCACCACGCAAACAATTTCCAGAGACCACACCGTTACCGTCACGGGGCCTCCTCAGCAGAACACCAAGGTCATCGATGAGTACACCACCAAGACGCAGACGGTGCCCTGCCCCGACGGCGGCGAGGATGTCGAGATCATCATCACGGATCCCCAGACCGGTGAGGAGTACTGCAAGAACCTCGAATCCGATAAGCCCTGCAACCCCAAGGACGGCCCCAGCGGTACCGAAACCTATGAGCCTATCCCCGCCGAGACTGGCTGCGACTCTGTAGACGTCTCCACAAGCATCGAGACTGTCTTCAACACGGTCACTGTGACGGTGGGTGCTGGCTATGCCCCAAACGCCACTTGGACTTCCGCTTCCCACGCCACCCCTACTCCTGAGCAGTACAAGAAGGTCTCGGCAAGATGGTGGTGGTGAGAGGTTTGTGCTCATTGCAGGTGACGTGTGGGGTTATAAGCGATGAGGAGGAGATAATCTACGAGGGGAAATGGTCCTGACAAGAGTCATTGTACAAGCATGTCATGGATGGAAACAGTCTTTTAATAATATAGCACCTTAGTAATTCTCTACTTTTTTCTTCAGTTTTATCAGTAGATACATGCCCTTAAAACTTTGCTGGAGACCATTTTGCTTTCTATAAATTCAGTGAGCCCTGAGCTTCAAATCCTATCTTGTTGGAAATGATCTTCCTTTTGTGCTTCTCTTTAAGGCTCGTATGAGCCCGTTGTCCAAGGGTTTCAGCACGAGATGACTATTCTTTGCATTATATCGATAAATAAGGGGAGCTCGGAGGATGAGGTTGCTAATAACAATAACATTACTGAACTTATCGAAAACCGAGAACAGCAAATCATGCAAGTGGTACCGTTCGCTCAGGGTATAAGTACACAACTGGAAAACCAAGACCGACTTCCAAAACATATATGATATCCAAATCACATAGCCGACTTCTCATGGGCATCTATATGGATCTCGTCGTCCCCACGTACCAGCCGAGTCTCCTTCTCAACTTGATCAAGGTCAATATGAGCCACGACAGCCTCGTCGCCGTCAAAGATGCGCGCGATTTCCTCTAGTGTGGGACCCTTTGTCTCAACGTAGAAATAGTAAACGAAGATGAGCTCGAGAAAGTCCCAGAGGGTATAGAAGAGCATGAAGTTCCAGTGATTAGGGAGGTTGTTCCAGGCAAGCTTATTGGTTTGACTAAGCACATGTTAGTATTCTCGTTCATTTTATGATAAGATCGGCAAGGATGCCAAGGGTACTCACTTTCCAATGGCAAGCATCGCCTGAATGGTGATGTTCATGATCGTCATGCCCCTGGCACGAAGGTGGAAGGGGAGAATCTCCAAGGCATAAGCGACCAGTAGACCGGAGAAGCCAATGTCGTACATGACGCCAAATAGCCAGACGAAAGCGATCTGAGCATAGCCCGAGGGCTTGTTAGTATACTCGGTGGTTCCTTCAGGGAATTCAGCACTAGGCGGGACCGCGACTGCGGAGTTCTCGTAGACGGCACCGACAATTGTCCAACAGGCGAAGCAGACAACCATGCCGGAAATTGAAAAGAGGAAAAGAGGACGACGGCCGATTCGGTCAACAGTGAGCGCGGCAGCAATGGCCACCGCCAAGTCGAGAATGGTCTTGCCAGCAGATAGCTAGAAACCTGTCAGCCTTGATAGAACGTCTGCACCTTTGTGGTGCAATAACCTACTGCGAGCTTCTTATTCTGATCAGTGATACCAGCACCCTCCCATATGATATCGATATAGTTGGAGAACAAAGCATTACCAGAGTACTGCGATATGATTCCAAGAGAGATGACGATAGCAAGTCTCCACCTGTTTCCCTTCGTCTTGATGAAGTCGATGTAGCTGGTCGCCGTCTTAGCAGCACGATCGGCCTGTATGGTCTGCTTGATCTCGCGATACTGGAATTGCACGGTCGGGTTGTTGACATCGCCGCCAGCGTGGTGCTTAGCCAACACTTGCAGGGCCTGCTCCGACTTGTCCTTGTTGACTAGGTATCGTGGGGACTCGGGAACCCACCAGATGCCACACAGCTGGATGATGGATGGAACAGCTTGGATGAATGTGATGGATCGCCATGACCAGTTGCCGCCAATGCTGGAAGTGCCCCATCCGACCACGGAGACGACTGCGAGTTTCGTTAGCAAAGATGGCTCTCTAGAAGATCTCGAGTATCATGGAACCTACTCAGAGAACCTAGGTTCCACAAACAGTTGTAGACGGCAGTCATAGGTCCACGATGCTGAGGATGGCAAATCTCCGTCAAGAGCATGGGAGACGACATCTGGGCTAGTGAGTTACCAAACCCCAGAACGAAGCGACCAGCCATGTACACTGTTTGGCGAGTCAGCGACACGTCGGCTCGTATCCTTCCAAGTGATACCTACTTCCGTAGCCCGTGGTAAAGGCAGAGAGGAAAGACCCAGCAATCATGATGACGCAGCCCGCAACAATGGTAGGCTTCCGACCAATCCCATCAGCCATGTACGGAACGACAAAGAAGGAGACGATGGAACCGATGTTGAACATGTTGATGAGAATCCCGAGCTTGCTGTCGCTCGACACCTCGGGGAAGAACTCCTCCCACTGCTCCATCTGCTGGGAGGTGTTGACCATCATACCATCGTAGCCAGTGGTAGCCGCAGCAATTAGCAAGAAGACACTGAGGAAGTAGAGCTTTCGAAGATGCGGCTCCTTGTACCATATCACCTTTTCGAATCTGGGAGCCTGACTCCGGGCAACGTCGACGCTGGTCTCGTTGCTGACGGAGGTGCTGGTGGTGACCTCGTGGCGTCTGCTGCCGATGGGCCGGAGGATCTTAGGGAGAGCCATGTCGAGTTGATTGTGTGTCGCGAGTCGTATGGTGAAGTCCCAAACGTTTTTTCCTCTTTCAAAAGTTGACTGATGACTTGGAGTCACCTACTCGCCGTGGGCAGCAAAACTGGAGTGAGCGAGCGCATGCACGAGGGCATGGTGCCTATAAAGGGACGAGGCTATAAGTACAGTAGAACTGCACGGAGAAAGAGAGAAGGCGAGTCAGTCAGATACGCTGGGGGTCTCCAAACGGGGGTAACGAATGGCTACCTCAGTCGAAGGCTGCATGATGCAGTCACAAAGCCTGACCATCGACTGCCCCTCTCCTTAGCAGAGGTTATATCGAGTAACTTTTACCAGTATTAGGCTGAGCCGTTTTTAGGCTATATATGTGTTAATCCTAGACCACCATACCATAGCGATAGCAGCCAGTTAAGCGATAGATCATCCAAAGAATCACACGGCCTTGAGAACGAGCTATTAGCCGTGAACCTAGCCTCGACACCAAAACGTCCCCGCACGCAGCCAGCAACTGGGGATCCTTTTTTTGCGGGCATGATAGGATGGATGCTACTAGATAGCATTGTTCGCTCGCAGGGAAGAGAAGGCCACCGGGCACCTCGAAGGAGAAGACCGGCTGGGCGACAAACCCCAGATATGCATGGTCCGGGGTCGGTCGGAGGGGTCCGGGGAAAGCGGGCCTCGGCAAGCCGGGGTATTCTTGGAGGTGAGGGGCGATCCGGAGATGCGGGAACAGAGCCGACAACGCACAGGGACAAGATGAGCCGAGACGGGGATTGACGATCCAGATACGAGAAACATCGATGCGAGCCTTGGCTGTGCAGATACGTTAACATGATATGATGGTCAACTGTATGTCCTATCCTTGGTGGGTGCCACGGCACTAAAAGCAGAGCTACTGGGCCGAACCTCCTCGTGATCAACATCTGATCTGATGCTTCTCATCGAGTTCAGTCTAGATAACTGTTAACTTAGACTGACACTCGGGTGACCTCTTCCCTTTCAGCCTCGTGTACTTCTCGCTTTCTTTACCTTTGTCCATGTTCCAAATGTATAGCAGCAATGCGCAACAGCTCGCTCATATGAGACGAGGGGGAGAAAAAACACAAAGCAGGATGGCAGCCATCAAACCTTTCATCGCACAACTACAAGGACAGAAACGAACATGGAGTGCCGAACAACAGCTCAAGCCTCGTCACCCTGCAGAGCACCACTCATCATCACATCCTCCATCTGGGTAGCTTCCTCGACATATTCCTGATCCTGGACGAAGCTATCATTGCTCACAGCACTCGCCTCAAGCCCCTCAATGCTCGCCATGGCCTTGACGAACTTCTCTCGTTCACGTCTCAGCATCTCCCGCTTCGCCGCCGTCGCTTCATCCTCGTCCATCAGCTTCCGGTAGTTGTCCTCAGCACCAGCCCCGCGCAGCCCAAGCGCTCTGTCGAGGAAGTAAGGCAGCTGCTGTTGAATGTGAGGGATCAAGCCGTTCGTGACGTGCAATGCCACGGCGTCTGCAAATCGGAGGGCCGCGAGGCGGTAATAGCCTCTAACGTAGCTTACAACCTCTAACTCTCGTGCAAACGAGTCATGGCCAAACTTAGTCAACTCTCGTTCCCGTCGTCTCTCCTCCTCTGCACGTTTCTCATCCGTCATGCTCTCCCATGGCACTAGTAGGTAATCAAAGGGCTGCCCCAACGCTCTTAATCTCATCTGGTGACGGAAACGATTGAGCACCACTTCTTCCTCCCTCCGACAGTGCGCAAATGCGTCGCGGTTGATGGTAAAAAGCCCGTAGGTTTCCAGACGATACTGCACCTGCAAAGCTGCCAACGTCTCTTCGCTGCGCTTCTCGAGATATTCAGCCAACAACTTTCGAGACTCCCGATAGATCAGACGCTTGCTGAGCTGCTCAAATGATCTCCTCAAAGCCGAGTCCAACATGCTCTTCAACAGACGCATGATCTGACCTAGGAAAGCTTCCATGGGCTTCTCCCAGGGCTGGACAGCCTCGCGACACAAGTCACTGTAAACACCCTCGGGGATGATGTCTGGCTTACCAGCTGGCGTCTTCAGCCGAATCTCATCACGGACCTGACGTAGCGTGCGAAAACCCCTTCCGACGTCGCTGAATTGGGTGAAAGGCTCCGGGAACTGCCTCGGCCTCCCTGGTGCTGGCGAAGGTCTCGGAGGAAGGCTGCTTCTCCCTTCCTCTGGCTTGATTTGCCCGTTGGACAAGTTCGGGTTCTGAACATCAACCCGTGCCCTTTTGGCAGGAGTTGTTGGTGGCGCCATGTGACGACGCTTTGATGTCGGCGTGGACACGGTATTAACAGAGCCAGCGTCCGATTCATCGTCCGAAATCTCGAGCACGGGGTGATCAGAACTGTCCCTGAGAGTGAACTTTGGCTTCATTTCCAGAAGACATTTGCGGAAGTCATCTGGAAGTGACCCAAAGCATTTAGAAAACTCAGCAGGCCGGAGCTGCTCACGAGCCTCGTTACCGAAAGTCATGATACTTTTTTGGACTTCCATCTCGACGTTCGAAGGCAATTCGGGCAGCTGACTCAACTGGGTGCTGATCTTGTCCAGATGAACTCTGACTTTGTGCTTGATCGTGGGAAGACTGGAAGAGTTAGCAGATGCATAAAGGAATAGTTCGAAAACAAGACTAACCTCTTCGCAAATTCCTCGCCCAGTCGCTCCGACAGAAAAGTCTTGAGCTTCTCGATACCGCATCGAGGAGAGAAACTGTGAAATGCAGCGGGCCACTTGTCGAAACCGTTGTTTTCAAAGACATGTTCCTCCCACGCTTTCAAATCCTCGAGGTCCTTGTGCTGGGGCCTAGAGGTAATAAAGTAGCCTAGACCAGTTTGGTGAGCCTCGCCCTTCATGATGGCTAGCCACTGGTCGTGGTTGCCACCATCGGGTATGAGATCCGCCTTGGTTAGGACACCGATAGTTCTGTTTAAGGCCCCCAACCTGCGCACCAAGCCAAACGTAGAAGAATTCTCCGCATCGCTATTCATAGGCATAGAGCAAAGGATGATGGCTGAAGGCGATTTGATGTACTCCTTGGCGAGATTGCGAACCACGCCGACAAGGTAGTCGTCACGAGCATCGGCGGGATTCTGGAAAATGCCCGGCATGTCGTAAAACGAGAGATCAGGCAGCTCCGGGCCCTTTATCTCGAGGGCAACGACATTGGGGGAGAACTTGGCCGCGACCTCATCGGCAGCCTGGGCAATCGGCGTGCTCTGGGCGACGGAGCCGGATCCAGGCACAAAGAGCTTGTGGCTCTTGTCGTCATTGAGGATTGCGATCTGAGCCCAGCGAAGCACACCTTCGATCTCGCTGTTATCATGCATTGTCTTGAACTCGTGCGTAACAGCGGGTCGCAGCTTTCGCCATGGGAAGAACGGGTCTTTATCCGTGACATCGTTCTCCGAAATGGAGCCGTTTTCAGGGGGCTGATAAGAATATTCACGGCGTAGCCACACACGACACGACCACTCAGTGTTCCGGGAGACGCGAATGTGAAGAGGGCATCGAGTGCAAGTTCCCTCGCTCCGAGGCAGCTCTAGGTTAGCGAGGCCAGACATCAAGCTGGATTTCCCAGCAGACTGATCACCAACGAGGACAAGTTGAGGAAGCTGGACATCGTGTGATACACCGAGCTGCTGTAGCTCACCCAGAGTATCATTGCAGGCTTTGAGCTTTTTACCAATATCCTGGAAGGAGGTATGGAAGAAGCTTTCACCCACCTCCGTGGGGCTCTCGGCTGCATGGCTTTTGTGATTTGGCCGCATCCTTACTTCTCTGAGGAGAGGTTCTGGCTCCGTGTATTGCTCGCTGGGCGTAGCTAAGATAAAGAGATTAGGGGTTTTTGAAAGAGTAAAGTAAAGGGTGCTGTAAGAAGCAAAACTTACGAGCGTCAGACCTTCCTTGGCGGATGAAAGACTGATCAACGGGCAGATAGGCGGAAGCGTCGCCGTTGCGTGAAGTTGCAGCGTTCGTCCTGACCTCTTGGCCATCGACGTCGCCAGTCTCAGCTTGTAAGTTGGCATCGGTGTGAGAATCAGGATCTGGCTTGATACGACTCTGGCCTCGGCCGCGGCGCCTTATAGCGTGCGACATTGTCGACGTGAGTCCAGATTTGGGAGGCATTCACCTCAAGTAGGGCCAAGGTGAAGTTGAGACAAACTTTTGATGGCGTTTGACGTTGGATTGTACCCTTTCTTCGTGAGGCTGAGTCGATGGCTTCTGATTGATGAGGCGAGGCTGAAGTAGAAGAAGTAGAAGAAGTGGAGTGGGTTTCCAGAGATTAAATAAAACCAATATTGGTTATCACCGCAGTAACGTGTCAGAGAAGGTGAAGAATAGTGTGGCAGAGCGAAGCAAACAATAAAAAAAAAGAAGAAGAATGAATGATGATCAAATGTGAAGTGAGGCGAGATAGATGCCAGTGAGAGAGGTGCAGTGAAGTTGCTCCAGATTCTGCATCGACGATTTGCACCTAAGTTAGAGTGCCCGTCACTGGAACAACACCGCTTGGCGATAAATGCAGATAGCACGCTGTTAGCAAACCCTCACTATTCACCGCCACTGTTTTCTCTGAACCTTTGAAAAATACGTAAAAGTAGTCCGCGTATCTGATTTCACTCTACTCTGCTTTAATTGAATATAATTAATGCACTGCAGCTCTGAAGTATCTGATGCGCTTCTCTGCACTATAACATATATTAATGGTCCCTGGAGTTTGGACGGAGTGAGTCGCGTCGCTCAAAAATTGGGTGGCTGGGAGTGCCAGCTGAGAACACCTGTCGCCCTGAATCCGCTAGAGCCCCTCCCTGATGAGCCACACTTTTGCTTGAGGGCCTGACGTTACAGGAGCTGCAGGCCTGACGTGACGGTTTGCACGTTACTGGGTGGTAACAAGTCGGATTTTACATAGAGTACCAGGCGTACTGTACACTACTTACTCTAGATAACGGCTCGCTACTCAATCATGTATACTCACCACTTTTCAATTCACTACAATGGAACAAGATATCTACAAGTTCTAAGCTCGGAGAAACCTCGTCAACCACGCGATCGTCGCATCCGTCCGTTCTTATCAACAATCAACACCAAAGCAAAGCAATCAACTCCCTCGCCCTGATAAGTGCATATCCAAAAGCTAAATTCAGCTGTGGAGCTACCCCTGTTCTAGCTCCCCCTCGCATCCATCTTGCGACGGGCGGCCCTCCCCCGCAAAACAATGCCCATGAGGCCAGTTGTGTAGTTGCCCACAAACCACAAACCACAACCCACTCTCCCGCACTCCTATTCGCAGCCGTCACACCCTTGACCACGGTAGCATCTTCATACCAACTATCTTGGGATACCGTTCTACTAACTCCCTTTACCCCTTCCTTTTTCTCTTCCCTTCCTCATACTCTTCCACCACATCTCCTCTCTTTCTCTTCACTTCGCTGTCAAATGTCGCTCAACGTCCCCATGGCGCACCGTCCCAAGGACCAAGGCGCAACCAAGGCCGTCATCCTGGTATAGCTTCACCGCCCTCCCCGAAATAGAATTCCCACCTCCTAGATAGAGCAAATCTCTCTGACACTCACCCAGGTCGGCGGCCCCTCGCGCGGAACCCGCTTCCGCCCCCTCTCCCTCGACGTCCCCAAGCCTCTCTTCGAAGTCGCAGGCCACCCCATCATCTGGCACTGTCTCTCCTCCGTCGCCCGCGTCCCCAACAAGCAGATCCAGGAGGTCTACATCATCGGCTACTACGACGAGTCCGTCTTCCGCGACTTCATCAAGGATTCGTCCAAGGAGTTTCCCGAAATCACCATCAAGTACCTCCGCGAGTATGAAGCCCTCGGTACTGCCGGTGGCCTATACCACTTCCGCGATGCCATTCTCAAGGGCCGTCCCGAGCGCCTCTTCGTCCTCAACGCCGATGTCTGCTGCTCTTTCCCCCTTGAAGAGATGCTGCGCCTATTCAACGACAAGGACGCCGAGGCTGTCATCCTTGGTACCCGCGTGAGCGACGAGGCCGCGACCAACTTTGGCTGCATTGTTTCCGACGCTCACACCCGCCGTGTTCTACACTACGTCGAGAAGCCCGAGTCGCGCATTAGCAACCTCATCAACTGCGGTGTCTACCTCTTCGCCACCGAGGCCATCTTCCCCTCCATCCGCACCGCCATTAAGCGCCGCCTCGATCGCCCTCCTCGTCTCGTCTCCTACCCTTCCTCCGATAACCTCGAGAACAGCTACGTTCCCATTGGCGACGACGACGATGACGACGAGGGTAAGAAGAGCGAGGTCATTCGTCTCGAGCAGGACATCCTCGGCGACATGGCCGACAGCAAGCAATTCTACGTCTACGAGACCAAGGACTTCTGGCGTCAGATCAAGACCGCCGGCTCTGCTGTCCCCGCAAACGCCCTCTACCTCCAAAAGGCCGCCCAATCTGGCAGTGACGAGCTCGCCCAGCCCAGCGCCAACATCGTCCCTCCCGTCTTCATTCACCCCACCGCCAACGTCCACCCCACCGCCAAGCTGGGTCCCAACGTCAGCATCGGTCCCCGCGTCCAGATCGGCGCCGGCGCCCGTGTCAAGGAGAGTGTCGTGCTCGAAGACTCGGAGATCAAGCACGACGCCTGCGTTCTCTATTCCATCATTGGTTGGGGTAGCCGCGTTGGCGCCTGGGCTCGTGTGGAGGGTACTCCTACCCCCGTTGGCAGCCACTCCACCAGCATCATCAAGAACGGCGTCAAGGTGCAGAGCATCACCATTCTGGGCAAAGACTGTGGCGTTGGCGACGAGGTTCGCGTGCAGAACTGTGTCTGCTTGCCGTACAAGGAGTTGAAGCGGGTAAGTTGCTCATTCGCAGAGCACCTCTCACCTACTGATCACATCTATCCCAACATGCTAACTTTCGTATAGGATGTCGCCAACGAGGTCATTATGTAAATTGCTTGCATTCTGAAAGTGATAGGGGCAAAAACTACTGGCATTGAGCTGGCTTAGGCGGGCAGACACTGAAGTTTACAACGTACGAGACATAATGGAGAAAGAGATTTACGAAATCGATATGATTCAAATTTGGTACATCGGACACTGTTGATGGAAGGAAACGTGCAAATGATTTGCAGGTTCAAAATTGACATACTCTGATACCCAATTAGTCCTGAGGTCAGCCATATCATGATGCTGTAATAATGAGTCATATTTTCTAGAATTGAATTTCACCGTCGCTTCAAATACGAGGACGGGCAACGCTTTGTTTTAGCGGATCGCGCCAAATTCACCATGCTCAAGTACGTCGGTGAACAAGCAAAGTCTGCACCGATGCTATGTTTGCAAAATTGTAACTATGCCAAAATAAGAAGAGCAGGAACAAGAACAAAAACAAGAGATCCGCCGTGTATGCATCTAGATCCCATATGTACGCGTAAAGTTGTATCGTAGTCATTTCATCGTTCCAAGTTCATGACCCGTGCCTGTTGCCGCAGGCCGAGCAGGTGAGATTCTACTGTAAATAGGGGGGGTTTTTTTAATAAAAAAAGAAAAAAGAAAGAAAAAAAAGGCCGGAATCCACCTGGTAGACTCTCAACGCCAACGCCCAGTGACGAAGGATTCTCAGCGCCAGGATTCTAAACCTGACCAAGGTTCTAAGCCTCACTCGTCTCTCTTATGAAGATCGGTTCTGCTTGCCTGTCGAGGCAGCATAGGGGTGGTCGGTCTGCTAGTTGTCATGCCGACGGGTTCGGCGTCAAAAGGATTCAGGTTCAAACGGTTAGGGGCCGTGGTACGTGGAGTATATAGAGATTCGATCGTCGGCTTTTCAAAGCTCGCGATGGTGATGGGTGGTGGACGGTGTAAGACACGGTCGGGGCCATTGTACATGTATGTAGCAAAGAGGACGAGAGACGTGCCAATAATGAACTGGGCAGGTTGTTAGCATATGAGATAAAAACATAAGATAAGAGCCACGCGGATACATACCGTAGGGCTGATATCAAAGCCAAAAACAAAAACGCTGATGACGAAGCTGACCACGATGCTGATGCTGGTCGCAAAATTCTTGACAATGTTATCACAGTCACGAATGACAACGCTCGCAATCATGCCGCCAAGAGCTTGGAGGATGACGGCAGCCCAGACCACCCAGTTGTAGCCCTCAAAGAAGCCGTGCTCACGAATCCCATGACCATCTTGCCAGATGACACCGCCAAAGAACGATGCAATAAGAGAATAGAAGCTGAGTTGTACGTTGCGAATCCACACGCTCGCCTGGGATGGGCCCTCCTTGAGAACCTTTTCGAAATAGACACCCGTCAAGCCGGAGACGCAGGATGCTACAAGTACAGCTGTTAAGCCAACAGAGTAGTTCATAAGCGGATCAAGAGGTGGCAGGTCGTGATCGATTCCCTCGTAGGTGGCAGACCGCTTTGCAAATTTGGCGACCGGCTCAGCAGGCTTAATCTCAGTAGCGCCATGGCCTATTTCATGAAGGGATCTGGGGAAGAAGTGGTCCGTCATGTCTCGTAGTAAAGGAGAACTGGAGCCAGATTTGTGGTCGACCTGTGGCATTGAAACAATGGAGACGCCAAGGGTAAGAATGATCAGGGCGATCCATCGCTTTGGGCCTATATGCCGGCGGAGCAGCACGACACTAAAGAGAGCAGTGACGAGAATCTGCGGTGTCAATGTTAGTGTTCGAAGATAGCTGGATAGGAGTTTCAAAACAAGCTTGACTTTGTTCGCTTCAGGGCGAGGCAGAGATCAGTCATACCTTGAGTTGATACAGAATCTGAAAGTGGACAGCGTCGAGATTGCTAACAGCCACATACTGAAGCATGTTCTGCAAAGTATAGAACGCAGCAATTATGGCAAGCTTCCATCCATCACCGGCAAATACCGAGTTATAAATCTGTTGGAAAAGGACCGTAGCAGGCGTTGTGGGCGCGAGTGTATTTGACGTATCATAGATGGCGAGAGAGAGAGAGACGGCGAATTTGATGAGCTCGTTGAGAAACACAGCAGTCGAGGTGAAGTATCGATGATCGCTAGTCGGGGGCATGACACGAGAATAGTGCATGATCTAAGGGACAAAAATTGTCAGTGATGCCACATCTCGGTGTCCATACTCAGAGAAAGTTACCAAAATGAGGGCCGAGTTTTGAAAAGTCAGCTAGAATCAGTTAGCACCAACGCAAGCAGACGTTACCCGGGAAGATTCCTCCCACGGGAGAACTTACCGTAGTCAGCGACCACTGCCTCTTGCTGAAGCCCAAAAAGCCATTTGAAACCCTAGGCACAGGCGAGGGAGGAGTAGTGGTGACGACAACCATGGCAGCGGGTGCGAGATATGCGCAAAGGAAGCGTAGCTAACGTAACCGCGTATTTCACGGTAAATGAATGGCGCTTCCGTATAATCATAGAATACAATCGCGCAGTCGTTGTCCCTCCCACAATCGCGAAATCGTCAAGTCGCCGTGGTAATCTTTGCTAGAGTTGGTCGCGTGAACACCCCGTCGCAATCTGGTGTGTCGCAATGAAAAACCTGGGGGACCCCTCCCGGGTACCTGAAAAGCCTAGGCTCCCCGCTTAGACAAGGAAAAAAAAAAGGCTTAACTCCTAAGCCGTCGATCCTGTTGTGACGTCCCCCTCGCTTCGTAAAGGGTTTTCCAAAGAGTACGGTGAGCTTGGCTTGAAAACACAAGGAAAGAAGAAAGGAGAGTAATGTTAGTGCGTAGAGAAAAGGATAGATGGGAACGAAGGAAAATGGAGTTCAGTAAATTGCTACGTAATGGGGGGGGGGGAGAGAAAAAGGGAGGAAGATGGCATGGATGCAAGAAGGACCTGCAGGTGTGGTGGATCAAGCAAGCGGGAAGGAGTGGAAGCCACTGCGTAATAGGTGCGGGCGGTGCCGCTAAGATCCCAAGGATCTTAGGCTTATCTACTGTACAGTAGACAGTAGGCGGTAGGAGGGAGCTTCAGAAAGCATTAACACGATGGTCGTCTAGCAGGCATCTGTTTTTCGTATTCTACCCGAAGCCTCTCTTCATGATCAGGATTGGCCGACAAGTTGTAGATTGGTTCAAAGGCCACTTGTGACTTGTACTGTACTAATACAACTGACCCCACTACTCGAATTGTCGTTCATCTCTGTCCAATTCAGTCCAATGCATGGATGGGGATCAGAGAGTGTCACTACTATTCCAATCTTGTTTCTATATTTGAAACCCTCAAACTCAATCCAATCATCTATCAACACCTCATCGCAACGTCACATCTTTTCGGCCCAGCAAACATGGACCACATTTCCCGTCAACCTAAACAGGACCACGCCCGCGATCCCCTCAGTCATGACTACTGCGTCTCCACTACCACTTGCACACCTCTCCGACTCCCCGGCTTTCCAGATTCTCAGTCGCTCACAAGCAAACCAAAAAAAAACCCCATCCCTCTCCATGTTCGGATTTCCTGCCCATCTCAGGAAACATCTTGCCTTGGGCCTCAACGGCACATTTCCGCATTCTTGGCCAAACGTCGAACCACACAGCAAATATCTCAGCCCCCGGCGGCTTCATCCGCGGTGTCGTACTGCCGCCTTGCAGACCTCGTGAGCTTTCACGTAAACGTCGCGCTGTTCACCCGTGCACAGCAGACTCTTCAAGTTGTGTAATCTTTATGTTCAGAGCATCCCCCGCCAGTAAAATGTGAAATGGAGCCTGCTCCTAGGTAGATAGGTACATCATGCCATCATCAGTGACAGTCCCTGCACTGTGTCTTCACTTGTTTCGCCTGTGCTTATCCAGATGGCTCACATGTTCCCTCCGATATCAACCCCGTAGGACAAAACACCAGACGGGGCAAAGTTGCGCTCGTCAACGACTGTATTACCTGACATCAGTCCCGGAATGGCCTCCTGTCGCCCGATATCGCGGGCCATAGCCTCCCATTCCGCCAGTCGGGCTGCCATGACCTTATCGGCCAAATTGATGTGCTTGAAGATGGTGTGAGCCGAAACTGCCATCTTGGGCTCTGGAGTCTGCTCCGGCTGGCGAGGATGGACTCGTGCGCGGTACTGGGTCTCCTTTCCTCGAAAATTCCATACGCTCTGTCTCGGCAAGAACATGCTGGCGCTCAAGGTGTGGATAGGGACATCTCTGACACGTTCAAGGAAAAACTCGCCCTCGTTATCAAGATGTTCGAAGAATGTCGCATGGTTCGGGCTGCGAAAGAATGTCAAAGATCCAATCTCTGAAGTCGGGAAAAGGCTGGTTTCGTAGAATCCGCCTAACCAGGACTTGAAGGCCTCAGCCAGCGAGCAAGTATGCTCATCTTCTTCATCTGCATTGCCATCAATCTCGATGGAATCTTCATTCTGCGGCTCATCAGCTTCTAAATAGCCCAGGCGGTCGGGACGATCCTCCTAAGTGATTCGCCTATCGATTCCACCTGAACCATGATTCATCATGGCTTCCTGGTTAACATCCCTCGTTGTCAGCGAACGCCTGCCGTGATCGTTGTCTTTGAGTAGCCATGATATGTTCGCCTCTGCGTGCAGCAGATCCGGATACTGGCTGATGAAGGATCGAATCCGTGGCGAGAGAACCCGCAGGCTCTTTTCACCAAGAACTTCACGCTTGAAACCATACGCGATGCCGTTATCTCGCATAAAACGAAAGACGTCGAAGTCGACATTGTAAGTCAATTGTGTCTAGATAGAACACCACCGCAATCAGCAACTTTTATCTGACGAAGTTTCTCTCTCACCTGGTCACCTCTGTTCTTTCTCCCTTTATCTCGAGCCTAGCGTAGGACAAGTCATGGCACACGCCGTGAAGGGGAAGTTTATACTTACTCCGGGCTCGATTTTCCAAAACCAGTCGTAGTACTTCAGCCTTGGTTCGTGAGCAAAGATGCCCGAGTTCCAACGAGACAAGTGACCGTAATCGTTTCCAGGCTGTTCGCTTCCATACTCTGAGACATGTTCCTCAGTGGAGAGCAAGCGGTTCGTATCGACCCACCTCGGGGTGTTCCAGGCCGCGTTGGGGATGACCTCGTAGATGCAGGTGGCATTTGTAGCGTTTGATGTCAGGCGCTTAAAGTCTTCGCTGAGCTCGCGGGTGCTGAAGAAAACCCAGTTGTAGTTGTACCGGCTGTTGAAACGCTCCTCAATCTGCTTCATCGAAAAGACCATGGCAGGAAGGTCGTAGTTGTGGGTGAGCGAGATCAAGGCTGCCCGTGGAGGACGATCAGCAGGAGTAGAGAAGGGTTGACATTGGACAAATGTCGGAAGATTGAGAAACGATCCAATCCAGACACACCAGAAGAAGGACGAAAAGCAAAAGATTGTCATGATGTAGAGTGCTTTGGCTTTTCGGTACGAAGAATTGACAAAGGGGCTTGGGTGGTGAGAAAGAGACGTGCAGGGCCAGTCAGAGGAGCGCAGAGTCCTGAGCAGGATGGCGTGAGAAAGTGTTTGTCCAAGAGTTGAGAAACAGAACCAGTCAGTCTCCCTGAGATTTGAAAATGTTGCTTATGTTGAGAAGAGAACGAAAGCGTTGAAGGAGTGACTGAAAAGAAGGGAAACGAAGGACTTAAGTAGTTGGAGTCGTAGCAGTTGTTAGGTTAGAGAAGTTGAAGTGAGGGGTAACAGAGAATAGCAGTAAGATAATGACGAGGACTGAAACACGCTGGGGATAACTAGATAGTTCACCGGCAAGAATGAAAGTCCGAGGCGAGTGCTGTTGTGACAAAAACAGGCAGTTGGAGGCAGCTGCGAGGCAACTGTCAGCATCGTCCACAAAGAAGTCGAGACGACCACACACACACAATCACGCCAAAAGATTGCCTTATCAGGGCTCAAGCAAAGTTGCAGACAACCAAAAGAGGAAAGAATGTGGGAGGCATTGTTATCATCCCTTAACCTGAGTAACAAACTAGAGAGCAAGCTTGAGAAATGGCAGACCGGGACGCCTCGGGTCTGCAAGCCATCGGCCCGGACCGAGCACGAACTACGTAGCCAAGGCCAGCGCACCAGCTCATCCAGCGAAAGGCAGGGATAAGAAGCTAAAGCAGCAGGTCAACTGACATGCCCAGCCAAGGGCATCTTGCGTTCCCGTGGCGGGTGTCAAAGGTGGCACAAGGCAAGGCAAGTAGTTCTCAAGATTTGGCCGACTATAAGCGAGGGAGAGTGCCTGATGATAGATGTCGCTGACGAATTCGCAACATAAGTCGTACTGGACTTACTAACGTTCGTAGTAGTACTTTGATAGGTCCCCAGTGGGTTCCAGCTGCGAGCTTACGATCACACGTTACTTCGTCAGTATGTTTGATGCTTGGAGCAGATGGTATCATGATATGCTAACTATTCGAAACAAGTTACAGTGCCTTATTCCTTGCCTACTAGCAACAGATGATCGTTATGCCAACAGCCCACTAAGACACCGGCGCATTTGGCCACCAATAACGCATACATTGCACAACGTACCTGCTCATCTATCCCAGGCCAGGGTTTCCAACCTTTTCCGGCAACAACGCTTATGAATAAGAGAGCAAAACACCCAACGCCAACCTATCCACCCCGTCATGTGGGCAGATATTCTCATCGGTCTGCCGTTCCCACCAATGATATGATATTAATACAAAAGGCTGCAACACAAAGTTTATGCTCCCACATCCATCGATTCCGTGTTGACCGCGTCGTCGTCTACTTCAAGGTCGAGAATCCTTGCGTATTGCACTGTTAGTCGTTGCAAATCACGATATCGGCCTGTCTAGTAGTCAGTGTCTTGCATCATGAGATAGAGAGCACGTCCACTTACCCAAAATCATTACCACATCCTTGAGCAACTCCTTTCTGCCACACCCACAAATCTCATCATCAGCGCTGTACCACCCACGCCCACCCTCCTTATCTTCGTTCGAATCTTTGAGGATGCCACCAATAAGGTTATTGAGCAGTTCTTCAACCTTGGGCCTGGCTCCCTCAGCCCCCAATCGTTTGGCATACATGTACAGGTATAACCGGAATTCGTCCTTGGCTCCCAATTGCAGCGCACCTGCGATTCTGTTCTCAAGATGAGCAATGCTGACGCTACTCTCCAAGCCTTCGCCTTCCTTCCGCTGGACGAGCATTTTGATGATGCGCTGTAAGCCATAAGATCGTCCCTTGAGGAGAAACTCGCTTGTTGTATGTCGCTCCAAAAATGGGATAATGCCTGAAGACACAGATACTGCAGAGGTCTTGGCCTTGTCCTTGGCATCTTTTGACGCCGGGCCCACGGCAGTGGATTGCAGGGCTGAGATGGATGAGTCGTTAGAATTCCAGTATTGTGAGCCAACCGCCCACCACGCCTCGCTCAATCGCTGCCATGTGTACATTTCACGGGCGTAGAAGTAGCCGTCGCCGTTTGTCAGTGTGACGACGACGTGGCCAGTGGAGTTGAGGTGCGCTGAGGTGACACCAGGCCCAGGGGTGGCGGTGTGCTGGTTGAGGGAGGTAGTCGCTAGGTCGAGGATGGGACCTAACGAGATGGGTGGATGAGGCGACGACTGCGTCTTGAGATTCCACACGTGGGCGAGTCCCACCGCGGTAATACAGAGCAGCCACTGGTCACGGCACTCGAGAATGACGGGCTGTGACTCTAGCACCATTGGGTTCAGGAGCCTTCGGCCGGCTGGTGTCCATACATGAATCGACCCATCCTCGCAAGCCACTACCCAGAAGTTTTTGTTGGCTGTGACAAGGATGATGGCCCTCGGTAAGAATTCTTGCCACAAGAGCTCCCCTCTCTTGGTCACCATGACGTGTGAGGGATCTCGTGGGTTCACGTCATTCTTGGCTTCCAGAACAATGTTCTCAGGGGCCTTCGAGGCCTCATCGAGCGAGACATTGTCTTCTTGCAGTATACCACGGTCCAGTGGCCGAAGGATGTGTGATCTGATGCGCGGCACTGCTAGCCGGACCTGCGCGAATGATATTGAGGGGTTCAGGACGGCTGGTCTCAGGAATTCGGGGGTAGGTATGACGCCGTTCTGGACAGGTTCTAATGCTGCGAGCTCGATGCCGTTTGATCCGTTTGCTACAATAGGCGTCGGTCCTCCCGCTAGTCGCTTCGCGACTTGTCCTTCTTCTTCGTCTTCAGCCGTATTCAACCGCCTCTTATTACCGAGGAGCATGGAAGCAATGCCTCCTCTAGGCAGTCCGTCGAATGGTTTAGTAAGATCGAGGGTGGTCAGAGGTGCCTCGTTCTGGCCAGTTTTTGTCGTCGTTGCGCCCACCAGCTGCGTCTGTGGGAGTGACGACTGACCTGTTCCTGATGACGAAACCAACAGAGGTGCTACTCGTTTCTTTCCATCCTTGCCAATCGTAACTCTTGACTTGAGCTCCTTGACGCGCTGGGCCGTCTTGTCTGCTGCCTCATCTGCCTTGCTCTTCTCCGGCTCCTTTTCCGGCTCCTTTTCCGACTCTGCTTGACCGCCTTCCGTGGCAGGCTTGGCTGCTGGCGCATTGGATTTTATGCCGTTTGCAGCTGGTGTTGACTCCTTTGTCGACTCTGGGACGGAATGTCCCATCAGTGCACCCATCTTGGATTCGAGTGCCTTGGACTCGCCCGCCTTGCTCATGTTCTCGAGCATCAGACCGTCAACATCTTCAGCAATACCCATGCCTTTCCGTGACACCCCGTATTTCTGCAGAGCTCTGTCGTTTTCTTCCGCGTTCGCGACCCATCCGAGCTCTCCTTCGCCGAACTTGGCTACTATGATGCTACCATCAAGACTTGACGCGAATAAAGTCTGACCATCTGGTGTCCAAGCCAAGTCGGAAATTGACTTGCCTGCCAAATCTTGCAAAATAACAACTGGTCTGGACGTGTTCGTATTCCAAATACTAAGCGTCTTATCCTGGCCTGCAGAGGCAATCACCGTAACAAGTGACCCGGCATGTTCGCTCGCATCTCCATTCTGATCCGGTTTCACGGTATGAAAAAGTCGCGGAGAGAACGTGCAGACCTCGGTTGGCGCCTCATGCCCGATCAAATTGATCTCGCTGTCCCATCTCGTCCGCTCAATGATGGCGACAGAACTGACAGGGCCATTGACTGCGTTTGCGGCAGCGATGTGGTTTCCATCGGGCGACCATGAGCACCGGCGGAAGTAGGTGGTGAGAGGCGAGCTCTTGAACGGAGAGCTGATCGTAGTTTCGAGAACAAAGTTGTTGACCATGTCGTGCTGCGTCGCATTCGGCGCAGGTGGTGTAAAGCGAAAGATTTTAATAGTGCGGTCATCGCTGGCCGTTGCGAAGAACTTATTGGCAGGGTCGAAGGTGATGCCCTTGACGTGACTCTGATGCGCAGGTAAAGTCTTGAGTTTTTCGAATGTGTGGCCGGACCAGACGACAACTTTCGAATCGAGGCCGACGGAGACCAGGAGAGAGGAGTCGCAAGACCACGCTAGATCTTGAACGTCATTATCATGGCCGATAAGTCGCTTATATGTCTTCCAGTTTTCTATAGGCGCCGGCTCGTTCGTAGATCCAAACGTCGCTGTTGGCGGGCTCTTGTCGAGATGGTATACGCATATGATCTTGTCATCCGCGCCGCTGGCGAGGTAGCGTCCATTGGGTGAGAATCGAACGGAGTGGATTGTTCCCAAGTGATGGCTCATATGGCAGAGCTGGCGCGGTTTGTCCAGATAATCGGGTTTGTGAGCATTGTAGATGCTTTCCGTAGACCAGATGCGCACATGGCCGTCGCCACCGGCAGTGGCAAGACGTTTTCCATCCGGAGAAACATGGCAACTGTAAACTTCAAAATCCTTTTGCTCGCCGCTGTGGCTCAGCCATGAGGGCTTGATGAGGTGCATAGCTGCGTCCGCATGGGCGGGTTGGACGATCGAACGCGGCTTGTATCGGTGTTGCTATATATGCAGAGTGGTCGCCAGTACAATGGCTATCTGCCTGGAGATTTTGCGATGCTGGAGCAATATCTCTAGTAAGGTTACGAGTAAGGTGTGATGATGATCGCGATGGAGGACGTTGGTGGTTGTAAAATAATGGAGCTGACGCGCTGTCGCGTTTCCGGTCGTCACTTTTCGCAATCAACCAAAGAGCTGCCGCTGGCCGGTTCAACTAGCTTCGTAGAGCTATCTGCCATTTACGCTAATAACATGGGAGCTCTTTCCCCAACTTCAAGACAGTATGCCAATATTTGTTTGCGATTGGCTTGAGCGGAATAAAGATATTCCGGACAAAGAGTTTACGCATATTGTTAATTTAAATCTACGGAACAAAAAGAACCTCGAGTTTGCTAACGGAATAAAAAGTTGGAATAATGATTTCTCTTCCCAGTGTAAGTTTGTTTATATTTCCTTCGCGCTTTAACTCATTTAAAACGTACTCGTTTGAGTTCTTTCCCTTGCCGACTTCAAAAGAAATGTTGGGTGCCGGGTAGTCCGTTTCATTTGCTTCTCTTAACAGAGGCTAAGTTAGAACTCCTGAACACATTGTGTAAGACTAGTAGATAACGGTAGAGAAAGAAGAACCAACATCTAAGTTACTAGCTACGAATCTCTGTCACGGTTATCCTGATCTATCTAGAACAACGACCTGGGATCGTCGCCAGCTTGAGCAGGACATCGAGGAACACAATACCGACTGAAGATTATCTTACAACAACTGGTATCAAGATGACAAAAGTACCAATACTCATCACTGACATCATCAACAGCACAACACAACCTAAGTTAGTAGTCTAGGAAACTGGGCACATCTTTAGTATTAGCTTAGTATTCGCGCAATTATGCAACAATGTCCCCCCAGCCTTACTATATCTGGACGACAAAACAGGCAAGTACGGCATACCATCATTGCCAACACTGAAAGAACAGCCCTTCGAGCTTAGCATCTAACAACTCACCAAAGCCCTTCGAAGGGATGGGTTGCTTAGTCGATTCGGAAGTAGAGGCCCTGACCCCTACGAACAGCTTCAAGTTCTTAGAGAACCGTCCAGTGGTCCAAGCGGAAGACGAAGGCCAAAGGCTTTCTTTCCATCCACGAAACAAGTCAATGCACTTGAACTCTGCCACTCTTCACAAAGCAACGCAAAACCATGACCTCTCTTCCATCTTTTTGCAATCGATGCGTATGCATAGGCTAGCCGAACAGCATGCAATTCGCTTGATGAACATGCTATGGCATGGTTGTTGAACAGCCATGTGTTGAAATCACCTCGAGATATAAAAGCAGAGCAGTGCTTCATCGTGCTCACTGCCGTTAAACCTATGGGATTAGCCAAGGAACCCTCCCGCCCCATCTCTGATACTTACTTCATCCATAGGAACCAAGCGATCACTACTTCATCGCTTATATTCATTCTCATCGGTCGAAAATGGCAGATACCAACTCGATATGCATCGGTGTTGAGGTTGAGTTCCTCGTCGCCCAACTACTCAAGAACCCCCTGTCTGCAGACACCGACGCTCGATGGGCCTGTGAACCAACGCCACCCGGCCAGAAACATCGCATTACGAAGTCCAATGACCCAGATGACCATGCCTGGGCCGAAGCCATCTGTATCCGTAAGGTTTGCGACGTCATCTCCGCGATTGGACTACCTGTTGCCTGTCACCTACCCGGAAAGGGAACGGGCCTTGACGTACTTATCCATGATGCCAACCCCGAAGATCTTGTTACCTTTTCCGATGGCATCCCTCTCCGAGTCTGGAACCAGTCCGCCGTCAAGCCCACGAAGAAGTCCCGTTCTCGTCATGACTACTGGAATGTAGTCCGAGAAGGTCATATTACCCTCGACGTGGGTGACAAATTCTCTGATACTGTCCCTGCTGGCTACGATTGGTATGGTATCGAGCTCAACAGTCCCATTCTACAAGATATTGGCGAATTCGAGCATGGCTTGCCCACGCTGAGTAACATCCTCAAACATCTCAAGACCTACATGAAGTTGACGACCAACTCTCTCTGTGGACTTCACGTCCATGTTACTAACAATGGTGAACTTGACCTCCAAACTGCCCAACGCGTTGCATGCCTGGCATATCTTTTAGAGGATTATATGCTTTACCCGCTCTGCCATCCTGTTCGCGAATCATCGCCTTACTCTGCTCCCATCAGCATCAAGTCCAATATTGCTGCGAACCATTCTATACCAAACTCCCCTCTCACCGTAGATGGCGATTTTCAAGTTGCACAATTGAAGAACATTCCCCAAAAGCACGGGGTTTCGTCCATCTACGGCCCCGAAATAAACACGTTGCGTCGCCTTTGGGCTCTTCCGGATCTCAAGGCAGTCTATGAAGGCCTCCGCAAGTTCTCCGAAGGGTCCGTACACACAACGCGTCGTTGTGCTTTAGCCGTGTCTAAGCTCAACACGCTAGAGTTCCGGTATCCAGAGGCAAGTTTTGACGCCAATTTCATCGCGAGTTGGGTCAATCTTGTCAGAGGGTTATTTGCCACTGCGCTGCAATCCGAGGATGACTTTTCAGCGGTACTTTGTTCCATATTCGAGCTTATCGTAACTTACGAAAAGCTCGACTTGCCGAAGGTGATGAAACTTCTGGGCATCGCGACTAACAGAGACGATTGGGCGAGAGTTGGTGAATACAAGAGATCGCTGAAGGAGTTGAACGGGCATGGTATTATCCCTGCTTGAATAAATACTCTTAGGGGTGGGTTGGGATCCTTTGTTTTGGCATGTTGTTTTGGTATATGCTTCAGGCTCCACTGTCTGTTTTTCCTCTCTCCTCTTTTCTTTTTTGGATAAAGGTAGTGTATCAATGCGCCTTCGTTTTGTATACTCGGTAAAGATTGTATACCTAGATTAACCAACGCAAGATTTCAGATGCAGCCTCTTGATAATTTCAACATTTCATGCTTGACTCGTGA
Organism: Coccinonectria pachysandricola; assembly: GCA_003693555.1. Taxonomy (NCBI): domain Eukaryota; kingdom Fungi; phylum Ascomycota; class Sordariomycetes; order Hypocreales; family Nectriaceae; genus Coccinonectria; species Coccinonectria pachysandricola. The sequence continues at coordinate 263,635 of QUZF01000004.1, forward strand.
TGCTATGCATGCATGACTGAAGATGCAAGTGTGGTATATGCGCCAAAACCTCGTAGTTTTTCGCAAATTCGTATAAACCTCCAGCTGCTTTTAAACTCCGTCTCCGAAACGTCGAACAGCTTTCATTCGCTTCTAGAGACACCGGCCCCTGACCCGACACTCCCCCCAACATTCGGCACAACAATCTCCCTCTCCTCTGGCAACTTCTTCCTCACCAGCTCCTCCCACGCGGCCTTCGTCCCATGGGCCTCCATGACCCCACCCAGCTCATCATCCTTCTGCATGATCCTCTCCGTCTTCTCCCGCCACCCGTTCCAGTCCACAACGTTTCGCGCGGCAATATTCCACGAACTAGCCGCCGCGCAGACGCAATTCATCTCGTACTCGAGGATGTGACGGTAGAGCTCGATGAGGGTGCGCTTGATTTGCGCGTGCTTGCTGTGGAAGGCGTCGCGGTCGGCCCAGGGTTCGGGGGTGAGGACGCGAGCTAGTGACATGAAGCGTGGGATGTCGTCGGTTAGGTAGAGGAGGCCTTGGCGTGGGGCATCTTGCTTGAGGAGAGGTTCGAGGAGGAGCTGGATACTACGTTAGAGATGATTGAACAGAAAAGATGGGAGGCCTATGCAGCTTCTTATTCTTACTGGTGTCAATGAGCAGATACCCGCCCAAGCCAGCGCGGCACTTGGGGTTTGCGGTAACAGCTTAGCCACTGTCTCTCTTGCGCTCGCAAGAGTGAGCCTCGCCATATCGTTCCTCGAGCCAGACTTGTTGCTCAACTCCCTTTCCAGCCCGGCGGTCGCAATCCTGTTCATCATCTCCATTCTCTTGTTCCCGGCCGGTAAACCCTCCGGCTTCCCACCGATCCCATTCTTATCCGCGCCCTGAACTCCCTGTACAATGATGCCCTCGTAGGCGACAACTAACTCGGCAGAATAAGTGCTATTCTTTAGCTCATCGTACGCTGCTGTCCATAGTTCCAGTGAGATGCGCGCTTCGGGAGGTTCGCTGGTGGCGGGGATGCGGCGTGTCGGAGGGTAGGGGACGGAATTCGATGACGACGGTACGCGGCTGGAACGACGTAGACTATTTGAGCGGCAGTTGAGCTGGGGAGGAAGACAAGTCGTCTCTGAGGAGGGTTCGACTTGTTTCTGAGGGGATGTCTTGTGGCTTTGGTTGTGGTGAGAGTGGACGTGATCGGGATGGCGGACGATCTTGCCGACAACGTGCTTTACACGGCTGGCGGCGGTTGGCTTCTCAGGTTCGGCGCCATGGCTCATGGTTCCGGTGTCTAAAGCGTGCTAATAGCCGTGGAAGAGCAGATTGGTCGAGATGTTTGGTGGCAGGCAGTTTAGCTAAGCGCGCTTGAGCATGCCAGGGTTAGGAGTTTAAAGTTACAGAGAATAAATCGGGCAAGGGAACTGTAGATGGTGCAAATTTACAGAGCAAGCTTCAAGTTTGCGCAGAGAAATGATTGAGAGTGAGGATGAGTTGGAGAAGAAAGGGTTCAGCAGTCAAGATACCCGCTCGAGAGCCAGGACTAACAACACACCGATCAGTAGTTTAAAATAAAGTATCATCGGCGTAATCACAGCACATAAGAAGAAACGGCCGACGGCGAGAGGAGCCGGCTTCAGACCGGATGCCAAGCAAGAACAGTAAAGATGGTCAGCCACGGCAAGCTTGGTAGAGTATCGCAAAAAAACTCGATGGCGCTAACAAGCACCTTCAAAGATCGACCAACGAAAACGTGTCAAGTGGAAGGGGGGGGTGATGGTCAGCTCCGGTTTTGATGACTGCGGTTCTGCGCTTGCAAACACCTTGTCACAAGGTAGGATGATGCTGAGGCGAGAGAGAAGGATAGGCGGCAGGGTTCCTGCGTGGGCGGAACGTGGAGCAGACTGGAGCACGTACAGTTAGTGAGTTGCAGTAAGAACCGACGTCTGAATGTGGTGTCGGAGCGGGAATTCTTTGGCCAAGTGACGTTGATGCGGTGGAGAGGGACGATGTCATGGTGTTGCATTTCGTCATGAGCACCAGATTAAGCATGCCGAGCCTGCCAATAAGGCTTGGAGGAATGCTCTGAGAAGAGCAGAAAAGGGTAAAAGAGGGCACATGATTTCAGGGGCTAGACTGATTGAGGAATGAGGTCACATCGAGTAGAGCCGAGCGAATGCGCGTGTACTGTAAGCAACATTAATAAGACTCTCTCTTTCTAATTCCCTTTGGCAACAGGTTTTCACCTGCGCAGAGACGGCCCGGAACAGGACAAGGTTTTTGCACAACAGAGAATGCTGCAATGGAGGAATCTTTAACAAAACAAATCGCCGGGATCTCCGGTCCTCTGTATGGATACGGACGTATACAGATTACTCTGTAGGCAGCTGGGTGGTGAAATGAGGCGGGCGGGCCGAAGGGACTTCTCTCCAGTACCCTACCACAGGAAACAGCGCTGGGATGAGGTTGCGAGGAGTAATTGGTAGTAATGATGATGCCTTTGAAGGAGTAGTCGAACTTGGTTCCATAATGCACGGCATGCTAATAAGAAGTAGAAAGTCAGACAGGTCCTTGCTCGAATTAATCGAGATCCAACGCAGATAAGAGCTCACGTGGACACTACTACGTGGTATAGAGAGAGCCGGGCGGGCTTGACCCGACGCGTGGCGGAGATCCGCTGCCGCTGTACCGTACTTACAGTAGGATGCGCACCAGCACTATCGTATAGCTTTAGCCTGGGATGGGCTGTTCACCTTTTACTAATAAAATTAATAACCAACCCAACGGTTGCAAGCGATGCTCATACTCCAGGAACCACGTCTGCATCTCTCACACATGCGCAGAGTAGCCTGTACTGGGAACTCAACTTGCAATGCTGTCTTGGCTGTACATAACCTGGTTGCCGATCAGCAGGGTTCAAACGCGGAACATGCGCCAAGGGCGGCCGAGATGAACGCCCACGCCCTACAGTACATCTGTACCGTGTCAGCGACAAGCAATTCTATTTTGCCAGACTCTGAAATTACAAGTCCACAGCCTTCCTCTCCTGTAACTGCCCGCCGTTGGTACTGGAGGGAGGAAAGTAAAGCATTGGACAGTCTCTCGACATAGCTCGGCTCACCAAGTCAGAGCTGGCAGCGCACTACCGTTTGACATCGGAGCCCAACCATCAGCCCCGACGAACTCGAAACAAACAGAAACAAGTCCAGTCGGCCAATCAGAGATGACGGTGAGCATCCCGCTAGCTCTCTCTTCCAACAGCTAGTCTAGGTCTCGGCTGCTACGGTAAGTACTGTATACGTACAGTACTCCTGGTGCAGTAATAGCATCCTGCGGCTACCAGCTTGCATCGATGCAGCATCGTACCTCAAGATGCATCACTTCTTCAGTCAAACGCTGTCGGATGCAGGCATTGGTCTATCTCATCTATAGCGCCTTTCTTACCTCCAACCCTATCTTAATCTCCGTTTTATATATAAACATACATGTTCAACTCCGTCCATAGTTTATCTGCACCGCGTCATAAAAACCGCTGATCTACTCCTCTGCTGTCGCGCACTTGACCCCTCCTCCTTCCTGCCTTGTATCAAACTGAAACGCTCCGCTCATCTCACCATCTCGACCCCTTGTTGCCGCACAGCCTCCGCTACGAGACTCGCACTGACTTCTCCAACGAGGATCACCCTCGTTCCGTTCTCGTGTCGTCCATTCTTCTCTTCCCATGCCAAATCCCGCCCTACATACATGCTTCGCTCGCTTTCAATCTGAGGCGCCGCCCACTTTACTATCCTGCTCCCCCAGAGTTCCTATAACTGCCCCCCGGCTGCTGATCCTCCTATTCATTTCTGTCTTGTTTCCTCACTGATACTCGCGCTACTCTTCAAGAAGGTGTTCCTGGCTACTCGCTTGCTAGAACCTGCATCGCATCTGTCACGCTTCACGGCTCGTACTCGCTCTGTCTCTTTGAGACGTTAATTCGTTAATTCTCTTCTTCTACGACCAGTCTGTTCAGTTTGGTGTTGATCGCCATCGCTAAGACTGACTTGACCTCGCTTCACCTCGCTTCACTTCACCTTCTAATCGCGCTAAATTTCGATAATATCGCTCACCTAGTAATCGATCGAATCTCTCTTTCCCATTCACACCGCCAAACATCAACCGCAATGCGATACTCCACCATCTCCGCGGCGGCGACCATCCTCGCCGGCGTCGCCTCAGCCGCACCAGCTCCCAACCCTGGCATGACATCAGGCAATGGCTACGCCGAGCCCGGTTCCGACAGTGGAAGCGGTAGTGACAAACCCGCAGCTCCCGGAAATAACAAGGCTGGCGACCAAGCCGGCGACAGCAAGGGAGGCAGCTACGAGGACGTCAGCATCATCATCGTCCCTACCGCCTCAAGCTCCAAGTGCAAGGCAGCTCCTGTTCCTCCTGGCCCTGCATACTGGACACAATCCACCAAGAGCGTCGACTCCTGTGACAATGCCATCTTCGACACTAAGCCCTCCAGCGACTTCGCCCCCGCCAACTGGAAGGACTGCGCCGCCCTATTCAGCCAGTGGGCTGCTATCAATGGCACCTTCAGCATCACCCGCGAGGTCCAATGCGTCGAGGATGGCGCAGACGACCACATCCAGCTCCTACGATCGGGAACTTGCGCTCTGGCTGTCAAGTCGCGTCTGAGCAAGGACGGTCGATTCAGCTTAGGTGACTCTAATGTCGAGGCTATCCTCAACCGCTCCCTGAAGGACTTCTCCTCTGGCACCGGACTCTGGGCTGCTGGCAACGTCCAGTGCGACGTCGGCGACGGCCAGAAGGCGGCGATCCAATGGCAGGTATATAACCCCGTGGAGTACACCCAAACGCCTGGGGTCCCTACCGCTACCGATGAGGTTCCCCGCGAGACCATCGCGCCTCCCACGCTGACTCTGGGCATCCCGTCGGGCCTTGCCACCCCTTCAAAGCCGGCCACTTCTTCTGAGACCGAGGCCCAGACATCATCCGCGCCTACGACCACGGCTGCGTACTCGGCTCCCACTGTCTCGGAGCCCGAGAGCGTCTACGCTCCTCCTTCGTGAGAGCATTCATTCGTTTACAAGAGGATCAAATACGCGAAGAGAGGTGTTACAGGTGTGGAAATAAGAAAATGAGAAAAAGATAAGATAGAATATGGGCTGGACCTTAAAAATCAATCCCGGGCATCAACAATTGCATGGTCTCAAATCACTGTTTTTGTGATTTCTATACGACTCGACTCAGATGGATGGTTGGATGGCATGTGGCGAATGGCGTATCGAGTATTCCCCCTTCATGTCACAATTCGACGTTTCCCTAGCGTTTACTGTACTTAGTTCACTTTGTCTAATTACCAAAACCATCTCTGTCTCTTCACCCACTTGCCGTCTGCATTGAATCTCAACGTTTGCCCAAACCCGCGAGTTTCCAAGTCCCCAGAATGTGAAACACGCGATCCAACGTTTGCTAAATCTGGATGGACTAAAAATAAACCAATCGCAGTTGGACTAACACGACTACTAGACTAGAGCAGTAGCCTAGCATGCTGGCTAACGCTGCCACGAGCTCACGCCTACACCTGAAGCACCGATGCATAAATCTCCGAGAGTTTAGCCAGCTAAACCAACTCCACTATCACTTTGTCCGCTCCCCCTTGATGTGCCGTATCCTTATTACATTCTGCTATTACGGGAGTCTGGGTTCTGGATCTATGCCTCGATGTGTGATTCGTTTGTTCACCTGGACATCCAGCCTGGTACCTGCTTTTGTTTGCGTCTTCTTTCTATTTGTCAGAACGTCTCTGATTGTACAGCTGGTACTCCTCATCGCGGGTCGTAGGTAGTAAAGCTCGGATTCGACTGTGTCGTTAAGCTACAGTGCCTGCGATGCTCAAGACGTGTATTGTCTGTATTCTGAATTGGCGATGTTCACATCCTGTTCATCCTCTAACGCTTCTGCGGAAAACTTAAACCCTCTTGCTTCGGTTGGGCGATGGGGGGCCAAAGTTCACACGACTTGATATTCCCTGGTAACCCTGGGCGACGGCTTCTTCCCGACGCAATGCTTGGCTCGTCTCCAACTTCCTGGACCAGGCGCCTTTCCGTTCCGGGGCAAACAGTTGATTGGTGGCAGAAAGCACGCGACTTCTTCTTGGCCTGGAAAATGGGGCTTGTAGGTGTGCGTTCATCGAGGAATTCCAACTTGACAGATTGTACGTTTGTCTCGATTGATTCATCTCCGCTTTTGCATTCGCTTTGCGCAAATTTCTTGCGAGCTCGCGTTCACTCTCGTAAAAGACATTGACGCCCTTGTCTGATATTTTCAATTCTGCGTCGGAGTAGGGCAGGGCATTGTTCCTCTTGTTATTACGTGGTTGTACTTGAGTACTGTTGGCTCGATCAGAACGACGCAGTCGAGGCGCTTGATACTTGCCACGGCTTTGATAGGCCTGGTATTGGTATCGTGGTGAGGGAAGATTCTGTTCCTCAAAACACGGAGAATATAGATTCCGATCGGTGTACGTCGATGGTCCTGCAATAACAGAAGGACGTTGAAATTCCGACCCTGGCTTCGACTTGAGGGTCACGTAACCGGCTTCAAGAGGTTTGACGTGAAATCCCTTTGGATTCTTGTGTGCATGCGGATATGTATGTAGGGGTGATCTATGCGAAGACTCTGATGAATTTAGTTCCGGTGACGATTCGTATGATGAGGGTTGGAACGTGTACGTCGGCGTACGATGTAGCTTACCAGTCTTCTTGAATCGCATCTGCGCAAGGTTATATACAGCGAGAGCGACAAGCGTAACTATGCTGGTAACAACTCCAAAGTCGAAGATCAATAGAATAAGCCAGAGAGCAATATCAGCCATCGTGATGACAGTCGTTCCCAGCGCGAAGCAAATCTTGCTAGGGTTTGCGATGACCCAGGCAACGAGGCGGAGAAGCAAGATAGGTAACTGGATGAAGATCCAGACGATGACGGTGGTTGTAACGAGCCTTACAGTGGAAGCTGTCATGAACGCTTCGCAAAAATCGTCTACGAGAGGGATAATCAACGCAGGTTTGCGATAGGCTTCTTGGAGCCTGCTTCGAATCGTCAAGGCGGCGGAGAGAATTTGCTCTCTATAGAACATGGTTGCCCAGTCTTGGAGCTGCTTGCGGTAGTGTTCGAATTTCTCGTACATGCTTGAAGATGGATGAGCAGAAGCCAGCCGTGGGAAAGCCATGATGTTTCGGTGAATTGCGCTCAGAGACATCTTGAATCACGCGTTCCACGATGCTCTTTTGACTCAGAGATGGCCAACAAAGACGTTGCTTTCGAGAGAAGAGCTATGTGTCAGGTTGTCGAAATCTACTACCAGGATAGACAAAGGTTGTGGAATGTGATGCTTTTACGTGGGTTGTGAACAAAGATGTCGCGTTTGCCATGATGAACATCGGTTCATTGTGCGGGCTGTAAACGGTGTTCATCAATGCTATATTGCTATCAATGCTGATGCCAGTGTCCCAAGGTGCAATGTAGCGCCGCCAAACGGTTTCCGGCATGTCGTCACTGTACTTCACTTCAGTTGAAGCAAATCGCAACGCGGAAGATGGAGCAATCGCGTACGATACAACAAGGAAACGAAGTACTTGATAAAAGAAGGCAATAGAAGAAGGAGAAAGAAAAACGATAAAAAAAGGAATGTTATTTGTCGACTTGTGAGAGCTTCTACTTGTAAAGCACAAAGGTTTGTCACGGGGTCTGAAAGATGGTTACCTCAGGTGAAGTGGTGAAGACGTCAATTTGGACGAGCACCGAAATAGAAGCATACCACATCTGCACGTGCTCCATACTAGAGTAGCGTGTCAGACTGTCAAAAGGGTTGTTTTCATTGTACGATGAGATCATATCTGCAATCAAAAGGTCGGTCAAAGTGAAGTATGCAACGTAGGTCTTGTCTGGTTGGCGAATTTAATGTGGCTTGATCAGAGACCTGTGGCGCAGTCAGCTTCTATTCCTAAAAGGGAAATCTTTTGCGACAGCCGTCATGTGGCGTGCATTGTGGCCTTTGACAATCACTTGGCTATCAGCCTCAACCCCAGCGCTGATGAATGAGATCACCAACCTACAGTACAGCAAGCAAATCGGACTGTCGGAGACAGCTATCCGCACGACTCAGAGGCAAGAACAGTCTTTTCCGACCCCTTATTAGACAGCACACCCTCTAGAGCAGTTTCAACAGCAACGGCACCCTTGGCCGCCCGGCCGCCCTGCCACATGACAATCATCTACGGATAAAGCAATTGAAGAGAGAGGAATGGCGTCGGGATCGCGGTGGAATATGCCATTTAAACTTCAACTAAGAGCTACCAACAACGTGGCCGCCGGGTCGGAGGCTAGAATGCGACGCCGGGCAAGCGAGCTAGCAGCCACCACCATAACGAGTAATTGAAGTGAGCGCCCACCCATACAAGGCAAGCTGGAACGGGGGGGTTGGGAGTCTGACAAGGTCTCGCAAGGGGACACGGCCTTGTTCGCGTCGCATCGCATCGGGACAGACAGCTTGCGGATCAAAGTCTGGGGGAAGGGATTTTCACGTGGAATCTCTGAGGGTCTGGCCTAGCTTTGCTGCTATGGAGCTTGACGTACTTTGCTGCTCAGTTGTAGACCTGCCAAGTCGCCACGAGCGGCTTCCGGCACTGTCATAATGAGCTGCAGATGCCCTCACGATCATCTGCTCTTACGTAGAGCTATCTAGTGGATGCTACCGTAACCACGCCATCTACAGCACAGTACATCTACGGGCAAGTCTTACCGCCCTGGCGGTTTGAGATAACCTGTCAGCCCAGTCGCTGTCTTCTTGGACCCTTGGTCCGTTAAACCTTCGACGCGCATTCGTGTCCGAGAATCAGTCAGCGGGTGGGTGGTTCCCCCCCAAGAGTATACACTACAGTATAGCAGCAAAGCCATGGCTCGCCTTGATTCACCAGCTCCTGTTTCAAGACCCTAATAGCTTCAATAACACAGCTCTTGTGGCGTCTTCCATTCCCTTCCTTCCTTCCTTCAGTCAGTCAGTCAGTCAGTCAGTCAGTCAGTCAGTCAGTCAGTCAGTCAGTCACGTCGAACCTCGAGCCCACTTTTCGCCCGCCGCTCGCGGACAGTAATCTTTGCCGCCTCGCAATCCACTGCCCGCACGCCCCAACATCGGGCTCCGTCCCTCCCTAGCATCGTGAGAAACAAAAGCATCCCGAGAAGCGGGAAATCGTGGGGAAAGAGGAGACCAGCCAGTGGGCTCGGCTTCTCTGTCGGCGTCGCGTGCCGACGCCAACGACGCCAGCCCATAACTTCTCATTGTTTCCCAATAACTCTTGCTGCCACGATGTCGTTCTAAGTTTGATCCCTACGACACTGCTTCGTATACATTCCAGAGAGCCATGGCACTTTGATTTCTCCGGGGTTGTGGACCAACTTGCGCCTTGGCACTCGAGAAGAGGGCTATCAAACACGGACGGCGTTATGTCCGAACCCGGTGGGTGATTGTGCACGGGATGTGGGGAACATTTACCAAGCAGTAAGTTAACGGTAGATTTATTACCAGCAAGCCAAAAGCCGGGAACGAATCCGAGTCCGTACGCTGTCCGGACGAAGAGACGCAACTGCAACCTCTATGCGAAACTCTGGATATTAACTTACCACAGCACGCATTCAAACAAATCTAGCGACCGTAAATTATTCGCCTCGACTCTTACCCCTCAAGTCACATCCGGGCGCCTACTCCGGCAAGTACTGTACAGTAAACCAATTGGGCCGCATAACTTCCTACTACGTAGCACCCTTTCTTGGGTGCTCGGAGCAGAGTGAATGGGCTTGTTAGCGTTGCGACGGGTCGACCTTTTGCCTGGAAATGAGGCGCGATTGGCGCTGTTGATGGCTTGAAGTTTCTCTTCCCTACCGTGAATGAGAGTCAATGTCCTCGCATTCGTGGACCCAGTCCGGCGTGCAGTATGCAGAGACATGACTGGGCTTGATTTTTGGCAACTCTAATCGACGGTGGCCACCCAAACTAAACTTGCAACCATTACCACAATGGGACGGTGCACCGGAGACGTGGCGGTGGGTAGCATCCGACCGAGTGGGCCCTTGTTGATATCTATATCAGTGGCAGCCTCGCTTGCTGAGAGAACATCGTCTGGTTCATGGTAATTATCCAAATTCCAGCAATCAGAATAGATTGTTCTCTACAAAGGCATGCAAAGTCTTTTGAAGTTGCAACCCACAACTCACAACAAGTCAACGACGTACCCACACAACAGTTACACTCGACGACAATTATTACACCACACCATCAACACGCATCACGATGACTCTCATGCACACAAGTGCTACAGCTGCCATCTTCGAGCGCTCGAAGAAGCGCAAGGCCAAGCGTGAGCAGGAGATTCTCAAAGACGACATGCTTCGAGAACAAGCCATCATCGACGCCCAAGAAAGCCTCAAGGCCGATACCTACCAGTTCCTCACACTCTTCCTCGAAGACTCAGCCTGGTCTGACCAACTACATCTCATCTCAATCGCCTGGGAAGCCCTGCCCGCACTCGACGAGCTCGAGAAGTACGGAGAGCTGAACGAGTCCGAAGGCACGCAGGCGTGTCGCCGATTGTTCAAGGCGGCTGTTATCTGGGACGAGGTCGGCCACGGTCTATGGCAGACCCTTCGCACCAATGCGAGCCGGAGTCGCCAAGCCAGCAGAGACAGTCTTAGCAGCAAGACTGAGAGTGAGGAGGAGGATGAGCAGAAGAGTGTCACGGGAGAGTCCTCGCCCCGCCACGGACGGTCGCGAAGCAGCTCCAAGGCGTCTTCTCGCTCTGTGTTTACGAGCTTCTCCCGCCACCCTTCAGCCGAGCGACAGAACAGCATCCCCGAAGAGACCTCCGAGCCCATCAGGCGACTGTCTTCCGCAGAGATCACTACCACGGTAGCTCAGCGCAAGGCTTCAGTTACTCCTCATCGCAGGAGCACTGAGCCCGCCAGCACCTCAGAGCCTCCCGCCGCTGGCAAGCTCCGACGCACGCGCATTTTATCCAGCGGCTGTGCCATTGCTATGCGCAACCGCCTTGGTTCCTTCGGCGGTATCGCCATTCAGGGACGAACAGTTGGTTCCGAATAAGTCCTCACTCAGACTCAACAACAACAACGCAAACAACCAAACAAACATATCAATACCATGCGGTGTAACAGGATATCATGGGAGGCGTACATCAGCATTAACTGGACTAAACTGGTGTTCCACGGGTATTACAACTACATTGGGACAGGAAGCCTAGGAAAGGGCTACAAAAGGTGATTTGGTGCTTTCATCATAACAAGCGAGGCGTTCTGGAAATGGATAAACAATAATGAAAGGGGCGACAGGTGTCGCAACGGATCGCCTACAAGGGTAGATAGCATCCTATGATCATCACGAAATGATATAACGTTAACGACCCTTTGATACTTTTTGCTTGAATAAAATTTTTCGCACTCCATTAAAAATTTAAGCCTAAGTGTGAAAACTTAATATGCGAGCACAAGTCCTCCGGCACTACGCTACGACTCGGTAGAGCGCCCACCCTCTCCTGCTTTGGGAAGCTGAGATGAGGAGACATGGTTGTGGTGGTGGTGTGAGACGGGGAGTGATACGGCACTCTAGAGTCCTCTGGGTGCATGACGTAGAGAATCCAGGCAACCGGGAAGGAAAAATTAGAGTTTGGTCCCGGTTCCGCTTTTGGGTACCGAATGCGACGGTAACATGGCCCTGGGAATTGTGGCAGCCGGCGGTTACGGTTGCATTCAAAGTATGATGTTAATCGGCAGCCTTGGGAAGATGTCATAGAGGAGATCATTACTGCTATGGACTGGGCAAAAGCCAACTGCCGATACGGCAAGCTGAGATCCGGATAAGGTAACGACTACTGTGTGCTGATGTCCGGACACGCGGCCATATGAGCGATACCGGCAACGGATTGTGTACCGTACGGTAAGTAAGATATCTTCGATTCCGCGCTGTTTCATTCATCTCTGTACCTTGGAGATCTAGACCTGGTCTAAAATCGACGGACTCAAGATATTCTTGACTATGAGATCGATGGAGGGCTTATTCGGTGGAAGACTTGTTTGGACTAACATGATGGGGCTCGTCGAGACTGCGACCGTGAGTCCGCTAAGACGACGCCGTTGGCTTTGTAGAGGTAGGTTATTATCTAAGTTAGCTTGCTCAGATGAACCTCATTGTCTCTTAGTCAAAAGGCTCAAAAGCTAGTCTAGTATCACCAATGGCAAAGCAGTACTTCCGCTGATATCACGCTCAGATACTACTGCCAGTCTAGACCAAATGATCAAGTCTCGGTCGGGATTTCACTACGAACTCTAGTCAAGACCACGCGAAGTTCGGATGAAAACGATGTGCATGCCACAGTAAGAAGGGGAACATGCCCGTTCTCCCCTTGATGCCCAACGTTTCATCATTTCTATGCAGCTGCCAAGGACGAGCCTGCAGCCCTATGAGTGAACAAGTAACCCGATTGAGGAAGCTGAAATCGTGAATGAAGCCATCTGCAGCCATGTCTTCAGCTTGTTATCCAAACAAGACTAGCTTCAGGGGTCTACCATCAAGCAATATGCACCAGCTGGTCGAGTGCGAAGATAAACCTCGTGAGCTTATCGCACGACGAGGTCCAGTGTCGGTATAATTGGTGAACTCGCGGGAAAGTCCATTTCTTTCGAGGTCTCTGTTCCGTTCTCGAATACTTGCTCAAAACTGCTTGCCTGAAACTGTACGGTCCTGCGCGTGCCCTAAGAGTCGAGCCAAGGTTATGCGGCACTTACATGGGCTCTCGCCGAGTCTGCTCCTCAGCCAGGCGACCCTTTCTTTCGCAGAAGATGTTGTGTATGTAACAGACCTCGACATCTTCTCCTCCTTGGTAAGAACAACCACTCCCCATCTTCTTCCTATATATCACTTCCATGGCTAACTACCCAGGCTCCCTGCGCCGCCTCGGCCGTCTCCTACCCGATCGCCGCCCAGACATACTCCGCCTCTTGCGGCGATAATGAGTCGGATCTACAATCATGCATCTGCTCCAACAAAACTATATCTCGAGATGTCTCCTCCTCGGTGTCGAGCAGCGTCACGTACGGTTGCGGATCGAGCGCTACCGATGACCTATGGAGCGCGTCAAAGGTCATGGAAAAGTACTGCGATCAGGAGGCGAGCGTGGCATTCTCGTCGCCAACGAAGAATATCGTCAACGCATATATAACGGACTTGCCGCAGCTGGAGTATCTGCCCCCGTGTGCGCAGTCGGCGCTTTCACTAGCTGTCATGGGTGCGGTATGGGTTAAGACCGATGGTAACTGTGTCAAGTCCGAAAACTGATCATGTCCAGGCTTATTCGAGATGTCCAGAGCCCGCGGAGCTCCAAGCTCCATGCGTCTGCAGCAAGAGTGCCGTCGTAAGCGATATCAGCGAGACGATTCGACAATCGGTCAAGTACTCGTGTTCGAATAACGAGGATATCACTTCCGCACGAAGATTTTACCACCAATACTGTGCCATGAATGAGGGAACCACTTCGTTTGCTAAGCCAAAGAGTCCACCAGGAGACAGTTAGTTGCACTAACATATTGAAACTGGTCCACAAATGCCTTACTGATACTTTGCAGTGTCCTACTACATTACCGCGTTACCACAGTTCAAGTCACTAAACAAGTGTGCCCAGGGAGGTCTCGCATCAGCTATACAAGCAGTAGGTCATCTCATCATAAGTCCTCGGAAATTAGCTCACAGTTACTATCTAGCAAACGTATTCCCTATGTGGAAAGGGTCCCCAAGCGCTCGCATCATGCGCCTGTCTGAAGTCTGGCATGTCCAAGAGAATCTCAAGCCTGCTGACCTCGGAAGTCAAATATTCGTGCGACAACACAGCCACGGCCGATGTATCCTCCGCTGTCGAAGTATGGAATTACTACTGCAGTGCTGCGCAGAGCAAGGTTGTAGCTACTGTTGCGCTGTCCAAGTCAGAGGCGTACCCGACAGCGAGCTCCGGTCATGCACCAGGGAAATCAATCCCAACGGCTACGGCAGGAAGTGAAGAGACGAAAAGCGCCGGAAATCACGGGCCAAGTGAGAGTGCTAACTCCGACACGAAGAGTGGTAAAGATTCCAAGAATGAAGGCCCCGGCGTGGCCCCTATAGCAGGTGGTGTTGCTGGAGGGGTTGGAGCTGTCGCGCTCGCGGTGGGCATCTTTCTGCTACTGCGCAAGAAACGTCATCAAACGAAGCGCGGAGAAGAGATATCCAGCGACGATGGCAGCAATAGCAGAAAGCCAGGAATCACGGATAGCACGCATGCGGTTGCTGGCAAAACGCCATCCACCTACACCACGTCCATCGTGCAAGAGCTACCAACACCGACAACCCCCCACAGGAGCGAGATGGATGGGAAGCCTATGCTTATGGAACTGGCATCGAATCCAGCACCTACACCGGAGCTTTACAGTCACCCTTCGCCGTATTCACAGCACGGGAGCACTCTTCATCAAGCGGTGTTTACGCCGTCGCCAGTGACGCCACAGGGACTGTCAAGTCCAGCCATCCATAGCTACGCAAGACCTCCACAGTATCAACAGCAAAATGTGAATGGCTTTTATGAGCAAGGGAATCCTGGATATGGTCCGCCTCAACAGCAAGGGTTAGGATGGCAGTCAGGGCCGGTTGAAACATATGAGCTGGATTCAAATATTGGACAGGGTAGATGATGCTTGCGTCTGGTATCCAATCTATATCTCAAGGCCTTAGGATAGTCTAAAGCCTTATAAGTCCAACTGTTAAAAGACTGTTTAGTGGTAAGCTGCAATTCCTGTCGCTGTTGTAGGGTGAGTGAGAGCTTACACAGAGCGAGCGAAGTGTGGCTAAGTTAGTTTTGGTGGCTGGTGCCTACGTGGCTGAAAGTGGTAGGCTTGCCTTTGTGGCCCGTGCATGCTCAGCTCATCTTCAATTGCCTGACAGCCTTGTTGCTTCCAACACAGTTGCCCAGCCAGACTCGACCTGGCGCGTAGCTCATAACTTTCTCCGCCAAATCTATCATCGTTTGCTGTTGATTCTCAGCATTTGTGCATCGTGACCGCCTCATCATCCGGCGCAACAATTTGCCGCACGCGCACCACATCGGGGTTTTCCTCAGTAACTACTCAGTTACCGCTTTTTTCGTCTGTCATTACTATCACCTAGCTGCGGTGATGACGAGAGTCGCGCAACTTAACTAGGCAATCCACGATCATGGCGGCCGCAGACGTGGACATCGGCTACCTGTCGGGCCATCTCGGTCTTGATCAGCCCGTATTGACTACGCTCACGACCGAGCCGACCGTCGATCTCGTCCAGATCTTGTTACAGGCTGTCACCGCTAAGGCGCACGAGTTTGATACTCTCTACGCCGACAAGCTACAGACTGACATCGAGCTCGAGAATGCTGTGCGAACCTCCGAGTCGCGATCGCAAACCTTCAAGGCTACAGCCGACAAGGCTCTCAAGGATGTCGAGGAGGTTAGACAGCAATTGAAAGACGAGGGTAAGTTGTGACCATGCCTATCTGTTGAGCCTCTTGCCGTTTGCTAACCTCGTGGTGTTTTTCTTATTGCTTGATAGAGACCAAACGTCAAACCATCGAGAACGAGTTGCAGAACCTGAAGTCGAAGAAGGGAGACAATGATGCGGAACTCAAGGCTCTTCATGACAAGATTGAGACGCTCCAGTCATCTAATCGTACCAACCTCAGCATCATCGAGTCCAACAACAAGCGAGATCAGACCCTTAGCGAGGAGCTGACCAAGCAGCACCAGCGTAATGTTGAGCTGTCGCGAGAAATCAATGCCCTCCAGCAGTCCGAGCAGAACGCAAAGGGACAGCTTAACAGCGCCAAATACCGAGAAGAATCTATACAGCAACAGCTCGATTTGGCACGAAAGAACAGCGAGTGGCTTGAGAACGAACTTAAAACGAAGAGCGAGGAGGCCCTCAAGTACAGGAAAGAGAAGGGAGCCCGTGTCGCCGAGCTTCAGCGCCAGAATGAAGACATTCAATCGCAAGTCGACTCCCTAAAGCGAACCGAGCAGCAACTCCGCGAACGCCTTGAGGCGATGCAGTCCAAGGCCGACGACGCCCTCGTCAAGTTGCAAAGGCAGGAGGGTTCGTATGCCACCACGATCGAGAGCTACAAGCAAGAACTGGAGAACCAGAGGAGGCTGGTGGACATGTCTGATCAATTAAGTAAGAAGCACATGGAGCGGGTGCGTGACCTTGAAGCCGAAAAGGAACGACTCAAGGACAATTACGAGAATGAGCTTCGACGCGTGCGAACTGAACTTGAACAAGACCGACAGAACACATCCGAGATGGAGGAGAGGATCAGACAGCTGGAGACGGAAATCGAAGAACTCCAGTTGCGACTGGAGCAGCCTGCGCCTCCCCAGGAGCCTGCCCCGCCACAGACTCCTCGTGCTAATGGCTCACTCATCGGACGAGCCGCCTCGCCTTTTGCTACTCCTGGTTCGGTCCGAAACAAATCTGCCCTCACAGCCACTCAGGCCATCGATCAGTTGTATAATGTCAAGGCCCAGCTGGCCAGCGAGCGCCGAAGGAACCAGCAGCTCTCTGAGGAGCTCGATAACATGATGACTGCCCTTGAAGCCAAGGCACCCGAAATTCAAGAGCTCCAAGACGATTCCGAGTCGCTACGGATAGAGATTGCGCGCATGTCAGAGTTATCACAGCAAAGTTTCGAAGAACGCGATGTTGCCCGGAGGGCGGCACGCAAGGCCGAGAATGCCCTCGCGACAGCGCAATCCGAGTCCAAGATTTTGCGTACTCAGCTCCGCGATCTTGGAACCCAAATCCAGATGCTCGTCTTCAACATCTACGCTATCGAGAAGGGTATGGATCAGCTCAATGACGAGGAAAAGTTCAGACTCAAGCAGTTGGAGAAGGGCGAGATCAGCGAGGAGGCGCTTTCAGACATGTCGGACACGCACCAGTTCATCACCCAGAAGCTTACAGTCTTCAAGGACATCCAATCCTTACAAGTCAAGAACGAAGAGCTTATGCGTATTACTCGTGAGCTTGCGGAACAACTGGAGAGTGAGGAGGCTTTGGCAGCCAAGCACCAGGCCAAGGAGGACCACGACCTGGTTGAAAAGCTCCAGCAGGATTTGACTCATATGGCGGAGGAAGCCAATTCAATCAGAAACACTATGGAGAGCTACAAACAGGAGCGAGATATGTTCCGTCGTCTTTTGCAGCAGCGGGGCGCGAATGGCGACGACGCATCTCTCATGCGAAGTTCTCTTGGAGATAGCCAGCGACTACCTTTGGCCAGTCTCGAAGCGAGCGAGCAGCTTGAGACTTTGAACGAGGCTATTCGCAAGCTGCAGAGCGAATACGACAGCTACCGCGATGCACAGGACAGCGTGAGAAAGGACTTGCGGGACCAGATCGACTCTCTTTCCGCTGAGAAGAACGCGCTCCAGACTGACAAGGTTAAGTTGAGTGGTGAAGTGAGGCTGGAGTCTGAGAGGCGAGAGATGCTGCAGTCCAACTACGTCGCTCTTCAGTCCGAGAATAGGGAGTTGCAGAAGCGAAACCAGACCCTTTCGGAAACTACGGCCAAACAAGATATTCGAACTCAGCAAGTTGCCGAGGAACTCATTGAAGCCAAGGGCTTACTTGATAGCACGCGCAACGAAGCGTCGAACCTCAAAGCGGAAAAGAAACTTTGGAAGGATATCCAGGACCGACTAAGCAAAGACAACGAAAGTCTGATTGAGGAGAAGAATCGACTTAACAACCTGCTTGCCACTCAACAATCCATCGAGAACGAGCGCAGCACGGCTGAGTCGGAGAACCGCCGCAAGGCTCAGACCAAGATCGAAAGCCTTGAGCAGGAGTTGAGCGCTACACAGAAGAAGCTGTCGAACGAGGTTGAGGAGAGCAAGAAGCTTCAGCTTCGAAAGGAGTATGAGGCAAAGGAGTCTCAGAAGAGGATTGATGAGCTTATGGCTAGTCTGAGTCAGATTCGGGAGCAACACGTCGCTGCCAAGACTAGCAGAGACCACCTTCAAGCTCGCGTTGATGAATTGAGCGTTGAGCTGAGAAATGCCGAGGAACGAGCCAATCGTCTGCAGCCACGGCCAACACCTAGGCCTGGTACTTCTGTTGAAGCCAGCCAGCAACAGCAACAGCTTGAAGCCGAGGTACAGGAGCTCAACAATGAGATCTCGGACCTCAAGCGCGACCTCGACATGGCCAACACGAATCTAGAAAATGCCAAGGTGCAAGCTGAGCAGTTCAAGGAGCTCAGTCAAGCAAATGAAGAGGCTTTGGAGGACCTCCGAGCTTCGCAGGAACAGTACCGACAAGAGACGGAGTCATTGATTGAGGAGAAGGAGGCAAAGATTCAGGAACTTGGTCAAAGGGTTGAGGACATGTCTGCTGAGCTGTCCCGATCCAATACAGAGCTCTCTAGCCTCAGGGACTCTCAGGGTGAAATTGCCCGAAAGTACGAGGATGAAAAGGGAATTTTGGAGGAAGAGGTCAAGCGACTAAAGGAAGAGAGCGCCCGTCACTTGGAGGCCACGCGATACCACCAACAGGACCTTCGGGCACAGGCTGAGATCGCTACCAAGGCTCAGCAGGATTACGAAGTTGAGCTTGTCAAGCACGCCGAAGCTGCAAAGCTTGTGCAGCAGCTTAGAGTCGAACACAACGAGCTCAAAAGTGAGGCTGCGTCTTTGCGGTCCGAAGCCGAGTCTGCCAAGGTAACTCTGGCACAGAGTGAGAGCTCTTGGGAAGACCGACGACAGAAGTTGGAGGCGGAGATGGCCGAGCTCAAGACTAGACGGGAGGACGTTAACGCTCAGAACAAGATTCTACACCAGCAGCTGGAGGGCTTGACGGCCCAGGTCACGGCCCTCCAACAGAAGCGCGGCGCCGACGACGAGGGCGACGAGGCAATGTCTCCCATCCCCGCTGGTGACGCTACAGAGGGCCTGCGCGAACTCAACAGCTATCTGCGCCGCGAGAAGGAGATTCTCGAGGTCCAGTACGACCTGAAGTCCGGAGAGTCCAAGCGACTTCAGCAGCAGCTCGAGTATACCCAATCCCAACTCGATGAGGCTCGTCTCAAGCTTGATCAAGAGAGATCTCAAGCCGCACAGAGCGGTCGAACCTCGATGACTCACCAGGATCTCATGGAGAAGTTGAACGAGCTCAACATCTACCGCGAAAGCAGCATGACGCTCAGGAACGAGAACCAGCAACTGAAGGACCAGATTACCGAGAAGAACAAGAAGATCGAAGAGATGGAAGCCAAGGTGCAACCCCTTGAGGCTGAGATCGACACTCTCAAGACTCAGAAATCGTTCTTGGAGGAGGAGATTAAGCAGATTCAGGAGGATCGTGACCGCTGGCAGAAGCGGACCGAGGGCATCCTCACCAAATATGGCCGAGTCGACCCTGCGGAGATGGAGCAGCTTAAGGAGCAGATCAGCACCCTGGAGAACGAGCGTAATGCCCTAAAGGAAGGCGAAGAGCCTCTTAAGGCGGAGCTCACCGAACTCAAGTCCACCCTCGAGAATGAACGCACCAACTGGACGAACACGCGTGCCAAGCTCGTTGACCAGTTCAAGGATCGTTCCCGAAAACTTACCGGCGAGAAGAACGAGGCCATCCAGCGAGCCAACCAGCTGCAAGAGTCTCTCGACCAGGTCAATGGTGAGCTTGAGGGTGTCAAGAAGCAGGTCGATGAGTCTGGCCAGCAGAAGACGGAGCTCGAGCAACAGATTCATAACTTCCAGAGGGAGGTCGAGGAGCTTCGACGACAAGCCCAGGCATCTCAACCAGCTCAAGTCGCTCTCGAGGCCCCTGCCGCCCCTGCCGCTCCTGCTGCAGCACAGCCGGACGAAGCGACTGTTTCTTCCGACGTCGTTGCTCAGCTGGATCAGCAGCTTGCTGAAATTCGCAAGGAGCTGGAGACAGTCAATGCTCAGAAGACTGAGTATGAACAGCAGCTTGAGACCGTACGCAATGAGCTGCAAACCGCCATCTCTGAACGAGACGAAGCCAACAAGAAGCTTGAAGAGATGGCCAAGAACCCACCCCAAGCTGTACCCCAGAGCGACCAGTCTGCCGTCACCGAGACTGCCGGAGCCACAGACAAGGCTCCGGCCGGTATTTCTGAAGAGGAGAAGAAGGCTTTGGAGGAGAAGGTTGCTGCTGCTGAGGCCAAGGCGGCTGAGTTTGAACAAAAGGCCAACGAGGTTGAGACTAAGATCCAGCAGACAATCAAGGAACGTTCCGATAGAATGCGTGACACCCTCAACAACAAGCTCAAGGAGAGTCGATCTAAGATGGAGGATGAGTACAAGAAGAGGGACGAGGATCTGCGTCTCAAGTTTGAGCAGGAGAAACATATCTGGCTGGCCGAGAACCCGACGGCCAAGCGTGCAGCCGAAGCTGCAGCCGCTGAGCAGCAGCCACCGTCAACTCCTCTCAAGGCAGAGGTCCCTACTGTCCCTGCGACGCCAGCATCTGCCGGACCTCCCGACCTTAGTCAGCTGGATGATTCTAGCATACGACAGTTCCTCTCCACGAACCCCACGGTTAAGAACATCGTTGCGGCCAACATCAAGAAGAAGTTGGAGGCTGAGAGTGCCAAACTGAAGACGGAGCTCGAGTCTAACCTGAAGGGTGAATTCGATACTAAGATTTCTTCAGCAAGAGAACAGGCTCAGCTTATGGAGTCTAAGAAATCGACCCTTCGAATCAACATGGCCGAGAACAAGCTCCGAAACTCGACCGCGAAGCTTGCCGTGGTGGAAAAGGCAGCGAACGAGACGCCCCAGAAGCCCGTCGTCGAGGTTTGGGAAGTGGCCAAGACGACACAAGCGCCTCCACCAACACCCGCGGCTAAGCCTACACCCGCGCGGCAGGGTTCTACTGCCGGTGTGCCACCTTCACCAAGCCCTGCCACTCCATCCCAGGCAGGTCAAGCTGCTGCTAAGAACGCCCAAGCAGTAGCAGCAGCCGCTGCGACACAAGATGCGAAGCCTGCGCAACCCGCGCAACCTACGCAGCCCAAACAATCTACGCAGCCCGCGACGAGTGCAATTCCTCCGCCCAAGACAAGCAATCCATTCGCTGCCTCAACCAATGGCGGCAGCTCAGAAGCACCGAACCCCTTTGTTAAGAAAGAAGGAGCCGCTCCCCCCGGAGCGCAGTCTGGCCTCCCTCAAAAACCACAGGCCCAGCAACAACAAGGCCAGCAGCAACAGCCTACTGTCCGGTCAGGTATTCCTATGCCTCGTGGTGGTGGAGGCCGTGGAAGAGGTGGAGCTTACGTGCCACCCGGCCAACGCACGACGAGCGGCAACCAGGATGGCGGAGCAGGTCATTCTGGACGGGGAGGACGCGGAGGCGCCAGAGGTGGTCGCGCCTCGCTCAACCCTGGAGTCAACGAATTCCAGCCTGGCAACAAGCGTCCGAGGGGTGATTCTGAAGCGGGAGCAGGTGGAGCCAAGAGAGCCAGGGGAGCGCACTGAGGTGAGAAGAGTTAGGAGGAAGAATTAGAGACGAGACGAGACGAGATTTGCATGATGAAGTACAGTTCAAGGGGATGGTGTAAGGAACTATGTGATATTACATTTTTCTGATTTTCTGGGACCGGGCAGCATATGGAACAGGAACGATACAAGGCCGGAAACAGTGCGCACTTAAGCAGTAATATCTTGTGCTTACCTGTAAGTTAATCTGTACTTGTACCGAGAATAGTACAGGAGACGAGACTAAAAGACGATTCATTTCCTTGGGTTAGAAATTATGTCGAGTTTCCATGTCTCGACTGTTTGGCTGAACCAGTGATCTTTTTTATCCACTCATAGCTTCTATGTCGATTTCATGCTCTAATGTATCAACCGTATTGTTGAATAGCTAAGATTCTAGTTACAATGGTTGAACCAGTCTGTCTCAGTCCCCATCGTTTCCTTGCCTCAGACTGAAGTTCGAAGCTCAGTAAAGTACGTAGCATTTTGACAACCATGCTTCTACAATAGGATTAGCGCTGAAGCGTTGGAGCTTATCGGAGAAATATAGCGATAAGAAAAAAGTTCCGGACTTTTCTAGAACCAACACCACGACTTCAATCGACCCCGACAATATCTAGGAGAAGTCCTCATCTTCCCCCAAAAAGACACATTCAGAGATATAGGACGAAATCGAGCCGATGGCCCCCCCCTCGAAGAAGCGCAAGCTTCCCGCCTCGACCGGCCCCACCCCGAAGCGCACCAAGAACGCGAAAGCCCAGCCAAAAAAGGACAAGAAGGCCAGCGCGGCACGCCAGACCATTGATGCCAACAGGCTCGCTTGGCAATCCGTCGGAGAAGACTTTGGAGGGCTCGAAGTGATCGAGGGTGTGGACATCGTGCGCGAGGGAGATCGCGTGCAGTTTCTCGTTGCGGAGAAGCAGCCCGGCGCAAACAAGCCAGACACGAGGGACGAATCCGACAACGAGGCCAAGAGCAACGACGACAATGAGGCCGACTCTTTTGAAGGATTTGGGGATGACGCTGTGGAGAGCGGGCATCTCGGTCCCGGCAAAGCTGGCGATAGTAAAGACGGCATGGAAAGCGCGGTCCCTACGAAGAAGAGTGCGAGCAAAGCTACAGACAAGGAGCCCAAGGCCAAAGCCAAAGGCAAGGATAAGCAGCAGAAGCTGGGCCAGGCCAAGCGCGACGACGAGAAGCTGGCAAAGGCCCAGGAAGCAGTACAGAAGTCCTCTGCAGGCAACACGTTCAACGCGCTGGCCGACGCAGGGGAAGCGGAAGACAACGAGGACGTCGACGTGGCGGCCTGGGTTCCTCTGAACCTATCACCGCGGATGCTGTCTGCGGTAGCGCGGCTGGGCTTCACCAAGCCCACGGCGATTCAGGAGCAGGCGATTCCCGAGATCGTGGCGGGCGAGGATGTGATTGGCAAGGCGCAGACGGGATCCGGAAAGACGCTCGCTTTCGGCATCCCGATGGTGGAGAAGTGGCTGGAGCTGTACGAGGGGCGAGAGGACGTCAAGCGCAAGGGGCCCTTGGCTGTGGTGCTGAGTCCGACGAGAGAGCTGGCGAAGCAGCTGGGCGACCACCTGATCGCGCTCTGCGCAGGCCTGCCTACCGCGCCGTATGTGAGTGTCGTCACGGGTGGTCTGAGCATCCAGAAGCAGCAGCGGCAACTGGAGAGGGCGGATATCGTCGTCGGAACGCCGGGACGACTGTGGGAGGTGTTGAGCGGCGACATGACGCTTCAGGATAAGTTTGCCAAGATTCGATTCCTGGTCGTGGATGAGGCAGATAGGCTGTTCAAGGTCGGTCAGTTCAAGGAGGCCGAGGACATCATCGGTGCTCTGGATAAGAAGAGCCGCACGGACGATGATGATAGTGAGGATGAGGATGAGGATGAGGACGACGAGGTCAACGGCCGACAGACGCTCGTCTTCTCAGCTACTTTCGATAAGGGTCTTCAGACAAAGTTGGCCGGTAAGGGCAAGCCTACTGCTGGAAGCGACGAGGAGAAGATGGCGTATCTCATGAAGTGCCTGAAGTTCCGAAGGGAGCCAAAGTACATTGATGTGAATCCCGTTGGCCAGCACATGGCCGAGGGCTTGCGGGAGGGACTCATCGAGTGCGGTGCTATGGAGAAGGTAGGATGCCTGCCTGTCCCTTGCTTAGCCTGATATAACCCTTTACTGACATTGACAGGATCTCTACCTCTACACAGTCCTCCTGCTGAACCCTGGTCGCCGCACTCTTGTCTTCACCAACTCCATCTCCGCCGTCCGCCGCCTCTCCCCTCTCCTCACCAACCTCGGTTTGAACGCCCTCCCGCTCCACTCTCAGATGATCCAAAAAGCCCGTCTCCGCTCCCTCGAGCGTTTCACCGCGGCCAGGAACTCCATTCTTATTGCCACGGACGTCGCTGCTCGCGGTCTGGATATCAAGGAAGTCGACCAGGTTCTGCACTACCACGTACCCCGGTCCGCGGACACGTACATCCATCGATCTGGTCGTACGGCGCGTGGAGATCGCAGTGGCGTTAGTGTGATTCTCTGTTCGCCCGATGAGGTGCTTCCAACGCGGCGTCTGGCGGGTAAGGTGCACGCTAAGCGAGAGGCGCGTGGCAAGCGAGAGTCATTCATCGAGACATTGCCCGTGGACCGCAAGATGGCGGCGCGACTCAAGCCCCGGGTCGACTTGGCTAAGAAATTAGCCGACGCAGTTTTGGCCAAGGAGAAGGGTAGCAGCGACGACGCGTGGATGCGCAATGCAGCGGAGGAGCTGGGCGTGGACTACGACTCGGACGACCTCGAGGCTTCGGGCACGAAGGTCTGGGGTCGCGGTGGTGGAAGGAAGAAGAAGGAGCAGGAGGCGAGGGCGTTGACGAAGGCAGAGATGGGAGCTCTGAGGGCGCAGTTGAGAGAGGAGCTGTCAAGGCGAGTGAATTTAGGCGTGAGTGAGAAGTATATCACAGGCGGGAGGGTTGATATTGGTAAATTGTTGAAGGAGGGTAACATGGGTGGTGTCTTTTTGGGAGACGCGGAGGGAATGGGATTGAAGCTATGATGTATTTTAGCTGGTTTAGAAACTCACAGGTCTAGCGGACAAAGCCTTCGCTGCCAGGGACTGATCATGAATTTGGTCAGGATAGAAACAGTTATCGTGAAAGAAACAAGCAGAATATTGTTACCTTTAACATGAAATTATAGTACCACATAACGTCATCACGCAAGACGCTATTAGGTTGAGTGAACTTCACATCAGCCCAGGTACAAATGTTGAGCAAGTGCAAGATGAACGAATCATCAATATCCATCTTCCTTCTTGATCTTGATTGCATGTCTATAATCCTTGATCAATTACAGTATGCTCTCCACTCGTTGAGATGAGTTTGATCGTGACCCAATTGTCGGATGTCATGTTGGACAGCATCTGAAAATATGCATCACGGCGAACGTTCGAACAGTTAGCTGATACATCCGAGCAGGATGAGTTGTCGGCCTGTCTTTGTTGCCCAACTTCCTCACTCATATCAGCCGCAAAATCTTCGAAATTTCGCTTAGACAGAGGAGACCTGTTTTCAGGAAGATGCCTTGCCGAAGATTCAAGTTGCGAGGAACCCAGTGAACTGTCGGGTGCGTTGTGACCGCTGTGTCCCACTGGAGGCACATCAATCATTACATCCTGGTTTATGATTGTGTTCACTATACTAGCTGGTTGGTCGGTGGATTGTGACGTTTCTAGAATAGGACTTGAAGCTGGGGTAGTCTGGCTCGCACGATCTAGTCGTTTGGACTCGCTCTGCAGCGCCCTCTCTTTGGCTAGAGCTTGCATGTAGTCGTCGTGTTGAAATGTGTGTCCTGAGCAAAAACGACCAAAGAGCGATTGTATGGAAATGCCTGTAAAACATCAGCAAATGATGAATAATCCGTCAGGTTCATAGAAGCAACCTTCCCTCAGCCACTCAGCAGGGTTGACTGTGCAAGGCCAAACATCTTTCGGCTTGAAGATATCTACTAGATGGCATAATTCTGGCAGAGAGGAGTGTCTTGAGTATGGGAAGCGAATAATCTTTGGTAGATCTGTGGTATCTTTGGCATTGGTGACAGACGGTACCACGGCTGCGTTGCGAATCTTCCTCGCAAGCAGGTTCATCGCTTCCTGTGCTGTTGTGTGTTCGTCTAAAGTTGCTATATCCTGATCTAATGTAATGATACGACCAGTTGATGTAGCCTGTGTTAGTAGAGCCTTGATCTTGTCGCGGACCTGTAATGAAAGCTCGCCTGATGAAGACAGACTGCTCCGAGTCAGAGTGATCATACCAGGTTACTAGAATGCCGTATGAGATAGCTTGCTTACATGTCCATGAGAGTACCTATGCTACCCTTATCGGGAAGCTCCAGCTCTATCTCTCCCTGTAAATCATCTCCACCGCCCCCAATTCCGACTTCCGCGAGTGTGACTCCGTTCGGCATATGAGCAATTACTGGTTGGATAACCACAGTAGATGGCTTCTGAGCGAATCGACACATGTTACCTCGCTCGCAGCTATGCAAGCGCGCGTTCTCATCAGATGTCAGACAGCCTGGGTGAGGCATATTCCCGCACATAAATCCCATCAGCGCTGGCGACCCATTCGACAAGTGGAAGTTCTTGACCGAGTCAGGATCTGATAACGGGGCCTTGAGCGATCCATAAATCCGGAGCTTATAATCATCGACATGAATCTGTCCATATCTTAGCGTAGTGTGTGATCGAAGAAAAATAGTTGAATTACAGGTGAGTTGAGTGCCTTTGACAAAGCTATCCACACGTCCTCATATCCGTAAGTCCAAGCTTGTATGTGAAAAACGGTATCACTCGGATACCTTTTTACCTGATGTAGAAGTTGAGCAAGGCCTTCAGCCTTCGTTTGAAAAGGGAAGTCACTGGTAAAAGAAGTATCGAGATAGATATTGTCTAACGTCTTGATCCCAGAAGTATACTCAACCAAGACTGGGCTTCTTGCGAGGGTATTGACAAACCAAGGTTCGCTTCGGATGTCGCCAGTGTAGAGAATCGCCTTTCCATCATCTTCAATCACTATTAAATGAATTCAGCGATATTTTAACATGGTATTTTGTTGTACATCTCACAGAACATGACTGCTCCTGGGCAATGATTTGCGTCGAACAAGGTTACTTGTATTGATCGACCGGGATGAAGCTCAAGAGTGATCGGTGTTTCTAGGGGTAGAGGTTTCTTGATTTGAGTCAGTTAGAGGAGGCTATAGGTAAAATCATAGTTTGACTCACCAAAACCTTTGCCAAGTGTTTGTACGTTTGTTGTCTCGCTTCTAGAATACCCTTGGCGTAGTTGATGCGGCATGGAAATCGCTCCAGCCGTAAGAGCATCTCTCGTGTAGCAGCAGAGCAGTAAACACCAAAAGTCCCGTCAGCAAAAGTGATAAAGAAGGCGGAAAGCGCGAGCGATAGATCTTAGAATCTTACAACGGGGATCGTAGGCTGTCCAAGCCCGAAAGGTGGTCGCTGTGGACGTGGCTAAGAAAGCAGGCAAGCGGAGGCGGAGCATCAGCATCACGGCGGAAGAAGTCAACTAGCATGGAGTTAATGCGATAGAAGAGTTGGGTGATCGAGGCATGCGTACTTCTTATGTCTGGAAATTCAGACACGATCCCGTTGAACGTAGACATTCGGGACGGTTCGCGACAGAAGTCCGTTCACAAATGTGAGCCGTAGAAGGGTGAGATTCGTTTCGTCAAGTCGCCAGAAGATTGGGAGGATGTGAGTGCGCCGATTCCGACGTAGAGGATAGAATAAAGATAGAAGTCGGTTAATAGGTAAGGTTAGTTATGAGTTGTCAAGGGATGGTGAAGGATGGTAATCATTCTTTTGGATGGTGGAATTGGTGTCTTGTTTAGGCCATCATCGCGAAGATGGAAGGAACGTCTAGCGTACAGTGTGAGAGCGCAAAACCACACGTGAACCCAACCTCAATAATATAAAAAACACAATGATTCGGAGAAACGCAAGTATCAATCTACCAGACAGATGCTATTTAACATCAAGCAAAGGTTTAATCAAGGAATTGCTGTTATTCATGTCTCATCTCATTTAATACTCATCTACTCTAGAATAGCTTACTCCACACAAGCCGTGTGTAGCAACAGCCCATTCTTACCAGCTTCAATCGCCAACTTCACACCCTGAGCCACAAAGTAAACCTCGCCCTCGGATAGCTCAAACTTATCCCCATTCGCATCCACCTTCGCACCCCCCTTCGTAGCCAGCACGATCGACGGCCCCCCCTTGCCGATGACCTCCTGCTCGCCAGCGCCCAGCTCCGTCTGGAGCACGTTAAACTCGCTCGTGGGAGGCTGGAACACCTGTGTCTTGCCCTTCTCGCTGCGGTTATACTTGCTTGGTCGCAAGATGGCGCGAGACTTGTCGTAAGGCTCGAAGTCGACGACGCTGCAGAATTCAGCAACGTTATCACGCTCGGCCTTGGGGCAGAATCCAGTGTTGAGGACGTTATCTGATCGCGCCATGCACTCGATGATGTCGCCCGTGATATATGCATGGACTCCACCGGCGGGG
This sequence comes from Coccinonectria pachysandricola, assembly GCA_003693555.1. Taxonomy (NCBI): domain Eukaryota; kingdom Fungi; phylum Ascomycota; class Sordariomycetes; order Hypocreales; family Nectriaceae; genus Coccinonectria; species Coccinonectria pachysandricola. The sequence continues at coordinate 291,852 of QUZF01000004.1, forward strand.
ATGAAGATGACTTCGCCGGGCTGCAAGACGAGATAGTTCATCGCAACGAGGCCGACGAGCACGCCTGGGTCTGCTTTGGAGAATTCTTCGGCAAGTCGAGGAGCGAGCTGGGGGATGTGCTTGTTGAGACCCGTGAAGGCCGAGTCGGGGAGCTTGCGCAGCCCATCGTACGCGGCTTTAATCTGGTCATCTGGAGCTTCGAGCATAGTCTGTACAGCCTTCTTCAAGTCCTCGGCAGTAAACTTGCTACTTGCTGCCTCGCCACTAACAGCAAAGGGCTTGAGGGGCTCCAGCCTGAGGAGCTCGGCGACGGCGTCGAGGGGCTTGAAGCCGCAGAATGCCTCAAACTCTGACAAAGCAAGGGCAATCTCCGGCTTGTGGTTTGCATCCTGGAAAGAATCCGGATCCTCCTTGTGCTTCTTGGACGAGAACTCCTTGTTGGGGTGAACCTGCAATGGCAACGCCTTGGCAATTGACAGCACCTTGGGTAAGTAGGGCAATTTTGAGTGTCCAAACTTGCCAGTCACTGATTCGCCCAGGAGCTCTTTGGGATAGCGATCGAGCACCGTTTGCAAGTCCTCTCCTGTCTCGGCAACGTATGAAGGTAGCACGGGATACGTGCCCATCCACATCTCAGCATACGTCTTGCTCTCGTCAATCTTAAACGCGGTGTTTGGTCCATCACCGTCCCATCCTGTTTGCTTTGCGCAGAGCTGGGCTGAGAGTGAGCTGGAGCCCTGCTTGCCCCATGGGTATTGGTTGCAGCTGCACTTGAGCTTATAGAAGGGAGCGACTTGTGTAGACATGATTTGAGAGTTTCCCCGAACGTTAGATCTCAGTAAGTGAAGGTGTAGGATTGGTCGAAGTTTGAATGATATTATTTATTTAGCCACTCTTGAATTGACCGTCTCGAATGTTTATAATGATTTACGGCTCCAAGTTTTTCAGTCAACGTCAATGACGACCCTAAGCCGTCATGCCGTTATCCTTACATCGTTGACGTCAGCCATGCCATCGAGGATGCAAGTACATTCTAAAACATAGAACAATATCGTTAAAAACTGGAGAAGGAATGCACTAGAACTGCTGCTTGATTGCATCAGATACCCCTGCTGTAGATACTTTGTTCAATGCGCGTTTCCGCCACCGCTAGCTCGGAAATAATCTGGCTGGATGAAACAAGATACATTTGTATGCCTTCTGGAATTCCCATCAACGTCCGGAGTCCACCTCCGGGTCAGACCCACTTGTCAAATGTTGTCCGCTCCGGTTCCGACAACCAGCTCCGGCATTGTCACTGGTTCCGCGCATGAATTCAATCTTGCGACATGTTAGTAGAAACCCCCACACGAGCACAGCAAAGAACTACATTGCCCTGTTTACAGGCACTGAGAGTACCACTGATTGGTTGTCTCGCAGGTAGAACCAGACTGGCAGCAAGTAGCACCGGTGAAGCCCTGTCCACCACACTGTCCGTACTTGGCAGCACACTGAAAATCATTAGCCAATCTCTACAAAGCAGGAAACTTGACAATCAGAAGACTCACGTTTCCAGAGCTTGCCTTGGCGGGAGCGGGAGCGGGAGCTGGAGCCTTAGTCTTAGGAGCAGTGTCAACAGCAGCCTTAGCGGGAGCAGTCTCGGACTTTGACGCACTGGTACTACCCTTGACGGTAACCGTCGACGAGCCGCTGCTCTTGTAACCCTCAGTGGCCATGATCATGTAATCGAAAGTGGTTCCGAGCTTCAAGCCAGCCTCATTCCAGGCATCGAAGTGAGCACCGGAGTTGATGGAGCCGCTGGTGCGCTTGTCGCGGCGGATGGACCAGTACTGCTGGAAGGTCTTGGTTCCCTCGATGGAGGGCGCGTTGGTGCGCGTGGAGACGTAGATATCGTAGACGCTGCCGTCGACGGTGGTCTCGCCCTTCTTGGTACCGGCTGAACCGGGGTTGTAGGTGCCGAAGGACTCGACGACGTAGTACTCGATGAGGGGATTCTTGGTCCAGCCGTAGAGGGCGAGGTAGCTGTTGCCGTTCGGTCTGTAGTCGGCGGTGTACTCGACGGTGCTGGGCTGCATCAGTCGCTGCTGGCTTTCGTATGTTAACAAGTAGAGAGGGAGAGTTGGACGTACCGACGACCACCAGGGTTGTATCCCTTGCCGCCGACGAAATTGCCGCCGGGCTTCCAGTTGACGGTGTAAGAGCCACCGTCGCCGTTGGTGTAGGTGACGTCGGAGGCGCCATCGCTCCACCAGGAGTAGTAGAAACTATAGCATCATGAGCACTCATTCTATGCAAGTAGTAAGTAAGCTGATCAGAGAGCTTACCCGTTGTGGAATCCAGTGCTGTTAGGAGTACCAGCTCTCTTAGCAACAGACGTCTCCTGCACCGGAGCAGCGACGGCACTAGTAGCCAAGGCCAGGCCAGTAAGGAGAGAAGCGAAGTTGACCATCTTGATCAATGATACAAGGGGGAAAAACGTTAAAATAGAGTGACGAAGCGAAAATGATTTGAGATTGAGAAAAGGAAAGGACTGATCAAACCGCACCGAAACGTGGGTGGTGTCGCGTCTTTTGATCTGTTATCCCTGTCGATATTCTCTCGAATAAAGCTAAATTTCCTCGAGTCCCCGTCTATACCAGACACCCCAGCTCCAACCTTTCGTCCGTGTGAGTAACGGGGGCGGCGGGAACAGGCCTGAAACACTACCGAGACGGTATGGGACCCAAGGGGCTACGCGGACGGCGACAAGGACAGACGACACAACACCACCCACCACCAAGGCGCTTCACCCCGTCGCATCATTCGGCTCGTCGGACCTAGTCATGACTATCATAAATGGAAGAAGATGATCACCCCCCCGATTTTTCCGTCGCTTCGAAAAAGGGCATTCTCGGCAGGTTGCGCGCCGGGAAAGCCTCATTAATCGCAAGGATATCATGGCTCCGGCATCCTAAAGCGGTTACGGGCCGATGCCCGAGTTTCTTTGCTAGAATAGACTACTGTAGACAACTTTTAGCCTGTTCTTGGTTTCCACAGTTATCAAGCATCTTTTCTGGTGGCGCGATGTATTGCTGGAGTATAAAATGGTTTGGTTTCTGATGTCCTATAAAAAGCCATCTCCATCTCCTTTGGTGTCTGATGTGTCAAATGCAGCTCCGCAAGTAGAGAGCAATCATTGATAAGTCATACCCGTAGTATACCAGGTAGTCTAGGGCAACGACCAAACGATACAACCCGGACTCATGCTAGTCATCTGTTCTATTAGCTTCTAACTTAGAACTTACAAGAGATGCCCCTTTAGTGACGGCAAAGCCAAACGACGACAAGGTTAACAGCGACCACGTAATACATAAATGTCCTGCAGTCGCCAGCTTAGAACAAGGTTGAACACAACTACAGAGAATGACACGCCAGCAAAGCTACCAACGCTCAGCGAGATACCGCAGTTGTGATTAAACTTTATGTGCGAATATAAAGCAATGGCCTTGCACCATCCGAGACCTTCCTAACCTTTTAGCTTTCGATCCAGGAGGCCAGAGCGACTGAACGTTCTCCAGTCTTCGAGGATGTAAAGGCTTCCTTGATTGCTATATAGAATAACTCTCAGCCGCTTCTGATGCCGAGCCGTCGCCTAACAAGGTCACAAGCCTTGAAATGGACATCTTTCCCCGCAGAGGTTCGCCTCATGATCTTGACGGCAATCGCGGACCGGAAACATCCTGGCTGGGCTTCTCTTGCGTCTGTATGCAGGGAATGGCAGCACGTCTTGGAGAAGGCCAATTTTAAGAAGATGAGGGTGCGAGTACCTTGTCTCGACGAATTCGAATACATCGCTTCGCCCAAAAGGAGAGCAATTATTCACCACATCTGCCTCAACGTTCAACTACCGCGATACACGTCCACGTGTTGCTCAAAGCGACGTTCGCCATCCTTGAGGATCAGCCCTATTGTCAGTGCTGGAATCTGGAAACTGTTTTCCATTCTCAGCACTTGGGGACCATCAGATCACCTGGCGTTGGAGATCAACGTATACTCTCCTAGCGACTGCAAACACTGGTTCAAGAACATATACTTGTCCTCCGACGATGTCGAGCAGGCCGAGGACGGGGCCGAGGACGTAATGTCGGATGTCTGGAAAACCAGAGGACTTCCTAATGACCCCCAGCATGGCTGGATGCATGGCCAACAAGTAAAGGCTCCTCCGAGAACAGCTTTTCTGCGACTCTTCCGACCCATCCTGCTGGAGTTCCAGGAAACTTTGCCTCGAGTTCAAGCAGTCACCCGCTTCATCATCCGTCGACAACTTCGGCGTTGCATTTCCCCAATCACAGTAGGTCAACTGATAGGCAGCTTTGACCGTCTGGAGAATATATCCTATGAGCCGTGGGCACCACAGGACCCTTCAGACAAAGAAATGCGTCATCGAGGTACGCATGCACCAAGACCTATATCATGAGTTGCAGACCTCATCCTCTCACTATGCACAATACGTTCTGGTCATTTACCGCTAATGCTTAGAGGCAGCTCTTTCTTATTCCATGCGAATGAACCTTCCAGATACCCTCAAAAGATTGATAATATTTGAGGACTCTTATACATTCTATGATCCGTTTCCAAAGCAGGCACCATATGTACACTGGTATAACTTGGTTGATCCTACCGGGGCGCTTAGTGCTGTATTCGCATCTAAAAGCCTCAACTTACAGCACATTGCTATCTCCTTTATGATCAATGCCGAAGAATTCTTTAAACAATGTCAGTCATCGTGGAGATGGCCAAACTTGCAGTCTCTGGCGCTCACGTCGCAGCTGCTGCAGGACAATTGGGAAAAGAGCGAGGAGATTGAGGATTTGCTATGCCGAGCCAAGGTTCTTGTTCAGAAGATGCCCAGGCTGCACACGTTTGTGCTTTGGAATGGTGGAAAGGGACATGCCTGTGCATTCATATATCGCAAAGACAGAGACAGTGCCTCGGTCACCTGGCGCGGAACGTGGCAGCTACAGTTGAGTCCTCGTGTGGTTAAGTCGTGGCAACGCACTGCCTCGAAGTTGGGTTCGTGCGAACTTCAACTAAAGCAGGAGTTTATTGGAGGTGTCATAAGATCTCACGGTGATGCGATCTATCACCTGAAACTGCCCTGCCAAGTCATTGATCCTGCATCACTTTGGCAGATCCGAAGGGAAGGATGCAGTCTAGGGCAGTGATGTATGAACTTGCGTCGCGATTTTTCATTCAGTCTTCTTCTTGGCGTGTTAGCCATCTTCAAGAAGGCTCTATATATCAACGGACGGGATGATAGTTTTGGGACTCGGCATAACTTCTTTATGCCAGCTGATGATAGACTCGTCGCGCATGCTGCGCTGGTAAGGAAAGGGGCGTTATAAAAAGCTTGGCTGGCATATCCGTGGGCACATATTGTAAAGAATGCTGGTAGATATACGTGGGGGAATTCGTGCAGTGTTTGAAATTACAAAGGAGTCTCACAATTATTTCTATATTCTGTGAGTGGAAAGACAGACTGTTCCAACTCATCGATGATTAGAAAATCGATAAAACCAGAGGCGAGATCCACGGATCGTGTACCGTTTCATCATCAACGCGGTCAAGCCTTTTTTTCTTTTTCTTCTTTTTCTTTTTTTTTGGGGGGAGCTACTTGTTTTCAGTAATATGTTGAAGTTCGTAGCTCGTCAAATCAGGAAGAAACATGTTCACCAGCTCTATAAAACTGAGCAGCTTGTGATTCAGTAGTTCCTTTTCTCTATAAAATATTGCTTCAGAGATGTTTTCAATCTAGCTTGAGTATCTAACCGTCTGTTGTTCCATGGTTTTACGTCTATACGCGCAGATCTAAAAGAACCCTACATTACTATTATTAGTACAAGAGATTCAAATGAACAAAAACGCAACAGAGAAAATGCTCACCACGATACTGTCCAATACTGCGTTCCATTCAAGCTCTTGCACATTCCACGACTACCGTGGTTATCTGTGGCCACGTCGGCAGAGCACCACCCATCGTCGCCGTATTCCCGCGATCTTTCACGAAACAGCTTGGACGCGAGAGCCTTGGCCAGGCCTCGTTGACGGAAAGGTTCCTAGATTCTAACCATCAGCTACAACCATTGTCGTGAAAACAAAAATGGACAGATATACCTCGCAATGAAGGCTTGTCAGTGAGGCGTCCGGGCCTGGGGTCCTGTCAGTAATCAAACATTTATCTGCCCCTAACCCCTGATCTGTTCACCGACCTAAGAACGACCAAGAGATCGGCGTCCCATCCTCGAGCTTGATAGTGAGACTAGGCAGACTGATCAGAGTGTCCCTATAGATTCATTTAGTGGCCTTACGGCAATCAACCAGTCATACACTTTCGTTGGCTTAACATACACTGTCCGTGGAATACTCGTTCGAGACAACACCACACGGCAGTCATCCTCGTTCGCTTCCGCCCAGCGCATGCCTTCAGGAAGTCTCGAGCCATAGTCCGGGATGCTCTCCGTCTTGAACAGCCACTTGTCGTAGTACCCTGTTTCCCGCGGGCTTACTCGTCCCGTTTTCTCCAAGATTCGGCGACTGGAAGTGTGAAGTGAACCCAACAAGACAGAGCTTCCGAAGGGCATCTTATACCCGTACCCTCGAGCAAAAGTCGAAAGCTCGCTGATGAGTACTGAAAACTGTCTCTCATAGATGCCAATCTCATCCGCTCCATGGCCATCTGAATCTTCCAGAGTAGAGTAAAGCCACATCTGAGTTTCCGTCCGAGTTCCTACGTTGACATAGGCAGCCGTGAACCTCTGAATGCTGCTAAGATCGCTATCTGCTCGCTTGGTATCAGAGACAACAACGATCCTTTCCGTCTGAGTGACACGGCCGGAAAGATTGACAAACTGAAGTCGTCTGAGGAGGGGTAATGAAAAAGGGAGGTGGGCCTTTAGAAGTTGTAACAGAGCTTCGGGAGGCTTGGAATACACTGAAACATGTTCCATCATGTTTGGCATCGGCCTCTCTGCCTGTCGCTCAGTCACGCACGATGCGGCGGTTGTTGCCGTTGATGGAAGTTGATGAAGATCAAACTCGAGTTCCATCCTTAGACACGCAGCGGGGTCGAAAAGTGACTCATCTTTATCGTTGGCCCAACACATGGACCTGAACCACTTTACACCGTCTGTGAGACATTCGCATGTCGTACATCTGTAGACATGATGTTTATAACATTGCGATACGGCGCAACCAACTGCGCATATACACATAAGGCACGAAACAGCAGAGTTAAAATCACCTGAATTTTGCCATACACTCTCTCTTCCAGGGTAAAGTAGAAATCTCTCCAGCTGGTGATTGAAATACGACGGGATGAAGCATACCGTTAGTTGCGGGCGCAACGATCCCTCCTTGCGATGCGAACTCCCCGAAGAGGATGCTTGTACTGCACCGCACTTGTGGCAAAGCATCAACTCCCCGTAACAGCTCCACTCTCGACCGGGTTCGATATACTTAGTAAGTAAGCTTAACTCAAATGAACGACATGCGAAGGATTCTCTCGACGCTAAACCTGACCTTGTTCTGCGTTGAACAGCCGCGAAGGAGCTGGGAGAGGTGGCGATCAGCCACGGAGCGATTCGCCTCCTTTGAGAAGGTCCGGACACTGTCACTACACGTTTTGACGTAACTAATCTAGGATAGCGATGCTGTTGGCGTGCTTGAAGAGCAATTAAACGAGCGAAGCACGCAATGTGATTCTCGCTTCGCGTGGTTCATTGCGTTCGCCATCAACCGAGCTTCATGGATAATCGGCATCGTAAAAAAGCCACCCTTTCAACCGTGGTCTAGACATGGCCTGCCTGTGGCCAAACCACAATTCTTTCACATGAAACTGCTATCATCGACCGGACCTTCGACGCCATCGACGTGAGCACTGCAGCATATCGCCTGCCAGTTTCGGTTGCAACCAGTACTCACGATCGCAACCATCGCAACAGTATGCTGCCCCTTGCAAGGTTCAACGGTTATCTTTAGAAAAACAATCAAACCGAGCTGCTGAGGGGCTCAATTACAGATTCATACTGTGAGAAACGTGGTCACGATCAAGCTTACATTCCAACCTTTTAAGAGAGCGAATCCAGATTGATCTAGATCACAGCTACGAAGCCCCAAACTCATGATAGCCAGCTGAAGTGCAAGGTCGCGTGCCGATATCCCGAATAAGGTGTATTGGAGGACCAGGGCATCAGCTTTGCCGCCGAGCTACCTATTGTAATGGTGGGCAGACTAGACAACGGCGGCAAGGCGTGATATCCGCCAACGCTGTCTTCGCTGTGTGGCCTGATCCCGGTACACACCAAAAACACCCTGCCTTTGGCAACAGAGTTGCATCCTTTTCTGTTTTTCTCTTCGGCTCACGCCCTTGGCAGGGGTTCTTTTCCTTTTTTGGTGTAGATGGGCTGTCTAGGGAGCGCCATCCGGCAGCCACCAAAGGCAAGTTCGGCATGAGCCCGCCACAATGCTTGGCCAGATCTTTCCGGCTTGGCAGGAACTCCAACGTCTTGGACTTCGTCATGGCAAAGGCCAGAGGATTGTTTCTTGTGATTTGGCCGATGTGAGACGGAGCGTTGGGTTGTCGAATTGGCAGGCTTGAGAATGAGGACGTGAAGCGCTCCAGTAGAGCCTGTCGTATTGTTCGCAAATGCGTCGATCTTCGTTCGCCACTTACCTACCAGGAACTTAGCCTCTGCTTCCTCTCTGCAACAGTACACAGATGTAAGTTACTTCTTGCTTTGAGAAAGAATGGATGATCGGAGAACCACGCTACTCTACATCGAACAGGCGACTGAAGCCACTTCAGGAAAAGCTAGGCTCCACGGTAATAACTCTGGGACAAGACGATGGAGCCCAGCCCTTTCTCGTCAGTCGAGCTGGACCGTCGCACGATGCTCGCCGACAGTCCGAAGAGCGGGCGACTGGCGGTCTATGCAGGAAAAGAACCAGGAGAGCACGCCGAGGCGAGATGTCGAAAGGGGAAATGCAAAGTCGGGATATCTCCAATCACCTCCAGCGCCAAGCTGCTTCACGGCAGCATTTGCAGGGATAGGACGGAAAGGGCGCAATGACGTGCTCAGAGGCTGAACGCCACGATATTTGCCTCCGCCAATATTGGGGAGACTGAGATGGTAGACCGATGCTCAACACGTTGGCGCAGCCATTTGCCCAACAAGCTTCCGAGCTTCGGTGAACGGAGTCGTTCAAGGGTTCGCGAGTGTTTCAAGTCCTCTCAGCACTAAAGCCGTAGAAATGATACAGAGACACGTTGGTTTCGGTCTATCTCCCCGGAGAACTGGTCGTCAAATCTAAAACACATTTCACCGATATGAGTACCGAAAGTACTGTTCAGGTCTGGCGGAGATTGTAGGATACCAGCTATGGTTGGACTTGAGCCGATGGAACCAGCCGAGCAGCCTTTAGCGGGAGCTAGGATGAGTACTGTTGTGTGGGGATAAAAGACGGACGTTAAGCCCGCGCCGCTCCTAGGTGTAAGCGAACTATGAGCTCATATGGCGAGCGATGATGGAGTTGGCTCTGGAACAGGCCAGGCGATTCTCAAACACCGCCAACACAGAGAGTAATCTTGCCGACAGCCAGTGCTTCTGGAGCGAGTTTCAAAGGAGGTCCAAGGGAGCAGAAGTGAGCTAGTGAAGCAGATGAACGATGAGCTCTAGCCAAGACGCAGTGATGATATCCCTGCTGTGAGGGACGGATGCGAGGTAAACGCGGCTAGCGAAACAAACACAAGGGGAGGCGGCACAGTAGGTGCGCACCCTCACATCGTGAAGTACAGTACAGAGTATATAAAACAAGCAGCGTAACGACAAATAAGATATGGCAAGGCCCGGGTTGGATTTGACGGATGGATTCAATTAATAATTGATTTCGATCAGTAGCTGTGGAATCTGGGGCAGCTCGGTCTGGAGACTCCAGCGACTAGGTCTACGGGAGATGGATGTTGGAATATTTCCGAAGCATCGACACTCTATTCCTGTCGATTAGAAACGTCTCTGCTTTTTTCGCCGATAGAGTGTGCCTGCCTTATTAGCTCCCCGAGTTGGTGTCCACCTTCCGAGCTGGTGTCGACTCGATTGGTTCTCAGCCGCGATGTCGTAATCGGCGCTTGTGACAATTTGGGAGCGCCAAAGTGGGTAGATGTGGCATCTCCCCGAGTTAGGACCCTGCCTTACCCAATGCCCTGCATGCCTTTTGCATATCGCCCTGGCACCGAGAGCTTTCACCGCGTCATGATCTCGACGTGATGGACAGAGCACCGCGAATAATCGGGCGATATTCTCTGCGGCGCATCAGCGTTCCATTCAATCTCAAACGTGTTCTCTTTTGATGCCAAATGCCCGACGGCATTACGAAAATTCGCAACCTCCGCGAACAAGGCCAATACCCACAGTTTCTACCTTGCGACTCAACATGTGCTCTGCAAACGATACCGAGACGAATTGATGAGAGAGTGATGACCATACTATTACACATTACTACGTGGTACGTAGACAGCAGGCTTGGCCACCCTCGCTGAGGCGTCGCAACCCCATGGGAAGTGGAATCTTAGCGGAGAAAGGTGGACCGAAATGTGAAGGTCGACGATGGCATGCTCAGATCCTAGCCAGCACGCAATCTGCGCCAGTGTCGTCTTTGTGGGGAACATCAGATACCGCCTTGGCCCAAGATGGTTGCTAGAGGGCTGCCATTTTGCCGCTAGAACCAGACTCTTTTCCGCCGCCGGTCCTCGCCTGTGCGAGCGCTTGTTTTGCGCGAGGACAGCGCCTCAGGTCCCCGTTTCTCTTTGCTCTACGTGGTCGTAGACGACGCGACGGAATCAGTACTGATCATTTACGTTACAGTTGGTTACCATTCAGCGAATTCTCAAGCAGTTTCCTCACATCCTGGTTCAAAGAAAGACGAGAGAAAGAGAAGAAGAGAAAACAGAACTCGGTTCGAGTCAACTTCAACGGTCGAGACATCGCGACAACTCCATGTGGCGGCAGCATCCATGGGCTTTGGAGGGGGGCGTTCGTCGATCCCTGGTCGCCGCTGCTTCGAGATGGGTTTTTTTCACACGCCCCACGACGAGTTTTTTTCTCTCCCACTCAAATTCTCACGCCCCCTGCTTTCTACGCACGTTCTCTGCTCTGGCTTACGCCGTACCGAGGCTGCTGTTAGAATGGCTCTAACGGGCCCAAAAGCCTTCGTCAACGTCGTAACTTTGCTCCACCGAGTCGGGGAGCACGGAGAATGGGCTGCTAGAACGCGGTTGCATGCTACCGTTCCTCGGAGGTACGAAGTCCCATTCCAACTAGAGCATTTTCTTCCTCGACGCCTTCCAGATCGTCTCTGATCTTATCTCAGCATGTCTGAACTTGATTAATACCCTGTCGTCACCTCTCTTCTCCGTTCGGTCCCCAACCGGTGCTCGAGTTTCTCTCGCCCTTCGTCTTTCTTCATCCTCACCCAAGCATAGCACCTTCTTTTCATCGTGCCCGAGGGTCTGGTTCATCTGAAGATCTTACGGTTTACGGATATTGTTAGACACAAACTCTTTTGGGTTGGCGTCAACCATCCCCCGCCGCTGCGATCCACCACCACCTCCTCCCTGTGCTGCAGCCTTTTTAGCAACCTTGTCTCTCTTGGCAAGTCACTGGCGACAGCCCGAGCGACAGTCCGGAATCAGCCCTCCTCCCGAGCTGTCTAAGATATATCTTCGACCGTCGCCCATCCCGTCTTGTTCTCAACGCCTCGGACCCAAACACACCCAACCTCTTTCCATCCAAGCATCTCCTGCTTGTTCTACCTATTTTAGCAATGGCTTCGACGCTCGACAAAGCCAAGAGGGGCTTTGAAAAGGTCATCGGTGCTGATCATGTTGACAAGCCTAATGTTCAAGCTCCTTCCATCAGCAACGCCGATATCTACTTCGAGCGTGAACCAACCGTCACAGAATTTATGCATGAGTTCACTCCGTCTCTCCACGATGTTGGCAGCTACTTCTACAAGCTGTTTCCCTTCCTCTCCTGGATCCACAAATACAATGTGACTTGGTTTGTGGGCGATCTGATTGCTGGTATGCTCTTTTGCCTCCTTTGCAACTGTCGAGGGAGCTAGCTAACCATCAATCCGTGATAGGTATCACCGTCGGTGCCGTCGTTGTCCCCCAAAGTATGGCCTATGCCAAGTTAGCTCAGCTGCCAGTCGAGTTCGGCCTGTATTCTTCCTTCATGGGTGTCCTCATCTACTGGTTCTTTGCTACATCTAAAGATATCACCATCGGCCCCGTCGCCGTCATGTCCCAGGTTACCGGCAATGTTGTTCTCAAGGCTCAGGATACACTTCCCAATGTCGAAGGCCATGTCATTGCGTCCGCACTAGCAGTCATCGTCGGCTCCATTATCACCTTCCTTGGCCTTGTTCGACTGGGCTGGCTCGTCGAATTCATTCCCCTTCCGGCCATCTGCGCCTTCATGACCGGTTCCGCCGTCAACATCATTGCAGGCCAGGTCTGTAAGCTCATGGGTATCAAGGGCATCAACACTCGCAATGCTCCCTACCGGGTCATCATCGATACTCTCAAGGGTCTTCCAGACACTAAGCTTGATGCCGCCCTTGGCCTGACCTCCCTCGTATGGCTCTACGGGCTTCGATTTCTCTTCAACACACTGGCCAAGAAGCAGCCCCATCGCGCCAAGCTCTACTTCTTCCTTTCTACGCTCCGCACTGTCTTTGTCATTCTGCTCTACGTTGCTATCAGTGCAGGCATGAACATCCATCGCAAAGACGACCCCATGGTCAGCGTGTTAGGCAAAGTCCCTCGTGGTAAGTTAAATCACATTCGTATTTTTTTCATCAAGAAATCCTAACGTTGCTTAAGGCTTTACTCACGCCGAGGCCCCCACAATCAATACCGAGATCATTAAAGCCTTTGTCTCCGAGCTTCCCGCCGCCTGCATTGTCGTTCTCATCGAGCACATCTCCATCTCCAAGTCCTTCGGTCGAGTCAACAACTACGTGATTGATCCTTCGCAGGAACTCGTTGCCATTGGCGTCTCTAACTTGCTCGGACCCTTCCTCGGCGCTTACCCTGCTACTGGATCCTTTTCCCGAACTGCTATCAAGTCCAAGGCTGGTGTCCGTACTCCTTTTGCCGGTGTGATCACTGCTATCGTCGTCCTGCTCGCCCTCTACGCTCTCCCGGCCGTCTTCTTTTACATCCCTAACGCGGCTCTTGCTGGCGTTATCATTCACGCTGTTGGAGATGTCATTACTCCTCCCAGGGTCGTCTATCAATTCTGGCGGATATCTCCTCTCGAGGTTCCTATCTTCTTCGCTGGTGTTCTCGTAACCGTTTTCTCTACGATCGAGAACGGTATCTACACGACGGTTTGCGTCTCTTTTGCTGTCGTTGTATACCGCCTATTCCAGACTAGAGGTCGCTTCCTTGGTGTTGTTCGTATTCGCACCATGAAGGCCAACTCCAGTGACGGCACCACCAGCCCCGATTCCCTTGCCAAGGAGGTTCCCATTGACGAGAGTGAGAGCTCCCTTCGAGCCGGTTTCTTGCCCCTCGATCACGACGATGGATCTAACCCGGAGGTCATTGTTCACACTCCTTACCCGGGTGTCTTCATTTACCGATTTGCCGAGGGTTTCAACTACCCCAACGCGTCACGATACCTCAACCACCTCACCGAAAGCATTTTCAAGTCTTGCAGGCGTACCAACCCCACCATGCTTGGAAAGCTTGGCGATCGACCTTGGAACGATAATGAACCTCGAAACCTCAAAGACAGCGAGGTTGACACACGCCCGATCCTGAAGGCTGTCATCTTGGACTTTTCGTCTGTGAACAATGTCGATGTTACCGCTGTACAGAACCTCATCGACGTTCGAAACCAGCTCGAGCGCTTCGCCGCCCCTGAAACCGTCGACTTCCACTTTGCCCATATCGAGAACCGCTGGACTAAGCGCGCCCTCGCCGCGGCTGGCTTCGGTTTCCGTACCCCTCGCGCCGACGAAGAGCAGAAGGGCACATGGAAGACCATATTCAGCATTGCAGAGCTTGTTGATGGTGAGGACGGAGCTGCGAAGCAGGCAGCGCTGGAGGAGAAGCGCGCCCTGCAGCGACACGACATCGAGGCTATCGAGGCACTCGAAACCTCTTCTACGTCGGAGAAGACCCAAACCAAGCAATTCTCAGGCTCAAGACTAGTGGCTGTGCAGGGTCTCAACCGACCCTTCTTCCACCTCGATCTTCAGGAGGCTGTAGATTCCGCTATAATGTACGCCGAAACCAAGCAGCATTAGGCAAGAAGAAAAGCGTTGGATACATTGTATGTTTTGGTTCATAATGAGAAGTAGCATTGGCGCAGGAGTTGTTGGTCCTTAGTGCCCGGTTTTATCACTTATTGATGGGAGTGTTACAGCATTGTTTTTGAAAACGGACCGTCTGGTTTTGAATCTTTCGGTACCGAGCCTGGTTGCTGCTGGCATGGTGTAGATACCCTATGATCATTTGTATCATTGAACGGGAGTTTGTGTGAAAGGAGATGATACTAGTCATTCTTGGAAAAAATTAATACACGATCCGGTCATTGCTCTATCTTGATAACTGTCTGTTCGCTCGCTTCTTGTGCTGCGTCTCCTGTTGATCCTTGAGTCTCGCAATATTTATTGAAGCTTGATAGAGTGGAGCCAGGACTAGGAAACATCAGCTGTGTTAAGGCAAACACTACGGGAGATAGTGGGAGTCACGACTCATGTAGATTGTGACGACTGAAAAATCAAAGAGTACTTTCCAATATAAGAGGCAAGCATATAACCTCCCATCGCATCTGATTTACAAGCAAACGTCATTTGACGAATACTATAATTTAACTTAGCAGATACTAGACCCTACTGCCAGACTGGACATGCTTCATTATCATGAATTGGTTAGCTCTAGCTTTCCCTCGAGTCATCCATCATATTTTGATTTTGCAATAGACCCTCTTGAAACTCATACGATAGCAATAAAATTGCAGAGTACCGGAGTTGGCCATCCTTACGTTCATTACGAGAAGACCAACAAGGAAACGTATTTGTCCAGAACATAGGCGAGCACAGGATATATGAACCCCGAACGATTCGACACCGGACGGCATATAACAGGGAGTAGATGCCTTCTTTTCATTGTATCATGGTCGAGAACCTTGTGGTCACCGGTGCCATCTCGCCATCTTCCAATATATGTGACCTGATCTTCAGCAGACGTCAAAACCATTCCTAATCATCTGAAGCTGAGTACGGCTATTAAGTGCTTGGAGACAAGCCTACTGCCATAGTCATCTATGAAATCACCATAACTGTTCTAAGTCGTCAACCCCGCAATATCACGACATTGCTTAGGAGGTTCACGTCATGCCCAATTAGGAACTGATATCGGACCTTGTCCAATCGGGACTGAGTGATTGCGAGAACCGATATCAATGCCTTCATGGCATCAACGGGGTTGATATGATGCGAGCTGCTTGTTTTCAGCCGGGGAAAGCTTGGCGTGAGCTTGATGCTTGTAAGTTAGGACGTGCGGGGAGACGGCATGTAGCTTGGTTGATGAGCAATACTGATCAGCTACTACTACTGTGTATAAATAGTCGTAGAGTCTGCCTATAATCAAGGTTCAATATGAAAGGCAGAAACAGTTTCCATACGATAGTTGATTAACAGTGACCAATCCCCATCATGGCTCCCTCCGCTATCGAACAAGATATCCCCATCAACACCAGGACCAAGCAGAACACCAAGCCTCTCGAGCTCTCTGGCGCTCTTGACGGGCAAGAGTTCTTCGACGTCACGCCCGTCATAGGTCGGGAATTCCCCAAGGCGAATCTCGTGGACTGGCTCAACTCCCCCAATGCCGACGACTTAATCCGCGACCTCGCCGTCACTAGTACGTCCTCCGATCAGCCATCATCAAGAGCAGGAACCAGCTAACACGCCCAGTCTCTCAGCGCGGCGTCGTCTTCTTCCGCGCCCAAGACAACCTCACAGACGACCTCCAAAAGACGCTCATAAATCGCCTCGGACAGCTCACGGGCCGTCCCTCCACGTCTGGCCTGCACATCCACCCGCTCCTCAACTCTGAGCGCGAGGACGGCGGTTCGGATCCCGAAATCAGCGTCATCAGCTCGTCGCAGCATTCTCGGCTTCGGAAGAAGACGCAGGACGATGGCGTTGTGGTAACGAAGCGCGATAACGAAGCGTGGCATTCGGATATCGCGTTTGAGCCTGTGCCGGCGGACTACACGAGTCTGAGACTGACTCAACTGCCCAAGACTGGTGGTGGTACGTTGCTATTTGCCTCGTAGTTAATTATAGGAATGGCCAGCGTACGAAGGGGCTGAGTAGTAACGTTGACTGACTCAACACGCAGACACCCTCTGGGCATCCGGCTATGAAGTATACGACCGCATCTCGCCGGCGTACCGAGGATTCCTCGAAACCCTCACCGCAACCTTTGCTCAACCAAACTTCAACAAGATTGCCGAGAACAACGGCGTGTCCCTGTACACCAAGCCGCGCGGCGCTGCCGAGAACGTCGGCGACGTGCTCAAGGCAGTCCACCCGGTCGTGCGAACCAACCCCGTGACCGGGTGGAAGAGCGTATTCCCCGTCGGCGGCCACGTATCGCACATCAACAACGTTACCAAGGAAGAGAGCACCCAGCTGCTGAGCTGGTTTCTGGATCTTGTTCAGAAGGACCACTCGCTCCAGGTCCGCCTAAGATGGCAGAACCCGAACGATATTGGTGAGTCGTCTTTCGCAGATGAGTTCGCGGAGGGAGGAGGTTCGGAGTGGGCTAACATGTTCGCGTGCAGCTATCTGGGATAACCGGAGTGTTTTCCATTCGGCGACTTTTGACTATGAATTGCTAGGCGATCGGTCGGGTAATCGCGTGGTGGGACTTGGCGAGAAGCCGTACTTCGATCCCAAGAGCAAGTCTAGGTCGGCTGATCTGTTCCCTGAGTTATTTGCTTAATTATTAAGAGGAATACGCAAATGATATCGGTTAAGCCCTGAGACAAAGACTATGGTGATATTATCTTTTTTTTTCTTTCTCTTTCCCACGACGATAGAACTATCTTCTCTATGTAGCGGAGATGAGATGCGGTTCAGTTAGGATAATCAAAGTATTGCATTGCTCTGAAGATGATGCTGGTCTTTGTTGATGTGTCTCTCACACAGGGTCGAGACTCGAGCCATAGAGCAACAATCTCTGTTCGTAGCTGGGGCAGCCGTCTTCTTCCTGGTCTTCGACAGGGACTCTTTCACAGGCTGAGATGCCAAGATGGCAGATGACCCGCCGCTTGAATAATCAAGCAGACGGTGGTTAGTAAGTCACGGCTGACCATCCTCGATGGGGCCTAACATGCCGGGCGTACGCAGCATGCATTGCAAGAGAGGAAACGTCGTCGCTGACTCGCCCGAGTGGCAGTGCAAGTTGCAGGGCTGCGCTGTCGATCAGAGGCTGAATTGACAGAGCTGAGTTGACAGAAGCTGAACCCATTGGTCAGAGCGCGCCTCTCTCTGAGGCTGACCGGCTCGGATCGTCTCAGGTATGATGATGTGTGGGGGGGGGGGGACGGGGGACCGCTTAAGCTGTAGCCTGGTGGTTGTGCAGTCAGCCTACCGATCAGCCTATCACTATCATACAGATTAAGTTAGAGTAGTTAGTCCTTCTAGTCTAGGTGAGTTAGATAGATGACCACGACTGCTGCTGAGCTCTCGGTGGCTGAAGAAAGGGCACGAGGGCAGATATCCCGTCGCAGCATATAAGACGAGGAACTCTGCACCTTTTCAAGTTCGGAATCAAGAACCAAATCATCCATCTCTACAACAAGCATCACCTCAGTCTTCTACAAGGGAGAAGGAGGAGGACAGGAAGAAAAACCCCAACCAATTTGGACATTATACATAAAACAACTACGAGAACCTGCAACAAAACACCGCAACCTGCGAGACTAAGATCACCACCATGTGCTTTTCATTCTCCTCGCGCAAATCCCGTTCGGCGCCTACGGAAAAGCAGGCAATGGCCCGTCGTGTCGATGCCAGAGCGTATAACAGCGGCCGCAATCGCCACGCGGCAAAAAGCTCTCGAATGACCCGGGCATCATACGCAGGAAATTCCGGCGGAGGTGGAGGCGGCGGCGGCTACAGCGGAGGATGTGACGGAGGAGGAGGAGGTGGTGGTGGTGGTGGTGGAGGTGACGGAGGAGGAGGATGTTAGTGATACACTTTGTACTGGATTGTTACGAGGGCATTTGCATTTGCAACTTATCCATTGATAAGTGATTATACGTTAGCGAGGGACAAGGGGAGTTGATTATACACGTTTGGCTTATCTCCTTGCTTCTCTATCCTCTGGCCTGTATTTGCCGTTCCTATAATCTCAAAATCTATATCCAAGATCTATATCCAATGACAAGTCCCATCCGGCATCTTCTGGAATGACCTGCTATGACTCCGACCCCAAATCGGGTCAACTTCCAGCCACCGCACCAACAATTTTGTTTCAGCATCTAGAAGGCAAAGACCTGATCGTCAATCTTGCTAACGGGGCGCGCCTTGTCAAAGCCAAGGCTCAGAGTAGCCTTCTTCATCGCGGCAACCATGGGCGGGGGTCCGCACAGCAGGACCTTGACGTCGGGGGCAGCAGCGGGCAACCAAGCCTGTAAGAAAGGAAAGGAAGAAAGAAAAAGTCAGTTCTACATCTCTGCTTGACGAGAATAGGGGGGTTGCTCACCTTGAGCATATCCTCAGTAACGAAGCCAACGCCACCAGTCCAACCCTGAGGCGGGTTGTTCAGAACATAGTGCACGTTGATACCGGCATCCCCAGCCGCAATCGCATCGATCTCGTCCCGCAGCAGAATATCCTCTTCGTTAACATTGGCGAAGATGAGATCGACCTTGGTCTTGTCACCCGCAGCCCGACCGCGCAGGATAGCGGTGACGACCTGGAGCATGGGCGTGATACCGGTACCGCCCGCGATCATGCCAAAGTGCCGCACCATGTTAGGCTTGTAGTTGAAGGCACCCTTGGGGCCACGGACGCGAAGAGGATCGCCGACCTTGAGGGTAGCAAAGTGCTGAGAGATGTTGCCGCTGGGGTACGTCTTGATCAAGAGGTCAAAGTGGCCCGAGATCTCGTCGCCGGTTACGGGGGTGTAGGAGCGGACGATCTCCTTGACAGAGCCGTCGGGTTGGGGACACTGCGCGCCGACAGAGATGTGCTGACCGATGGGGAGACCGAGGACGGCGTCGGGGGTAGGCAGCTTGAAGCGGTAGCTGCGAGGGCTCGTCAGCTTTCGCAGTCGCGGTCGAATTCTGCGCATGCGCGCACATGCCGTGAGCTTACCGGGCGGTGTTCTGGGAGACGACAATCTTCTCGCTGAGGGGGAACTCCTGGAAAGCATCGGGCTTGAGGACGGGCTTGGCCTTGCTGGTGACTACGGATTCAGATCTGTCAGCTGCCATCGCGCGCGCGACGAGGCCCTCTCTGGCACGACTCACAAACACCAGCGGCGAAGAGCCCGACGAGGACGATGCCAGCCACGGCGGTGATGAGCACCGCGGGCGGCACGTCGCTTACAGAAAAGGCCATTTCGCGATGTCGAGCAGCTACAGAAGCGGTTTACTGCAGTTGGGGAGGAGTCAACGGCAAGGCAAAGTGCTCGACAAGCGAAGAAATCCGTGGGGTTGAGAAACTGGACCCTGTCAAAAACAAGGATGTACTACTCCGTGCTGTACTCTGTACTTTAGCCCCCCCAACAAGCTCGAGCTGCCTGCCGACTTCTGTTAACCGGCTCGCTATCCGACGACCCCGCCGAGGGAGGGATGATCCCTACGCGGTCGGTAGAGGTGTTCGGAGTCGGTCTCAACGAAACAGTTCTTGCTATCTAGAGCACTGTAGTTTGGTAGCTAGTAGCTAGCACGGCACAATAATTCAAGGAGTAAGTTCACTGCACAGTCTGTACCATGGTAAGTCTTGTCAACCAGGTAAGTCTTGTCAAGCGAACGTCGTTCCACGCTGCCTGTTGAGTTGCGCCGAGTTGAGGGGATGTGGTTCGACAACCGACCCCATCCCGAGACCGGCGAGTTAGAGCTGGAGCGCGCACATCGCAAGTTACAGCACGGATGTACATAGTACGAATGTACGCAGTACGTACCTGAGCCCCCCGCAGATTCTTGTGCCGGCCCTGGGCTGGTGGTTGTTTGAACTGGAAGGAGAAAGCCTTCGCGAGCTGAACCGGCAAATCCAACTTATCATCAGTTTTGAGCGTTGCCGGCTAGTGTTGCTCTTTAAAGTTAGCCTTCTTCCTTCTTCCCGATGTCCCTTGGCATCTGCCGGTCGACGCTGAATGGGATTGACCATTTGGCGTCTGCCCAAGACAGTCTGGGCTCCGCAATGTCATCATTCCCAAGAGGTCAAGTTTGGGGGGTAAATGATTTAGGGTTCACTACCGAGACATCCATCACATCTTATTAGCCTTATCTCGAGGGCCCTGATGAGGGTGAGCGAGCAGCTCTCCGTCTTCTCACGTTTTCACCATCAGTCATGTTCTCACAACGAACAAGCAAGCAACCTCCCCAGAAAGTTTCGCAGTGATATATCAGCGTCGTTGATTCATCGCCACAACGCATCGCAGAGATGGACAGCTCAACAGCAGCCGCCGCGCTCGGCTTGGCATTCGCCTTAGTCGGAACCCTTGTCTACCTCTGGTTCGCGACCGCCCAGCCTGCTCGCGGAGAGGAGCTGGAGATCACACAGGTACGGAGATGAAGGGCGGACAAGCCTCCCGATCTCACGAATCAGCCGACTCCTCGCCTAGAACAGTTGCACTGACATCTCCCCCAGCTCTACGTATATCCCGTCAAAGGGCTTCGCGGCCACCCGCTGGAGAAGGCGCGAATCGGGAAATATGGCATCGAAGGCGACAGAATATTCAGCCTGCAAGGGGTTCTTCGTGACCCGAACGACCCCGACGCGCCGCCCAAGCATAGGACCATGTTTATCGGGTACGACACGCAACTCGGCCTCTTCTCCGCTAACATCAACTACGCCGATGATGGGCGAGACGAAGTCGTCGTCAGGTGGAATGGACGTGGTACGAAATTCGACAATGCTCCCGACACGCCGGATGAGATTCGATTCCCGCTGAAGCCATCCATCACCGGAAAGGAGACGTTGGAAGTCGACATGCACGGCAGCAAGACGACGTCCTACGACATGGGCGACGACTTGGCCAAGTGGTTCACCGACCGCGCCGCCGCCGAAGTACGCCTCGTCTACATCGGCGCCGGATCCCGTGCCGTGCTCGGCTCCGTCGCACCAAACAGCCCAGCAGCCCTCAAGCGCGCCCGCATCACCCAGCGCATCCGATCCCTCATCCCAGGCCTCGCCCTCCCCGCCGAGCGCATCACCTTCGCCGACGTAGCCCACTACCTCGTCGTGACCGAGGAGTCCAACCGCGACGTGACCTCGCGCCTCGAAGGCGGCGCCGAGATGGACGTGACCAAGTTCCGCCCCAACATCGTCGTCAAGGGCGCTTCGGCGCCTTTCGTCGAGGACTGCTGGGGCGAGGCCACGTTCGAGGGGGGTGTGAGGATGCCGCTGACGTCCAACTGCTTCCGGTGCCAGAGCATCACGGTGGATTTCAACACGGGGGAGCCGGCTGCCGACGAGACCGGCAAGGCGTTGAAGAAGCTGAGCAAGGATCGGAGGATCGATAAAGGCGCAAAGTATAGTCCCGTGTTTGGCCGCTACGGGTACTGTTTCGGGTCGGCGGTGGGGAAGGATTTTAGGGTTGGGCAGAAGATGTGGGTGACGCATCAGTTACCCGAGACGACAACTTTTGGTGAGAACTCCCCCCCCCCTTCTGCCTTTGCTTTTGTGGTTATATTGCTGACAACGGTTCAGACTGGCCTGGTCTCTCAACGATGGGCAAGAAGGACAAGTAAAAGGCTGATGTAACCCACTGATTTGTTCGACTCGTGCTCTGCATCTGCGGTAATGGTAAGTCTGTTTGAGAAGCTGGTTAGGTATAGCTATCAGATTGTCAGTGAGCACATAAACTTGCACAATATTCTACACACCAGCCGTTCCGCCGCTCCACCTCTTCTAAGAAATGGAGCAGGAGTCCTCCGTAGCAGAGCACTTCGTATCTAACATCGGACGCGTGTTCAGATCTATGCATGCAAGGAGAGGCGGATTTGTCAAGCTACAATAGACTTCAGCACTCGCCGTCTCTACGAGCTTTTCAATCATCCAATATAATCATGTATTATGGCAGATTACGTTCTGAGTCTATCAATTATCATAGGACATGTCCGTCTCGTGAGATTTCTACAGATCTTCATCCACTTTCCCTTTCTCCCGCTTCCACTCCGCCAACCAAGCCTGGACAAATTCAACCTCCTGCTCTTGCGCCCTCTTCACCCCCAACGGCGGCAATCCCACCTCCTCACTATCCTTCGGCAAAGCGTTCTCATCCCAGTGATGCACGCCATGCTCGATGAGAATAAACGGTTCGCTAACGGTCGACTTCCGCTCGGGAAGACCGATGCGGTGAGGAGTCGCGGCGCGCCAGGGGTCTACTTCGCCATCGACAAATGCGACGCGGGGGTAGGTGAAGTTGAGGCCGCCGAGTTTGTTGATGGAGTCGACGTTGGGCGGGGTGGTGATGTTGAAGGCCTCGCGGCAGATGATGGTGTTGTAGCTGAGGTCGACTAGGCGGGAGACAAGAGGGAGCTGATCCTTGGGTACGCCGGAGCCGGTCTGGAAGTAACCCCATCTGAGAACGTGTTAGTACGTTTCTCTTCAACGAGCGATGAATATGAATTGGGGATGAGATGCCGACTTACTGCGTGCAGGTTTGATAACCCCAAGTTCGCGAAATTCCCTGATCAAGGTCGGTGTTGTCAAAGGTTCCCCGAACCGAGTAACACTCGGTGACATTCTTACCCTTGCAAGACGTATCGAGATCCTCCTTGACGTGCGACTTCATGTAGCCAATGTAGTTCAACATGCGGGGAGTCAAAGTCTTCAAGTACATCCCATAGCCACCGGCTGACAAGAGGTCGTGCACAATAGGAATGAGGCTTCGCGTACTCGCAAACAGTATCTGATCCGAAGAAACGCTGGCACAATAGAACCCAAAGTCGGAACTGTCCTGCGCGGGATCCCACTGCGTAGACTGCAAGCCCCCAATACCTCGACTAATGGCGCTCGCGAAGTCATCGTCAAGCAACCCGCCAAGGCCAAAAACCTTCTTCAAAAGCTCCTTCTTCTCATCATCGTTGTCCAAGAGGATCGTATCGACAACGTCGGTGAGGTGCTGCGTCGTCGTAGCGCATTCGCCGGGCGCGAAAAGTCGCGCAGCTTCAAAGTACTCCCAGTAGTCATAGATGGCCTCCGTCACAGCAGACGACCCGATAGCACCCCAGAACAGATCTGGGTAGACCTTGCGCGCAAAAGCCGCAAACGCTCCGGCATACGACCCGCCGTAGATGATGTACGGTGCGCTCTCCGGCGTGAGATCTTGATCCTCGAATCCAGGAAACTTGACATGCTTTGCAAAGTACGCCGTATCAGCGAGCGCTTGCTCCGTCGACAGGAACCGCATGTTCTTTGCCTTCAGATCCGGAACGGGAAAGCTCTTTCCATAGTAACGATGCTCTAGAATCACGCCCATGCCGCCCGTAGCCTTGGTCAGGATGTCGACGATGCCATGGTCGAGAAAGGGTAGACGGTCTTCGCCGCTCGTCTCGCCGGCTGCGAGGATGATGACAGGACCGCCTGGCTGGTAGTGCTTTGCATCGAACCAGTAGCGAAGGTTGAATGTGCCGTTGGAGTGAGGGGCGTAGAGGGTGTCGTTGTGGAAATGGTCTACTGGGACGGATATGTTTTGTGCTGAAGGTTGTTTGGGTGAGCGCGACGCGAGGATATGTGATGATGTGGATGATGATTGCTGTTCGGGGCTTGCGCCATGGATGTAGCCCGAGGCGGTTGAGGCCAGCAAGCCCAGAATTGAGCTCGCCGGAAGCGACACTTTCACCATGATTGATAGATACAGTCGGTTGGGTCACAATGCCTAGGAGAGGCAAGGTTGAAAGTGCCGTCTTATCGCATTGTTTTGTACTCTTCACTTATCCGGCACTCGGCATGAGTGGGGGAGACCCATCCGGGTGTTGCTGGGATCAAGTCTCAGCACCTGCCAGATCAGGACAATGAAAGACATCACGATGCGTATTTCAGCGATGGACGGATATGCTAGGATAGACTAGGTGACGAGTATGGAAGGTAGAAGCTTGATTGCGACGTCACTGATTGTTCCTACTACTTATCATAATCTATTTGTTCATGATTATAATTAAATCAATGCATTATTAGTCTGTAGAAATAATCACGTTCAAAGTCCAAGTCTAGTTCTATACATCATCTCATTATTTCCCATCATCAGAATCGTCATCAGTTGACCGTGTGGTGTAGGAATCGCTGCCTGAGGCGCACTCAACCATCACCCTGAGAGTTCATCGACGCGTGCATATTCTTAATACGTTGTCAACAGGTGACGCGCCCCGGGATTTCTATCATTGAATCCATCCATAGTATCAGAAGTCATCGTAAACACGTCATTCGCACAAAGAAAAAACGGCCTCTCTCTCCTCCCCCCCCCTAGTCTCAACTCTCGACTTCCTCATCAACCTTCGAGTCCCAACCAGCCTTGACCAGCCAGAACATGGCCATCAGAGGGGTAGTCAACAGTCCGAGGATACCACCGAGTAAGCACTTGAAAGCTTGAGGTGTCCAGTGGTCGGGATACAGATAGTCGCCGCCAGCCTTGTCGCCAAAGACAGTCAGCGCGCCAACCCCGATGGGCCAAAGCAGCAAAAACGAAGGTACGGCGATGATGAAACCCCGTAGCGCTTGCTGGACTACAAAGTCCAAAGCTCTTCGCCAACCGGAGACGGCCTCGTTCGCATCTTTCGTCGTCGCGGAAACATCAGGCTGCTTCTCGCTGTCATGCGCCTCAACGTCCCGCGCTGGTGACACAGCAGGTAGTTGCAATAACCACCGAAGCGCCCAGTGCGTAGGCTGCGCAATGAACCCTATAGGCTGCACGGAGCGCTGGGACAGGTCGTACCGGACGAGTCCCGTCTCGACGAACCAGGTGAGGATGCACTGGAGGATGATGGTCACCGCAGCGTCGCCGGCCAGCGTGTTGGGAAGCTGAAATAGTCTGACGGGATGTTTCACGGTATCTTGGGTTGTGTACATTGCTGTGTTACTTGGTTAGCTTTCTGCGGCGGTTTCGTCATCTCGCAGACGATGGTTGGGAAATCTCAGCTGCTGCATGTTGCAAGGGGGTAAGAGGTTGGGTGGGACGTACGGTAGGCCAAGGCGAAATTGACGCCGCCGGACAAGATCATGGCACCGATGCCATCGAGAACAAAGATGTAAAACAGTTGATGTTTGGTGAACCTAATGCTGGGCTCTAGCCAGCCGGTACTTTCTGGCTGCTCTTGGACGACATCCTGTTCACTCTGCTGGTGGTTGATGTCTGGTGGCGATGAGGTGGATGGCTGAGCCCCCTGTTCCACATCTGCGGAATCCCTGGGTTGTTTGGTCTCGGGTGCTTTACGAAGCCAGAACATGATTAGATGGGTGGCTATCACAGTAACAGGCGAGGCTCGAACAATACTGGAAAGATCTATCGATGGAAGACAAACATTTTCTTGGTCGCGTAGAAAAGCCATTAAGCTGACCGCCCTAATCTCTTTCTCTGCTAAGTTATAGACAAATGGAAAATGGGAAAGGTCAATGCTGCTGCTAGCTGTTGTTTCAGCAGGTGATGGGGCCACGAGCTGGATAAGGAGAAGGATGATCAACAATTATGGCCCCAAGTTGTCAATAGTGACCTAGAGCTCGCATGACGTGGGCAGTCAGTAGGTTGTCTGCGCTGAGCTAGCACGAGGGGGAAAAGTGCACGACATGGCAAAGTTGATGATCAGATCAAGGTTGGTTCTGGAGAATACGAATACAGACACGAAATGCGACCAGATGAGGGTCTAGTCAAACCCAGCGGGTCCCGTCCCGGCAATCTCATGGACAGTCCGAAGGCTTGTGGGTATCCGATTAGCTAATCAACTTTCCCGAGCTTGGACCGGGTACTCTGGCTTTCCCTTTAATCTGGTGCAAATCTATGTACTCAGCTCCGGGATGTTACTCCACAAGCCTTCGGACTGTCCATGAGATAGCGCGGTGGATGGTCACGGTGATCAGCAAATAGCGTTGCAACGCTGATGAAAATTCTCCTGACCCTGTTTGATGGGCCCTCACTGAGAGGAAGATCTGAGCTTGGCTGCAAAGTCACAAGGGATTGGATCGAAGGGCAAGAAAGCATCGCTCTCGCCGTGCTGAGCGAAGGTTGAAAGAGCAGAAATTGGGCGCAGGGTGGAATTACGTGCAGTATCTGTTACGTAGCTGGTATAAATTCCCCCTCTGTACCTCAAGTCAGAGCGAAGGATTATCCTTGACGATGTGTGGTGGTGGGGAGGGCAGCGCTGCAGCGGGAAGAAATGCAAGAAGCCGACACCATCGATTCTGCCCCCTGCGTTAGTCACACTAGTCTGTCTAGCAGCGAATTCCATCCAGGAGTGTGTACAGGTTAACATGTTTTCGACCGAATATTCTATCAACCCCATCCTCTCTCCTAACTGGCTGCCACGAAAAGGGTCGAAAAGGACCGGGCTGAATGTTGGCCAAGACAAGCAGACGCGCCACCCCTGCATTAGACGTCAGGCATAGGAACATAAGACATGAGACAAGACGCCTACGTAGCCTCTGGTTCCCCTTGGCGGTCTCCGAATGATTGCTGACGGCGTCGCAGGCGGCAAGTTCGGATCAGTGCTGAGAATCGGAGGCAGTTCTTCGCTTAGAGAAACAACTCTTCTGCTGTAGTATTGGTGGCGGTTGTAATGACGGGAAGTTAATCGCCATTCCACGTTGTCTTTTGTGGCGTGCCGTCAATAGCTACGGTACGGACCAGAGGTTGGCCATGGAAATTAGAGGGATCAACGCTGAAGCCTGCGGCGACGGGAGCTAAGCCCAACGACGTCCAACGGGCCTTGCTCGACCAACATACATCCACTGCGAATCTGAAGGCGGTGCCTCGTAAAGTGGAGAGCGCAGTGTAGGCCCTCCCCCCGAATCCAGCTCATCATCTTCCACTGGGAGCCGAGACTTCGCTGCATAACAACCAAGTGACTGCCCCTGAAGCACGGCATGAGCGCCTCGCCCCTCAGGCGCTCTTACCTCCCCAATTGCCGACTTGCTTCTGCCGCCACGTTTGCGTTTTCCAAACATCCCGTCCGACCCGACAACCCGACCATGTTTGAGAAGGAGGAAGAATCACTAAAGCGACATGGCTGGGGATCACGATGGTCTCGGCATGTTAGATGCGACAGTCGAGACCTAGCGACAGCGCCAAACTTCGCCAGCCGTTTGATGCGATGAGAAAAAAGCATCGAAACGCACAGCGGATGAAGCCAACAGGTCGACGGACGAGATGAAGGACCTCCCCAACTCGGCGTGGCGTCGATGTTGGCGGAGCTGATTGATCCAGCCTTGAATTGGACGCCGGGCGACCTGTGTCTTCCCCGCCTCGTTGCGTGGTTTTGACAAGGTTCTTCTCGACCGGGTTCAAGCTGACCCTGCCGGATTCTCGCAGGAGCAAACAACATCCTTGTCAGCAACCAACGAAAGGATCGAGTCGTGATTCCTCCCATTACAGCCATGTATATCCCGCATTGTGACCGCGAGAGAGGGATGCTTGCGCTGCTTGGTACCTTGGAGCTGTCCCCCTCAATACTCAGCTCAAGTGCTATCGACCATCAAGGACAGGAGAAGTCGGTCAGCGCAGAGATGATCTGCAGCACGCTTTTAGCCCTAAACTCCGGGGAGCTGGACCCCATCATTCAGACCCAATCGAGGAACAAGCATAACGTTGACTGAGCTTCCACTCGGCTTCGTCCCGTCTCTGAAACCTTGAGAGACTTCTTCGGCCGAACCCAGAGGTTCAATTGAGACAGTTCAAACACCCTGATGTCGGCGATCCAATGAGTGCACCTGGTAGCGAACGCTCATTAGCAGCTAAAGGTTCTGAAACAGTAGAAAACAACGAAACAGATTCGGCGTCCCCATCACCCTAACTTACAATCTTCCGGCCCCGGAACCGCCAACAAGATCTACCACCAGCATCCTTGCCCCATCTTGCCAGGCGTCGGATCCCTGTACTGCGTCCTGCAGGATGCGGCTCATTCTCGCTCAGGCCTCTCAGGCTCAGACCGAGATGTAGGACAAGCAGGGAGTCTGAAGAGCTGTTGCCGTGAGATATAAGACTAAGCGTGACCCTCCGTCCATTCGAATTCTTCCCTTCCTCTCCAGGCTCACCTCTTGAAGCATTCTGTTTCCATCTCTTCGTCCTCTGTGAGGCTCATTCACTCCTTTTCTTACTCCAACGCTTCATTGACTGAAGCCTTGTGTCATTCATTCACTCCAACCGTCTGCCAGTCAGACATCCTTTTGCGAACACATTCCCTGATCAATCACTCATACGATTTACTCATAAAAAATATACTTTTCCACAATCAAGATGCATTCAACTAAGACTCTTCTCACTGCCCTTGTCGGCGCCGCCTCGGTTGCTGCTCACGGTCACGTCGACTTCCTTATTGCCAATGGCGCCGAGTACCCTGGTTACGATGTCACCGAGCTTCCGTACAAGAGTGAACCTCCTGTTGTTGTCGGTTGGGCTACGGACGCCACGGATAATGGTTTTGTCGGACCTTCTGACTTTGGTAGCTCTGATATCATCTGCCACAAGAACGCCAAGAATGCTGGCGGTCACGCTCGCGTCGCTGCTGGCGAGAGCGTCTACTTGAAGTGGAACACCTGGCCCGATGGTCACAAGGGTCCCGTTCTCGACTACCTCGCTCCTTGTGGAGACAGCGGTTGCGAGTCGGTCGAGAAGGAGTCTCTCAAGTTCTTCAAGATTGACGAGAAGGGCATGTCCTCGTCTTCTGATAGCCCTGGAACTCCCGGCAAGTTCGCTTCCGACGAGCTCTACAATAACGGTTTCGCTTGGCTCGTTCAGATTCCCTCCAACATCAAGCCCGGCTTTTACGTCCTCCGTCACGAGATCATTGCTCTTCACTCTGCTCAGTCCGAGGGTGCTCAAGCTTACCCTCAGTGCTTCAACCTTGAGATCACCGGTTCCGGAACTGAGGAGCCCGAAGGCACACTTGGTACCGAGCTGTACAGCGCCGAGGACCCCGGCATGTCCCTCAACATCTACAACGGCCTCTCCGAGTACATCATCCCTGGCCCCGAGGTGATCAAGGGCGCCAAGTCGATCGAGCAGCACGCTTCCAAGGTTGAGAGCACCGCGACCCCCATCACTGGCACCAAGCTTGCCTCTGGTGGTGCTACGCCCGCGCCCAAGAAGGAGTCTGCAACCACCACCAAGGAAAACTACGCTCCTGCTGAGCCTACGACAACCAAGGCTTCGCAGCCCAAGCCTACCTATGCTGCCCCTAAGCCCGAGGGTGGTGTCGATGAGGACAGCAAGAGCAGTGATGACAAGAGCAATGACGATTCTGAGAAGAGCGGCGACAACAAGTATGGCGACGGCAAAGGATCTGAAGAGGACGATAACGATTATGATGCTGATCGTGATGACTACAAGAACCAGTTCAAGGGTATTCACAAGGAAATTGGGGGCGGCTCTAAGGACGAGGGTTCTGATGAGGATGCCGCCGCTGGTGTCCCTACCACCTCTGAGGCTGCTCCCGAGCCCGCTGCTACTCGAGCCCCTCCCTACAACTGCCGCACAGGAAAGAAGTACGGCAAGAAGCATAGCAAGAAGCACAACAAGCATTCTCGCCGTCATCTTTGAAGGCCATTCTGCTTCTGATTCTCAAAGGTGTTGTGGAGGCTCTCTATGGGGCCACTGATGCTCTGCCACACTATCAATAGTTGTCGAAGCTATATATGATTCTTTTTCGGGATATGTTGAATGGTTACCACATCATTTCTTCTACTTGAACCTCTTTGGATTTGAAAATGTTGGAGATTAGATACATTCGAATGTACATTTAGCGGTCAGCAATTCCATGTTGACAGACCTTCAACCTGCCTCTCTTGACTGTGATTTGAACTCTTTTTTACTCATCAGAGTCTGGACTTATGATGAGGAATCATTGCTGAACACTAACGGCAGCGCGCGTTGGATTTTTCGACGTCTTGGACATTACAGATAACAACCTCTGCAAAGCTACGCGCGGTATGAACGTCCGCTTGAAGGTGTGGGAGACTGGCTGTCTATTTTGGAATGCGCTACCTTTCTACTAGGGTTAGATGGTTCTAAATTAAGGATTACTTTTGGCCTTGGGTCATGTCTTGTTGACTCGTAGTATGTCTCGTTGACTCTCCAAAATATAGTTACGTCTGAACGTTGCATGTCTTCATGAACTTGTTGTAATTGGTTACCGAGAACGCGGATGCTCGATTCAGACATGGCTTCTTATATGCTTGTTGTATGGAGGAGCCCTATTGAGGAAGCTCAAGCTCGGTTGGTAAACAGAGACACCGAGGTGTTTTGAGACTAGACGACTTCGAGATCTATCTAAAATGATAGATATAAATTATATTGCATTAAGCCCATCGTAAGCTAGCCAAAATCAAAGGTGGACGAGTGGTCAAACCCAGCTTCTCGTACAAAGAGAGTCGATTATAGCGAACCAAGTCTAGAGCTTCCTATGTTTTCAAACAGCAGCAACTGATCAATCAAGCTGATCTGATCGATCCCAAGTCATAGATTCAAAATCGCCCGTCCCCAACCTAGATAGATATAGATTCTAGGTTACTCTACTCTACTCTAGACATGTTATAAGGGACCTAGTATCAGTCGGCGAAAGGCGTCAATCTACCCCACCTTGACGACAACGCGACCGCAACCTTAGTTCGTCAACCTGCTGGATTTGTCATCTCATCTCTGATAAGAAAGTCTCTCATCTCGTAAACCACAACATCCGTCTCTGCTCACGTACACTCACTATACCCTCATCTCACCTCGTCGGCCAGGATGACCCTCGTACGCCTCGCCAACAGCACCCTCAAGGGCCACAGAGCTCTCCTCCTCGCCATCGCCCCGCCGCCTCAGGACCAGCTCGACGCCATACGCACCCAGTTCCCCGATCTCAAGCTCAAAGTCATAACCCAGCCCTGGGGGAAGCCGTCGCTAGGCGATGAGTTCCCTGACGAGGAGTGGGGGGACGTCACCATCTTGCTCACCGGGTCCTTCATTCCCCGCAAGGAGCTGGCATCCAGGCTTCAGGTCGTCCAGCTGTCGAGTGCTGGAGCCAACCACGTCGTCGATTATCCGCTCTACAAGGATACGAACGTGTCGTTCTGCACGGCGAATGGTGTTCACGGGTACGGCTCTCCTGTAGATCAAGGATGCAGAATCACGGTGCGAGGTTGCTAAGATGGAGACAGACCGCAGATAGCCGAATGGGTCATCGCCACTTTTCTATCTTTCCAGCACCATTGTAAGTCTCGCCTCTACAGCTTAGTCTCTGTAAGCTCGGTCAAGCTAATACCATGATCAGTACCCAAGTTTCTGGAGCTGCAGCACGAGCAGAAGTGGAAGAGACTTGAAGATCCCGTCCACGTCTCAGCAGGCAAACGGATGTAAGTCACACATACACGCACACGCACACGCACACACACATATATACATACGTACATCTCTTCGAGACACTCACTCTCAGCAGCGGTATCCTCGGTTACGGCGGTATCGGTCGTCAAGTCGCCCGCGTAGGTAAGGCTCTCGGCATGGACATCCACGCCTACACCCTCCACCCGCGCACCACGCCCGAATCCAAGCGTGATCGCGCCTACACGCCCGCTGGTCTCGGCGACCCCGACGGCATCTACCCCAGCAAGTGGTTCTCGGGCGGTTCTCCCGAAGACATCCGCGCCTTCTTAGGCTCGGACCTCGACCTGCTCGTCATCTCCGTGCCGCTCACGGAGCAGACGCGCCATCTCATCTCGAAGCCCGAATTCGAGGTCTTGTCGCGCAGGAAGACGTTTGTGACCAACATCGCACGGGGGCCGATCGTCAACCAGGATGATCTCATCGAGGCTCTCGATCGTGGCTTGATCAGGGGTGCTGCGCTGGATGTTACGGATCCGGAGCCCTTGCCGGACAACCACCCGCTGTGGAGGGCGAAGAACGTCACGATTACGCCGCACATCAGCGCTGCGTCCACTGAGCTGGTGTGGCACATCTTTGAGGTTCTCAGATTGAATCTGGAGAGGCTCAGTAAGGGGGAGAAGTTGATCAATGAGGTGAATAAGAAGGCGGGCTATTGATCAGCATATCGCCCGGGTCGGAAAACGGTAGCAGAGAGCATCAGGCATAGACTACACTACGCAGCACTACGCAGCACTACAAATACATCATGATTGATGATGCAGATTGTGCTTGGGTGCGTTACGAGGTTGCTCTGTTTGATTAAGTCGACCCAACAGCTCACTCACGTGGCGATACATCGACCTGTAAGTGAGACTTCCTCGAATGAAAATCAATCATGCAATCTTCACCTTATCATCAACCCTGCCTCCCACTTACCACCTTCATCAACCACTGCCTTCCCTCACATTATACCACAAACTCGCATCTCTCCGGTCGCTAGTACATCCAATGAACGAAGTCACTCTTCCCTCACTACCAACACCCAAACCCTGATCAACATCGCCATCCTCACGCGCAATGCTCCACCGCGCGATCCTCGCATCAACCCTCTTCCTCCTCTCATCCGCCAGTCCCTCCCCCGGTCTCCCCATGGTGATCAACACCTGGTCCGGCCCGTTCACATCCGCCACAGACGCCTCCTTCCTCTCCCTCCTCGACTCCAGATCCTCCGCCCTCGACGCCGTCGAGATAGGCTGCGCAGTCTGCGAGCGCAACCGGTGCGACGGCAGCGTCGGCTTCGGAGGCTCGCCCGACGAAAGCTGCGAGACCACGCTCGACGCCATGATCATGGATGGGTCCACGATGAACTCGGGCGCTGTGGCTGGGCTGCGCCGGATCCGCCATGCGATAGCCGTCGCGAGAAGGGTGCTCGAGCACACGACGCATAGCATGCTGGCGGGCGATCTAGCGACGGACTTTGCCATGCAGAACGGATTCAAAGCCGAGGAGCTTACGACCAACGAGTCCGCTAAGAGTTGCCAGTCCTGGAAGGAGGCCGAATGCCAGCCAAACTATCGAATCAACGTGAGCCCTGACCCGTCGTCATCATGCGGCCCCTACAAACCGGATGCCGATGCATTTTCTTCGGCAACGACTTTCAAACACCAGGCATCTCACGACACACTCTCCCTCATCGCCCTCCACGCCGACGGCACAATGGCAGCAGGGACAACCACGAACGGCGCCTCGCACAAGATCCCGGGCCGCGTAGGCGACGGTCCCATCGTCGGGAGCGGCTCCTACGTCGACGACGAAGTGGGCGGCTGCGGTGC
Source organism: Coccinonectria pachysandricola (assembly GCA_003693555.1). NCBI lineage: Eukaryota > Fungi > Ascomycota > Sordariomycetes > Hypocreales > Nectriaceae > Coccinonectria > Coccinonectria pachysandricola. The sequence continues at coordinate 325,530 of QUZF01000004.1, forward strand.
CACGGGCGACGGGGACATCATGATGCGTTTCTTGCCCTGCTATCAGGCCGTGGAGAGTATGAGGAGGGGCATGTCGCCGACAGAAGCCGCAGAGGACGCTGTGCTTAGAATGGTGAGGAAGTACTCCGACGTTGCCAGCGGGATCGTGGTTGTGAACAGCAAGGGTGAGCATGGGGGTGCCGCGAGTGGGTGGACTTTTACTTATGCGTATAGAGGAGGGGACATGGAGAAGGCAGAAGTGGTAACTGTGAGTCCTGTCGATGCCGAGTCGGGAGAACTGTAATCTTGCAGGCATCGGAACTCTGAAAGCCGCAAGGAACATGTACACGCATAGACGTATGTATCCGGTATCGAGCTCGACATACTGCGGCCTCCACTGGAACTCTTGAGCATGATATTTGACAACTGCGTGATAAAAGCTAGACGACGGTATACGATACATGGAAGCTGGCTCCTCATCTACTCCCCACAGCTCCCTCAAAGACACTGCCAGTAATACTCATTCTGCTCCGTGCACTTGTACGGCTTCTTACAAACCGTCGGCCCCGGCCAACTCCTTCCGCCACACTGCTGGAAGTGGCCAACCGCCTCTTCGGGATCCGGACCACTTTCTGGCGCAGTCGTTTCCGCCGCCTTGTCCGTAGTGCTAGATGTAGCCTTCGTAGTCGTCTTTGTAGTCAGGGTAGTCGGCGACCCCCCGCTGCCGCCAGTGAGCGAAGCCTTGCCGTAGAAGATGCCGCGACCGTTGGTTCCGACGTAGATCTGGTCAGCTTCGTTGGCGCTACCGCTTACAGGGCAGCTGTCGATGGCACCAAACGTCTGCTTGTCGCCTTGGATGTCGGTCCAGGTAGCTCCGCCGTCTGCACTGCCGTAGAGCCTCTTCCCGGCGCTGCCTGTGCCAAAAGCATAGAGATTCCAAGCTGTCTTCGATCCCTTGCCGAGCGCAATCTTGTGCGTGTTCGTCAAGCTGGATGATATCTTCTTGAATGTCTTACCGTAATCGGTACTCTGGAAGATTCCCGCGTCGGTTGAAACATAGACCTCGCCAGCCTTGGTCGGATGAGCCTTGATATCACGGACGGCAGCAGCTCCACTGAGATCACCTCCTTTGGCGAAGCTCGACGCTGCATTGGATGAGACGTAGAACGATGCCCCTGAGCCGGCGTACAAGTACTTGTTCTCTCGCTTGTCAGAGGCGACGATAGCATCGGAGGGCAGGCTTGAGACAGCAGAGAAGGTGCCCTGGTTCTGAGAACGAACAACACCACTCGTCACTGTCCGCCAGAGCACAGTGTCTCCGTCAGCTGAGTAGGCAACTTGGCCGCCGTACTTGACGTTGTCAGCGCCGCTGTAGGTGTTCCAGGTATCGCCGCCATCAGTAGAGGTGGCAACCATCGGTGCGCCAGCCGCGTTACCCACTCGGACGACGTTCTTTATCTTGTTACCCGCATAATCTGAGCTAATCGAGGTAGTCCAGAGCGGGTTGTTCCAAGCCTTCTTCGGGGCCGTGTCGAGATCCGACGTAGACTTGAAAGTGAAACCGCTCTCATCCGCAACGCCAGCGAGAAGTTCTGTTCCCCCGGGAACAGAGTCGAGGTCTTGCACGGCGTACTCCTCGATACCGTCAGCCAAGGACTTGGTTGTCACCTTTCCGCCATTGTCCCAGTTGGTCAAGTCATGCCCACCGTAGATGGTCAATCCCGTGCCGTAGAGCCAGTGGTTGCTATCATGGGGGTCGATTTCGAGACTCTCTATCATCCAACCAAGCCACTTAGTATCCTTGTCTAGGAACTCTGTCTTGATCCAAGGAGCAAGCGATGTGTCCATTACATGCTTGCGATTCATCTGCGGGTATGCTCCCCATTCCCAAATCTTTGACCAGGTCTTTCCAGAGTCTGTGGAACGGAACAGCTGCGCGTCGGGATACCAGGAGTTCAAGCTTGCTACAACAAGAGTTCCCGGCTTCTTCAAATCCAGGCCAAGACCACCGAAGCCAAAGTAAAGGTCAGCAGAGCCAGAAACAGGTGTGATGTCTGTCCACTTCGACTGAGCAATGTCGTAACGGTAAACGGCACCGGAAGTGCCATCGTAAGGACCAGTACCATCTGAGTATGTAAGGTAGAGTGCCTTCTCCTCGGGCTGGAGGCGGCACTTGTGAGGGAAGTACCTCTTTGGCTGGTCTTTGACTGCATTCCAAGTTGATCCAGCATCTTCGGAGACGTAAACCGATGCAGTGGTATTATCGGCAGTTCCAACAAAGATGCGCGAGGTGGCTCCATCTTTCTTGGCTGAAGTTGAGTCGAAGGTGACAAAGGTAAGACCCTGGATATCGTTGTTGTAACCTCCGGTATCCTTTGGATCGGGAATGAATGTGCCGACCGCCTTAAACGAATCTACCTTCTTGAAAGTCTTCCCGGCGTCCGTACTCTTCCACAGGCCGTTACCGCTTCTTGCTCCAAAGTAGAGAATATTGGAGTTTTGGGGGTCAACGGCTAGACGCTCGCCTGTCCCTCTACCGGGCATGTTGCCACCTATCTTGAAGGGTAAATTGGCAAAGGTCCACGAACCTCCCTTGTTCGTGCTCTTCATGATAGATCCATTGTTGGGGTCCCAATCGTTGGTGTACATGCCGGCAGCTGCATACACAAGGCTGGGATTCTGCGGATCAAGTGCAACAGCGTCGATGCCCCAGCGATTCCTAAAATCATCAGGTCAGCTCGTGCCATAGCTCTATTTTCACCAGCTTACCAGTTGTCATTGTCCGCGATACCGTCAGTAACGGCTGTCCACGAATCATCCGTGTTCAGCTTGTATAGACCTCCAATGTCTGTCCTAGCATACGCCAGGCCCTTCTCCGTGGGATGAAAGACGATGCCGGCAACGAAGCCACCACCACCTCCGATCCGAACATTCTTCCAGTCGACAGCTGCACAAACCGGCGCTGCTAAGACAGCAATCAGCTTGAATAATCTCATGGTAGCTAACAGGAGACTTGGACTGGTCCACGATGAAGCACCAAACCTCGATCAGTTCAGGACTTTAGAGATGATCTTATACATGGCAACAAGGCCCAGTCTCGCAGTATATCTCATAGCCTAAGCTCGTTTTTTTTCGCTTCGAGCTTACCATTGTGACCATTTGCAGGGGTTACATCTATCGATATTATCCTTCTACCGGCTCAGCGGTCCGGATGGATTCGCGGAGGCTTTTCTTGGCTCACACTTTATTTCGGAGACTTTCCGTTTTGGTCAAGGAGGATGATGCTCCGTCGTGACTCCCGCTCGTGTTTTCTTGATTCTGAATGCCGTAAGGGGGACCATGAAATGGACAGTTTGATTCATGACTAGCTCCGGCTCGTGCATCCGACCTCTGAAACAAGCTCAGCTTTCGGTTAAATTATGACAACTTGCCAAGTCAAAGTTACTTCATGTCTACGCAATAGCAGAAATGAATCGCACCTGAAGGAGCCACATGCTTTTGGGCGTCGCGGAGACTAAGCGTGGTGGCGATCAAAATAGGACACGGAAGAAGAAAATCACCCTGTCCTCCCATAGTGCCAGGCTGATGGTATCATAGTAGGCCAATTCAAGCCCGGCATAAGATGTTTCAGAGGGTCCATCTCCGGCTGTATCTGATCTTGGACTTGACGCTTTTCTCGATGCTCTGCTTGCAATCAAAGTAAAGCTTGGCTGCAGTACGCATCCCCTTGTCTTTGCACACTGGCAAATCGTAGTCCAAGATAGACAGTTGATCCCTGTCAGATCTGACGTTGTGTACGGGTGATGGCTTCACTTACTCACTGCTCGCACAGGTGGAAATTTAACTTTCCTAATAGTGATGAATATAATTTGGTAATCATGCCAGCATGAACCTGATGTGATGTTCATTCATCTGAAACCGATTTGATGTCAAAATTCGCCAACATCTATAGAGATCGACATACCGCTAAGTGTACGACCATGCTCCATACTCGCTCCCTGCCTCCTTGATCTTCACTCCATCTATACCGATGCAACTTTGCTCTAGGCTACCCGTGAATGCCTGTGTAGTTGCCTTCAGGATTTGAACTCTTGACATGGTGCCGTTTACGGGTGCAGAACAGACCCAAAGACCTATCAATCCGTCATTTGAACGCCATGAGAGTACCGAAGTGGGCATGATACAGCCAGATTTGACGAGAGCGCCGGAAAATCCGCCAACGTGAGAGCCTGGTGGTCGAAACGTCGAATGAGGAGAAGTATACGAGACCACGCCGTCAGGTTTAACATAGATCAGTTGTCCGCCCGGTACTGCAGACTTTCGTGATTGTTAGTTTCGATACCTCAAGGGGTTCGAATGGGTAGAACCTACTGCCAAAGAGACCATTTCCTCGTCAATGAGGGTGGAGTTCCCACTCGGGCATTCCGAGATCCGATCAAGGCCGCAGTAGGTACTCGGATTAGAGATACCAATAGCAAGTGTCTTGTTGCTAGCGTGTATAGTTTTGCCGTCGAGTGAAGGATGGTTGGGCGCGTAGACGGACATCTCGTAGAAAGTGTTTGGTTCTGCGACAACGACGCCAACGAGAAGAGTCGCGATGGCTAGCTTCATGATGGCTGGCACCATTACACCAGCAAGGCCTGGCTTCATCACGACATGCGTTTATGGGAGAGCGAAAAGAGAGCGGCGGATGATCTGAAGAAGTGTTCGGTATGTATCTGTTGGCGGATAGTGCCCAGTGCAGCCGTTATCACGAGCTTTGGTCGCCCAGCTGAGTTTCGCTATACGCGGCAGAAGCTTGGAGAGGGAAAAGGATTGAAAAGAGACCGGACTATGAGAGAATGCACCCAGAGAATGCAGAACACGTAGGTTGGGATATAATCTGTAGGTCGTGCTTTGCTCCTGCCCTTTCCCAATGTGTAACAGAAGGCGGCAGTCTCAAGCCAGGAAGTGGTCGCTACCATCAACTGATTAGTGCTATTCATCGCCTTCATCGTGCCTCACCACAGCGAACGACGCCCGCTACCACGATACGAATCGCAACTGCTTTCTGTTTAATCAAGGTACAAGGTATTGGTGAAGAGATGTGAAAACCAAGACGGCAATCGCAATACCACGCATTTTCCATGCAGGATAGAGGAGCGCTGCTGCTCGCTGAGTCTGACGTGAGGCCTGACGGCATAGGCCGAGCGTGAACACGACAGCTGTTGCCGTAGAATTGCGCTAGGGAAATTCGAGCATCAGTCGCATTGGCTTCTACCTGTCTCATAAGACTTAACGCAATAAACAATCATGATTCTATGTTAACACATTTCTATTTGGCAGTCTTCCCCTTTGACCTTCCAAATAGCCCCGCCAACTTCGCCTTCAACATCATACTTCCACCCTCGTCAGCTCCCACAAACCTCCTCATGATGATATTATACAACCCGCCGAACGCCAACGCGATTGCCGTAGACGTGAAGATAATCACGTTGTAAGGCATGCTGAAATCGGGCGTCGGCAGGTACAGCAGCAGACTCGTCGTGCGAAGGTTCATAGCCTTGGGCTCGAGCGTCGAGATGACAGCTGCCGCCACATCGAAGCCGCGGTTGGCGTCGGGAGGGTACTCCGTGTACCGTAGGATAGACTTTTCAAAGTCGTAGGTGAGGAACACGGTGCAGTGTGGGGGCAGACGCATGAGGAGCTCCAGCTGGGTACCGCGAGCACGATCGAGGGCGGGGCGGTAGTAGATCTCCTTGATGATATCGGAGGTTGAGTTGTGGGTAATAGTGGTAGAGGTTGAGATGCGCGCTGAGAGGGTGTGGAGGTAGATGCGCATAAACCACGGAAGCGATTCCATGTAAACAAACTCGACGTCAGTGTCGCCGGGGTTGCTGAGAATCGCCTGAACACCGCCTTGTTCTTGTCCGTGACCCGTAAAACTGCGGTCGGCGTAAAGTAGAGGCGTCTCTGGCTTAGCGAGAAGTTCGGATTCGTCACTGATTGATTCGGGCTTCGTGAGAGCCAGATCGAATTCGCCGCTAGGGTCATCGATATTGTAACATCGAGCATTGGCAATCCTGATCTCGCGGCCAATCTCGGAGGCGAAGATGTCTCGAGATTCGGGGACCTGGATGCACACAGGTGGGATGTGGGAATCGGTCAGTGGACATGTTCCTTTCATGGGTCGTCCAAAGATCTGGGATAGGGTCCAATCCTGGCCGTCGATGCGGTCGGCAGGAAAGCAAGTATCGTCCGAGTCGTAAGCCTTGGAGGTATCGCATAGCATCTCATGGGCCGGAGGAGGTCGAGGAATGGGATTGTCTACCAGACTTGTTAGCCAACGATTCAGTATACAGATTGAGACTAGGCTTTACCGCGTGGTCGCTTCGAGCGGTTCACGTCAACGACCATGTCAATCGTCTCTTCCATCTCTAGCACGCAACTCCCACTCGCGTCGCAGAGCGGTCGCACGTCAATCGCCATGCTCTGGAACGAAGCATCGAACAGCTTGTGTCCGTCCAGCAGGCTCGCAATACCTGCTTTACCCTTGCAGGGCAGCAGCTTCAAGAAAGGCGTTAGATTCTCCGTGCACACGACTTCGTGGGGCAGCACTCCGTGCAGTAGTCGCGTATTAGCGAGCGTAGAATTGGCATGGTGGCCATCGGGATGGAACGACATGACGGGACGGATCGTCCTCGTCTCGTCAATAAAGTTCAGACTGGCGCAGAACAACCCAGACAATGCGTTCGTCAGCGTCAACCACTTCTCGTCAGCTTCGCCATCCGTCTCAGCATCCAACCACGCCCAAAGCTCGACGCCAGTACCGCCCTCGCGCGTACCATCCCACGGCCTCGCCCCCCACCTCTCCGCATCCCATCTCCCCAGCGTGAACCTCAGGTGCAGCTCCCTCGTACCAGCGTACTGCAGGATCTGCCCTAGCGATCGCGGGAACAGTCGAAAGTTGTGCGCCTCGAAATCGGCGATGGAGGTGTTGGCGCGGAAGTTGAAGCTCGCGAGGAGGGCGGAAAGGGGCAGCGGACGGAGGGTGAGCTGCTCGTGGTAGTTGGACTCGGCGGTCGCAAAGCCCAGCGCGCTGGCTATGGCTAGCAGAAGATGTGCCAGAAATCGGCGCATGATGGAAAGGAGTGTGAGGTGCTAGCCGGGCTCTCGTTGGCACATTTCCAGCTCGGCCGCGAAGGTCGAGAGCTTCCAGGGAGGGATGCTTATCGCCAATGTGGACACCACAACCTAGCTGTGCTTAATCCACTGGCTGCTAAACCCGCTCCAGCAGCGCTGCAGCAATCAAGCACCCGAGCGGTGAACAGCGGCAGAAATAGTCTAGCTGCTGCATCGTCGCCGTCTACACACTGCGCATCGCAACATCGGATCTACGCCCCGCCAACACTTGTTCGCCGTTCCTCTCAGCATTTAACATGGCCGCCGAACAGAGAAAGCTGCTCGAGCAGCTCATGGGCGCATCGTCCTCGTCACGAGGTGCCCAGCTCTCCATGACGGATCCCAAAGTCTGCAGGTCCTACCTCGCAGGTACATGTCCGCACGACCTCTTCACAAACACCAAGCAGGACATTGGACCTTGTCCCAAGGTGCACAACGAGGCGCTCAAGACCGAGTACGAAGCGCTACCAGAGCGGGAGAGGCAAAAGTACGGGTTCGAATACGACTACATGCGGGATCTGCAAAAGTACATTGACGAGTGTAACCGGCGCATCGACGCGGCGCAGAGGAGATTGGAGAAGACGCCGGATGAGATCAGGCAGACTAACGTTCTGGTGAGCATGCATCAATCGCCCAGTCTTCTTGGGCGTCTAGATTGCTAACTTTTTACCAGCTGAAAAGCATCTCCGATCTCTCCTCCTCCATCGCCAACGGCCTCCTCGAAGTCGAAATCCTCGGCTCCATGTCCGAAGTATCCCGCGCCCAAGACGAGCTCTTCCGCGTCCGACAAGCCTCTCAAGCCAAGTCCGACCGCGAAAAAGAACTCAAAGCCCTCTCCGACACGTCCGGCCCCTCTGGCCACCAGAAGCTCCAGGTCTGCGACGTCTGCGGCGCGTACCTGAGCCGTCTCGACAACGATCGACGATTAGCTGATCACTTCTATGGCAAGATGCACCTCGGTTATGCGCAGATGCGTAAGACTTATGACGCGTTCCCCAAGGAGATGAAGGGACGGTCCAGAGGGCCGGTGGATGATGATGGTTCGGGGATGGGAGGGCCAAGGGGACCTAGAGGGCCTGGTGGTTATAGGAGTGGGAGAGGTGGTAGGGGATATCGCGGCGGATGGTGAGCCTTGATAGGCTTTGTTGTAATAGTCGACTCTTCATTGTCTGGGCGTTGGTGGCGCATTTATATCAGTCTACGGTTTTGGGGGGGGGGCGTGAGGTTATAGAAGAGCTGGGCAGAATACCTATCAAGGTCTAGAAGTTGATCGAAGCTATCAAGAAGACATGATCAAATTGGGTTAACAAGTTCCTCAAAGTTAGTCTGAGTCTTATGAGTCTTAGCATACTAAAGTACTTAGGTATCTTTGCTCGCCGCCCCGATCCAACACTATCTAAATGCAATAACAACAGTATGTACTGGGTTTCCAAGCGCATGGCCAAACCTGGCTTCATGTCATGACGAAAGGAAGCTTCCTCCTTAATTTCATACTCATGACTTGGCATTGGCATTGGCATTGGCATCATCAAGTTCCTCCATCTCATCGTCCCACTTGCCCTGGGGCGCCGGCGGCAACGGAACCCACGTCGCTGGCGACGGCTTTGCTGGCGCAACCTCAGCTTCAGGTTTATCCGTCTTCTTCGCATCATTTGAAGGAAGCGCAGGAAATTCATCGGCAGCAGGCGGTGCTTCCTCCACGGGAGCAGGGCGACTAGGTGCGCCTTCATGACCACCGCGTCCACCAAGAGGCCCACCTCTACCACCACGGCCACGGCCACGACCACTACCCCGTCCGCGTCCTCGGCTTCGATCATCCAAGAATCGATCGACATCGGGCTCCTCGCTCTCCTGGGTAGCAAACCTGCTGCCACTCAAACCAGCACTCTTCGTTCCCCGGATGCCGCCATTCGCGCCACCTCTAAATGTCTTCTTCTCCTGCTCTTCGCGGGCCTCCTTACCTTCGTCCCATCCGCCCTCCTTCATTCCCATAGCTTTTAACTTTCTCTCCCTGTTCTTCGTCCTCTCATCCTCCATTCTCCTCCGGTCCTCTTCCCCGCGCCTCCTCCGCTCAGCCTCTTCTGCGCGTCGCTTCTTAGCTTCCTGCATTCCACGCGCATATGCCTCAGCGTGTTCTTTCTCGTCCTTTTCCGCCTTCTCAAACTGACGTGCTTTCTCGGCATTGAGAAGCTTCATCTTCTCCATCTTAGCGGCAAGTTCTGATTCTGTGAGCTTCTGGCGCGGGTTCGCGCCTGACTTCAACCGAGTACCAGAACCATTTGCCGTGTTTCCCGACGAGCCAGAGGCGACAGCCGGATTCTTCTCGCGAGGTGCCGTAGGTGCGTTAGGTGGAGGTCCAGTGGATGATTTCGAAGGGGCTTGGCGTGCAGACTTAGGATTTGGTGCGGGCTTTGGGCTCGGGACGGCCTTCGGAGTCGGGGCGGCTTTGGGAGTCGGGGCGGCTTTTGGAGTCGGAGCTGGCTTGTCGGCGAATCGCGAGTGAGCGAGGGTCTTGGGCGGAGGTAAAGCGGAAGGCTTGGGCGATTTCACAGGAGCTGCAGCCGGCACCGCAGCAGGCGCAGGGGCCGTCGCGGGAGCTGGATCAGACACTGGAGCCGACGCAGGCGCTGGCACTGGCGCTGGCGTTGGTGTTGGAGCGGCTTCGGAGACGGGCAGGAGTTCTTGAGGAGCTGTTGGCGGCTCAGGTTGCGGAGATACGACGGATTCTTGGGCGGGCGTGGCGATTTCTTCCCTCACCACAACTGTCTCGCTCTGGACGGGCTCAAAATCGTCGTAGAAGAGATCATCATCGGTGCGGCCTCCGAACTGATCATCCATTGTAAATAGCGAAGTGATTAGTATTGAAGTTGAAAGGGTTAAGTGAAGCAATAGCAAGAATGAGAGCAAAGTGCGTGAATCGTTCCAAAAATTAGGTTAGGTGATGTGGTTGAGAAAGAAGAAGTTGGTTGGAAGGAGGGAAGGAAGGATCAAGGTTGGTTAGAGCTTAGGCGATTTGCGATTCTACCCCGCCACGTTCCCGTCGCTGCCAATTCAGACTCAGTTGGAAGGAGAGCCAATCCTTGCAGGTGGAGGCAGAGACAATTCTCGATCTACTCTAAGAAAGACAAGGTTCAGCTATATTCGCCAGCTCGCGAGCCACGGCAAAATGCAGACTCTGAGGATGTCGAACAATGCGAATACCGTAGTGCTTGCATACTGCTTCGACAACCCCCGTTTTGGAGTAGCCATCGCTCACGAAAGCTAGAACCGCTTGCTTCTTCGACCCTACAGATAACCCCAGCTCTAACAAGCTTATAGGCGCATCGCTGACAGCTTCGAAGCAAACCACTACCAAGTCAGCCATCTCCCGCTGCACCTGCTCGACCCAGCGAGCATCCGATTCGTCCTCTCTCCATGTCGAATCCCAGTCGTCGCGTTTGGCCAAGGGGTAGAGCAACTAGATTGGACTCTGATGCTCTGAGCAATGCATGTACGGGATGGGCGAGTCCAACGATTGTACATACACGATGCAACGCCACAGCGCCGTACCAAAACGTGATCATCGCAACCCATGCTTCACAGCCCCTGGATTCAGGCTCAGACTCTCAAGTCTCGGCTCCATCTGCCCTTCCGCCAACGGCCAAGAAGTTGCCTGGCACCCGATTCCCTCACGGTGAGAAAGCAGACATGCAAATTCCCGTCGTAGACACAGGCGCTGGTCGCGAGCATAAACCTCGCATCATCTACTACCACCAAACTCACTATTCCGACAACAAGTACATCTCCATCCTCCCCACCCTCAAAGCCTCGACAGGCGTTACCCACCTGATAATCGCCGCAATCCACCTCAACGCCCCCAACAACATCACCATCAACGACAAGCTCTACGATGATGAGCAGTTCATTCCGTTATGGGCTGAAGTCCGCCAGCTCCAGGGTGCAGGCGTCAAGGTGCTGGGCATGCTAGGCGGTGCCGCGCAGGGCTCCTTCACCAAGCTTGACGGGACGCTGGAGGGTTTCCATAGATATTACCAGCCCCTGCGACGGTTGATCGCCTGGGCGGGCCTGGATGGCTTAGATCTGGACATCGAAGAGGCCATGTCAATCGGGGGTGTGGTTCGCTTGATTGACCATCTGAAGACCGACTTTGGGCAATCTTTCCTCGTAACCCTTGCGCCCGTTGCGCCGGCGCTGCTTCAGCTGCAGAATCTAGGAGGCTTCAACATGGAAGAGTTGGAAAAGGGACTCGGCTCGCGCATCGATTGGTATAATACCCAGTTTTATTGCGGCTGGGGCGACATGAGCAAGCCAGGAGGTTACGAGGCCATCATTATGCGCGGGTGGCCGCAGGAGAAGATTGTCATTGGACTTGCTACTAACCCAGCTACCGCGGGATACATTGAGGATGACAAGTTGATCCCATGCTTGACGCATTTAATCCAAAAATATCCCAGGCTTGGGGGGGTGATGGGATGGGAGTATTTCAATGCGGTGACGGCTGAGGACCCAGATTCCGATGCGCCATGGAAGTGGGCGGAGATGATAAATGAGGTTCTGAATTCAACGGCGGAGCACTGAGATCGGCATAGCTGTGGTGTTGAGTCAGTTGCGCGATTGAAGCAGCGTTCTGCGCGTCGCGTGATCGACATGACGACAAGACTACCTCATGATCCCTCTCCAGACTTAGCGGACGCCTTTAGATGGCCCAAGTGATGAACCGTACGAGATGGAATGGTGGGCTCTGGCTGTTCGCGTACATCGGGGTTGCACTACGTAATGGACTATTCAACTGAGACTTAGTTGATACTGGAGGCGTCATCAATCCTTTTTTTTTTTTTTGAAAGCAACCCAAATTACAAAATAAAACGTTCTTTATATATCTTCTCGCAACGTACACTTCTCCACGCTGCTGCTAAACTCGTCGTCTTCTGCATGTTCTCGCTTGTACTCGCCCGAGTTTCTAGATCAACTGTAACAAGGTCAACCTATAACACGATCAGACGTGTACCACGAAAGACTTACACCAACTCACCTATCATCAACTCATCTATCACCTCAACCTCATTTTCCAACATGACTGGCTCCAAGTCCGAAGATGACTCCTGGAAGTCACTACCCCCCTACCAGCGTCCCGAGGCCAGCACAGAGGAGCGGGAGAGCTTCGAGAAGAAGATCGACGGAGCCTGCCACTGCGGCAAGGTCAAGTTCTGGCTGAGCCGCGAGAAGCCCCTTGCTTCCAAGTACTGCCACTGCACGGATTGCCAGAAGCTCCACGGTACGCTTCACCCCGATCCAGCGAACGGGCTACGTGAGGTCCGAACTCTGACTAACGCGAATGCGCATCTCAGGAGCTGCCTTCCAATGGGCGACGATCTTCGAGAAGAAGGATCTTGCATTCGACCGAGGTGCTGATGACCTCGACTTCTACAACTCTTCCACGGGAACCCACGGTCGTGAACTTCCCGTCAAGGTGAGCTGCTCTCACTGTGGTTCGCGCATCATGGACGAGGGAAGAAACATGGTCCTGCTCTTCCCGACCATGTTGAACCTAGACGAACAAGGTAGAAAGAACTTCGAGGTGCAGTACGTTATATTGACCCTTTTTCGTCTCTGGCCGCAGCTGACAAGTCTTAGACATCACATCTTTTATTCCAGGAGATTCATAGACCTTCCGGATGGCAAGCCGAAGTGGGCAGGAATGGAAGAGAAGAGCGAGAAATTGGATCTGCCCTAACCAGCTCCTGGTCTAGTTAGGTAGTTTGTTGTATGATAGACTTGTGTTTTGAAATCATCATATTCTGCCAATACATCGTTGCTGCTTACATCATGTTACAAATAATGAGCATAATGAAGGAAGCAAGGCTCAGGACTAAACTAGATGGACTGTGACGAAATTCCGCAAAGAGCCAGAACTACCAGCTGTGAACCATGTTCAGCATTCACATCGCCGAGATACCCAAATCTACCATCTCCAACCCGTGCAAGCGCAACGGCGGTTGACCCTGGATTGTGTGCATCCTCAGTAGGGAACACGTGAGACTCTGTCACAGAATCCGGAGTTGTGGTGTATAAGCAGTCTGCTGGGGCGACACCCTTCACAGAAGCCCACACATGGCCAAGACCACATCCTCTGAATACCCAGGGTTGACGTCCCCGACATAACCAACCTTCCCGTTCCCAACCTTGGAGAGTGCCACCGGAGTGCTCACGAGCTTATACGGATCTTCCTCATCCAGCGCCTCCGCACTCTCCTCCTCCTGCTCCTCGAGATACCAAGCATCGGCGCGGGCCACGTTCGCCAGAAGCAGCGCCTTGTGCCTATAGTCCGTCTGAAGCTTCTCTGCCAGCTCGGGCCCAACGGCATCCCTGTTGAGCACCGTGGATATCCCGCCATATCCACCAGCATGCCAAGGCAAACCTGCCCTGCCGAAGAAGTATCCCAGGTCGTCAAACTGGGTCATGGACGAGAACGACCCCATTATGACGGCCATGCTGCCTTGACGCACGCACTTGAGGATCTCCTTCCAGGCATCCCTGGTTCCCCTGCGCTCGGAAACCCATTCGTCGCCGATGATGATTGCTGATGGTCGTTGTTCCTGGAGGAGAGTCGTCACTGTGGTGGCCGTCTTGGCACGAGTGATGTTTGTCTTTTCTTCGAGAGCCGAGAGGAGCTTTGCGTACATGGAGTCAAAGTACTCGGCCGAGTTGACGCAGACAATGAGGACGTTGGGTTTGGTGGACGACATTGTTGAAGGTAAGCCGAAACCTATCCCGGTGCCGCCGGTGAGTGATGAGCTTAGGTGAGTTGTGTAGTCTTGTTAACGCCAATTCATCAATGCTACATGAGCGACTGGAAACACTGGTCGAAACTCATCAGCGTGATCTTTCTAGACTTGCATGAATGGAGAGGGGTTGAGGTGCATAAACTCAAATGCCTTCGCCGTGTTATTGGTTCGCATAAACTGCAACGCTCACGAGCCGTTAGCTGCCGAGGACTTCGGTTGACGATAGAGTTAGTCTAGCTTCATATGTCTCATCAACCCTGCACCATAAGCTGTTATGCTTCTTGTAGTGGAGACACCGATATATACCAAGTCACATAATGTAGCTATATCCTTCTACTGCCACGGCCATTCTAAATCATAAATCCGCAGACAGTGTAGGCTTTTACACTCCAACGTATCCTTTGAGCGTGATCACCTCGAAGATTGACATAATTGCCGTCTGCAGAGGCGGGAACTATTTGGATTTCCTTGGTGTGAAAGTGGTTGATAAGGACAGTAGTAAGACAGAATCTCTAACTGTTGAGGTGATCTTGTCGGAGAACAAAACTCGTTGAGTGATATTCCACTATGAGGTGCAGAGAGAATGCCTCTATTCTAGGCATAACTAATCAGGCATGTCATGATAGGACTCGATGAGGTTTAGGTGGATAGCTGATATACATACTGAATCGCACCCATGAAGTGTTCCGTCTTAGATCAACCGTGCATCGAGCAACCTCTCAGGCTCTCTTTCAGACGGTAACGGTTATCTTATACTGTCCTAGAACTTTATCTGAGTCACGACAGCTCTTTGACTCGTGCCTTACAGGCTCCTTGTAGTTCACATGTTCAAAGAAGAGAAACTTGGTAAATATGATCAGGTTTGCCATCATTCATCTATCATTTTACGTTTAGGATGACCAAGAGCCAAGGGGCCACGATTGAATCTATGGCCTTTCCATTTAGTGTCTGCCAAATATCAAAATAGCCATTACGCTTCGCTAAGTACTGAACCCGTATAACCGTACTGCTCTATTGTGAACAGCTATCAAACCAGATCTTATTCATTACTCGTCTTTATAAACTCTAAGACTGCCTGGACTTCTGCTCAGCCTCAGTGACGTAACCCTTGAATTTGCGGGCAGGAATCTTCTTCATGAACATCTCATCGAGCTCCTCGTACGAGCGGCGAGCAGACTCAGGCTGGAAGAACCAGAGGAAGACGGTTGACAAGACAGCAAGACCGCCAAAGATGAAGGCAATCTTGGCACCAAGGTTGGCCTGGTCAGGGTTGAAGAGGTAGGGGATGACAAAAGCGAACATGGTCTGAGATACAGGTTAGCCGATACGTCAAGGATTTTCCGCGCAGCTAAAACTTACGAAGAGTGAGTTCTGGAGAGACAGCGATATGGCGGCGGTCTTTGCGCGGAGTCGCGATGTGGCAATCTCAGTGAGCACCGAGTAAGCAGTAGCACCGATGGTGACGTTGTAGAAGAAGCAGTAGACGAGGAGCATGCCGACTGTGCCCTTGATAGTAGACGGGGTTCCGGCCACGGCAAGCCCACCAGTGATGAAGAGCATGACAGTGAGACCGAGCAGACCATAGATGGTTAGGTCACGGCGACCGACACGGTCAATCAGGAACCAAGAGGTGATGTTGCCGGCCATCGAGAGGATCTGCTGGATGATACCGAGGACAAAGCTCGCGTCGGTAGAGTAGCCAGCGAGCTGTTGGTAGTAAGTTGAGTAGCTGGAGACGAAGAAGATACCGCAGAGGGCCTGAATGCTCATAGGAGCAACGGAGATGATGGTGCGGCGAAGGTTGGACTTGCGGAAGCATTCGAGGAAGCTCGCACCTTCAGTCTCCTGCCGGACCTCTTCGAGAGTCAGGTTGATGACGGCCAAGCGCTGCTCGACCTCGACGGTGCTGTAACCGAGACGCTTGAGGGAGCGAGTGGCGCGATCGAACTTTCCCTGGTCGATGAGCCACCAGGGAGACTCGGGCATGAGCGGAAGAAACACCAACCCCAGACCGCTGACACCGTACTGGGAGACGAAGATGGCACGGTAGGCCCAGCGGTCGTCTCGGGCACCGGTACCCTTCAGGATGAGGGAAACGATGAAGGGGCCGATGGTGAAGGCGATGGCGGCGGCGGCGGTAAGGGTGCCGCGAAGAGCCAGAGGAGCAACCTCGCCGATGTATGTCATGCTAATGGTAATGAAGGAGCCGATGGCGAATCCGGCGACGAACTTGCCAGCGAAGAAGACGGGGTTCGTCGTGCTGACAGTTTCGAGGGTAATGCCAGCAAGGATGACGATGTAGGAGATGAAGTATGTCCACTTGCGGCCGATCAAGTCGGCAATGCAGCCACCGCCGAGGGCACCAACCACAGCGCTAGATGGTTGTCAGCGATGCTGTGAGAGTTATGGAACTTGAGTTGAAGCTGACTTACGCGGCAACAGGAGCGCCGCTGTAGGCGGATTGCCACTTTGCGGGAAGGACATAGTCCTCGCCGAAGAGGGACCCAAAGTCCTTGCGAAACCGTGGGATACCGAGAATGGCTCCACCAGCTTGGTTGTCGAAGCTGGTCAGGACCAAGACGTAGATGGCGTAGACGCACCAGAGGAAGGCGAAGGGGTGTTTCCTGATGGCCTGGATGGCTGTTTCTTCGTGATCCTGACCGGCAGCAGCGTGGCCAATGGCTTCGACTTTCTCGGCTGAGTCGAGGAACTGGTCGCGTGTGTCCTCTACGGTAACGACATCTACGCCGAGATCCGCGTGCTTGAGGTCGGCCATTGTTGGAACGATGGGGCCGAGGTGGGGGACGATGGGGCAATGCAGGATGAGCAAGCTTTTTAGATAGATGAGATGACTACCGAGATGGTAAGAAGCTATCCTGAGCTGCGCTGCGCTGTGCTGGGTCGAGTTTGAGGAGGAATGCAAGAGAAAACATGGGGATTGTCGAGATATTTAATAGTTTTTTTTTTCTTCTTTCCTGGTTGGTCTAGTGAAGGTGGTGGTTGATACTTCTTCCCCGGAATCCCCTTCATCTTCCCCAGATTCTCCAGACGAACTAGAGTAGACTAGGCGAGTTACCTCGAGGAAATCCGACACCTCCTTGCTTAGTGCTGCCACGGTTCAACCGAATGGGCTGTGAGGTGGGAGAGCTAGAACCCGAGAAGCTGCTAGCTGGGTGGCGTTTTCACAACCCTGAATGGGAAAGCAGACGGACAAGATGGTCTAGCTCGGGCAAGCTTGGTTCACATCATGACGTTTCTTATCTTGGGGCCCTGTCGATGAGCACCACCCCAACTCCTGGCTCGGCTCTTGGCACGGCACATGGCTCTTACTTGCAGCCTGTTCGTCTTTTGCATCGTCGAGGATAGGTTGACGGAGTTTTCCGTGATAATATTCATCCGGAATAGCCAATACAGTACAATGTTGCTACTGCATTAGATGGGAAGAATGATGCCAGACTAGATTGAGAGAAGGACGGCTGCAGGTGACCTCGAGGATCAGCGTCTGGTAACCGAACTCCAGATTCCACGGCGGCAAACAGTGGTCCGGCTCCACCTCCAGCTCTACAGTAGAGTAGACTAGAGTAGATAGGCCGGGGACTTCGAACACGGTACGGGGACTCCGCGTTTGCAGATCCCATTCTCAGACCAGTACAAGAGGCTGTTCGACGATTAAGCTTAACGAAATTGCTCGGTAGGGGGACCAGCTGAGGAGGATCAGGCACGCTTGAGCCAACCTAGGAAGAGTCTGTCTGTCCTGAGCCATCGTCGTCTATCGAGTTCACGGTCTGCCATTCGGAATCGAAACGAGCGAGCGCCCGGACCCACGTAGTAGCGTAAAGGTTTAAGTTATGGCATAAGGTAGCGGGGAAACAGGTTGGGGAAGAAGAGTCGGTAACGGTTGAGCTTCGCTAGAACTCCGGGGAGAGACGACACTAACGTACCAGCTGATGCGCCCAGATGGACAACCCTCTGGGGCCCAGAGTGCGGGGAATTAGCTTGCCGAGAACAGCCTTTCACAATCGCGAGGCTCCCATGGGACCTCCACATCCCGGTGATGCGCGTGGAAAGTGACAGCTGTGAAGGGTGGGCTGATGACATCCGGGGGAATAGCGGCCGAGTTGGAGCCTTCCCCTCGTCGTGGCCATTCTGCTGCTTGGCCGACCTATGCCTCACGATCACGATCACGATCCGGTCATCATCAAGCCTCGGGTCGAAGCTTTGCCGCCCATCTAAATGAAAAGGCTCGGGTGCAATTAGACCAAATAGACGAACCGAGAGCTAGATTAGCGCAGTTCGATTGACTGGGACTATCTAGATCGACACCGACCGAACCGATCGTACCGTTAAGATAGAATAGTTCCTCGTCTCCCGTTCAGCAACCATAGTTGCCGTTGGACCAAGAAGTGCAAATCGACTACATTTCGAGGATGGCTGAGATCAAGGAGAAGATCGTTGCCACCGCGTGGAACCGTGAATTTGAAAAGATTGCCAACGATCTTTGCCCCGAACTACAACGCTGGAGTCGCCAACCTCGACGTCTTGTCGAATTCTCCCCGGATAAGGACAGCTTCTTCGGTGTGAGCCCATCGACCAGCAAACAAGGAATCGAAGCATTACCGTCTCTCGCCTGGGGTAAGGGGGATGACTTTGTCCTCGACTTCGGCGTGCATATGGTTGGCTATGTCTCGTTCGAGCTATCATGCATCGGCACCAACCAGGACGCGCCGTGTCGGCTGCGTCTAACGTTTGGCGAGGTCCCCCTCGACGTGACGATGGACATGGAAAATGTCAAGACGTGGATCAGCACATCTTGGCTACCGGACGAAGTCATCAACGTTGACTTTTGTCCCGAGCTCGTTCAGCTTCCTAGGCGATACTCTTTCCGCTTCCTCCGTGTTCAAGTGATCGATACGTCTCCGAAATTCAAAGTCGCCTTCTCCGGTGTAAAGTGTGAGTGCGTCGGCGCCATCGGCCAAGACTGGACACTGGATGACGTCGATTTTGGCGGCAACCAGTTGCTCAAGGACATCGATCACGCGAGCATCGCGACGCTGAGGGACTGCATGCAGACCGTCTTCGAGGATGGACCCCGTCGCGATCGAAGACTGTGGATCGGTGACCTACGGCTGCAGGCGCTCGCGAACTACAGCACGCTGCGCGACTTCAACCTCGTCAAGCGCTGCCTCTTCCAGTTCGCCGCCGTGATTCGCGAGGACGGGACGCTACCAGCCTGCCTGTTTGAGAAACCCCAACTATCTCCTTCATCAGACTACGTCGTCGACTACGACGCGCTCTATAGTGCCATCGTCCTCGACTACGTCGAAGCCTCAGGAGACGAGGAGACTGGAAATATGCTATGGCTCACCGTCGTGAGCTGTGTCCAGCGCTCGCTGTCGCGCATAAATCCTGACACGAACGTCATGGAGCTTGGCCATGCCGGAGAGTGGAATTTCCTGGATTGGGCCCCGAATCTAGATAAGACGGCTGGCGCGCAGGGTGTGCTTCTGTTCTGTCTCAAGGGGGTCAACAGGCTGGCAGGGCTACTAGGCAAGGACCCTCCACATGTCGAGACGGTTGAGAAGCTCTCGGCAGCGGCGGTGGAGCACTTCATATCGAGCGAGAAGGTTGTCATATCAGGCCCCCAGTCGCAGGTCAGCTACGCATCAGCCGCGTGGCTCGTCATTGCGGGCGTGCTGGAACGAGACGAGGCGAAGGAGGTGCTCCTCAACACACTAGCCCACCCAGACGCCGTCAAGCCTCTGACTCCCTACCTCTGGCACCACGTCTGCGATGCCCTGGTCCTGGCGGGCTGCTACCAGGAATGTCTAGATCTCATCACGGAGTATTGGGGTGGGATGATCAAGGCAGGAGCCGATACTTTCTGGGAGGTATATGATCCTAACGATGCCAAGGCGAGCCCGTATGGCGATGTTCGCAATAACAGCTTCTGTCATGCTTGGAGCTGTACTCCCACGTATCTACTACGGGGTCCATTTTTTGATTTCGTAGAGGGCAAGGTTACAGGGAAGACAACGATGGGCGAGATTGATAAACGGTGGATTGAGCGTAACATGGCATGAGATGCCTCGAGTCACTGATTACTGGTATAGGTAGACGGTGACGAAAATTGCACGATGGCCTCGAATGCTTCTCAGTGCCATAAGTTAGCCACTAAGAAAAAAATCTCAACGCAAGCTGCCGCACGTGATTGGATCGCTCCACTTGTGACTTCACTTCATTCCAAGACGTAACTTTGACAGCCTCCGATCCTCGCAGGTGACTGACTTATAAAAGCACTCTCCTCAAATCAACCGAAAACCACGACTCTAACTCTCGCAAGCAAAGTTAGTTACTTGTTCAGTCTCAACCATGTCGTCCGAAGCCATCACCACGGTGGACATCACATCCTTGCCGCAGGTTGCCACGTGAGTCACTCCACACATCATCCTGAGAGGAGTATCAAGATGAAGAGAGAGAAAGAAAGAAAGGAAGGAAAACAAAGCGGAAGCGGCTGACACTTTTACGAAATTCAGCGGCAAGGTGAGGGAGCTCTTCAAGATTGACGACTCGTCTCTGCTCATGGCTGTCACGGATAGAATCTCAGCTTATGATGAGGTTTTGTCCAACGGTATCCCATACAAGGGATTCGTCTTGTGCCAGATTTCAGGTTCGTTCCAGTTTACCCAGCTCTCTGCCTTCATCTAGATCCGAAATTGGCGGGGTATCATTGAAGTTCTTTCGCTCTTTAAATGACTCTGCTCGGCGTGAAGCTGAGCGATTGATTTCGTCTTGAAAGCATCGTTCTGACCTTGAAATATACAGCGCACTGGTTCAAGATCCTCGCTGAACGGGTGCCCGAGTTGAAACACCATGTTCTAAGCCTCAACCCTCCGGCGGCCCCTTCTGTCATCACGCCCTCTGAGAGAAACGCGCTTCGTGGGCGTTGCATGCAGATTCGATCCCTGAAGGTGTTCCCCATCGAGTGCATCGGTATGACTCCTCTCTTCCATATCGGTAAGCGGGCAGTGCGCTTACAATAATGCTCGTCAAGTCCGTGGCTATATCACAGGATCGGCCTGGAATGAGTGAGTCGAGAAGAATTCCAACGCTTCGCCATCGTTTCTAACGAAGCGGCTGCAGGTACGAGAAGAACGGAACTGTGCACGGTATCCCGCAGCCGGCCGGTCTGCGCCGCTGCCAGGCATTCCCCGGAGGACCCATCTACACAGTAAGCTTCCGAAAGAGATATGCTCAGGCCCTATGTTCGACGTGGAAACTGCTAGAACGCTGGGTTGACGATTGAATTACAGCCTTCCACCAAGGCGCCCGCTGGCGAAAAGGATGAGAACATCTCTCCCGAGGAGGCGGCCAAGATTGTCGGCGACAAGTACGCTGCTAAGATCGAAAGCCTCGCCCTGAAAGTCTTCAAGGCTGCCCACGAGTATGCTGTAAGTTGAGGCTCCCTCTCTACACGCCCTTGGCCCATGCGAGAGCTATTGGTAGTTCGGGTGCCGTGGAATTGCTAACTTCGATATAGCTGGAGAAAGGCATCGTTATCGCCGACACCAAGATGGAGTTTGGTAAGTCTTTTCTTTCCGGGACCGTGCGAAAGTGTAATCGAGATGAACTAACAAGCCCAGGTCTCGACGAGGCCAACGACGAGATCATCCTGGTGGACGAGGTCCTGTGAGTTGATGTGAACGGCTCCGTCTCAACTATTGGCGAACTGACTTTTACCACACAGGACCCCTGACAGCTCTCGCTTCTGGCCTGCGCCTGTTCAGGTTGGCGTCGAGCAGCCTAGCTTTGACAAGCAGTACGTGCGAGACTACCTAACCTCCAACGGTCTCAAGGGCAAGGCGGGTGTAAGTTTATCGATGAGCATGCTCTGAAACCAACTTCTCGTCCGAAACTGACGTGTCTACTTTTATAGGTCGTGCTGCCCGACGAGGTTGTCAACGAGACATCCAAGAAGTACCAAGAGGTCTTTGAAAAGTACGTTCCAAGGCATCCAGCTTATAATTCTCCGAAGGGGGCCACTTTCTGACGAGCATTCAAACTGTTTAGGTTGACTGGACAGACGGTCGAGAAGGCGCTGGCAGCCTTGGACGAGTGAGGCTACAACAGCGCGGCTTACCGTGGAAGCGACCATGCACCGGGAGGTTACTTAACTCACGCTAGAGGAGGTCTGAATGCAAGACGTATAGATATCGGGTGGGCTTCAACCAGCTCTATTCATCTAACCCGCTTTTGAATCTCTACCGAGGAAGGCATGAAGCACCAGATTTACTTTGCTTTGGTTGAATTTCATATGGATAATTGGGGCGTAGTCGAACATAAGATAGGTGAATGGAAGCTTGTGGTATCAAATTCAAACCCATTGGTGGCTTCAGAGTAAGTTCAGAAATGGCGATAACCGTCACGTCACTGGTTTTTTTCTTTTCTTCTCTCTTTCCTTTTTTTTTTTTTGAAATTCATGCCTGACATTTGTTGTTCTAAAAGTGGTGAATGTAGTACACCTGTGGGTTGATGTGCAATTGCAATGTTTTGGACCGTGTTCGTATTCGGGCCATACGTTGGAAATAAGCTCCCAGGCCATGTCAAACCACCTACAGTAGCAGGGGGATCACACGATGAAGAAGAAAAAGATGGGTCCACGACACGGATCCGACCTCATGAACCACCCGAGAGTATCGCTCCTCCGTAGAGGGAATGCGTAGTGGTAAGGTGATTCTCGTAAAGGGAAGTGCTTCTGGTGAATAAACGAGGTAGGAGTTAGGTCGAGGTGCAAGTGGGATTCCATGCTTTTCTAGTCTGGTCTAACCTGCTCTGCTCTAGAGTAGAATGGAGGAGACGTAGTCCAAGTCAAGGTTCCATCGAAGTCAACCCGGCCAATCCGATGATACCTCGGACCTCTCAACACGACCCTCATCCGCCTT
The DNA here is from genome assembly GCA_003693555.1 of Coccinonectria pachysandricola. NCBI lineage: Eukaryota > Fungi > Ascomycota > Sordariomycetes > Hypocreales > Nectriaceae > Coccinonectria > Coccinonectria pachysandricola. Next base: position 348,394 of record QUZF01000004.1, read on the forward strand.
TGACCCCTGGCCATAGAAAGCCGTCATCAGTGAGCGAGCGAGCGAGCAAGTTGCGTCGAGCACGAACCACGAGCCGGAAGCCGGAAGCAGCGGAACTGGGAAGAAGGGGAAGTGAAGCAAAGGCTCCAGCACGCATTGAAAGCACTTATGCATCTAATTTACCGCCCTGAACGCTTCAGCTGTCCCATAAATGCGAATAAAAAACAAACAAAAAAGTCGGTGTTTTCTGACCCGTGGAATGGCAACGCCCCTGCGTGGCCGTACAGCTAGCGTTTCCTTACGTGTGCCTCGTCGTCGATCCTGGCTTCTCAGTCGTGGCATGTTCCAAGGTAGCCGTCTCTACCACGCCACGCCCATGGGTCCCGTACTGTAGTGTAGTGTAGTGAAGTGTACTGTACTGCACTGCACTGCACTGCACTGCACTGCACTGCACTGCACTGTACTGTACTGTACTGTACTGTCCATGTAGAAGTAGATAAACGAGGCTCTCCAGCCTCCGCCTGCACCCACTTTACTTCGGACTCTTGCCGTAAGTTACAGTTTTCCGGCGAAACTCGTCCCTGAGTTTTCTATCAACTTGGCCTCGCTCACTGGAAACCTTTCACCGTATCGTCAGGACTTCGCATGTCGAGAGTTCTCTTCTTCTTCTTCTCCGCCACTATGAGTACACATCTTTGAGAGCGTGCTTGGGATTGACTTTTCTTTGCGGCGAGTTTCTTCTCAGCGAGTTTCTGCCTTTAAAATGCCCATTGCTGTCGTCCAGATTCTGAAAGTCTGGGCTTGAACTTCGTCTTCTGCTCTCAAAACATCGCTCGAACAAATCAGACGCTTGCTCGGATCTTGCCTGCTACGCAACACTCGTCCCGACTACTCAGGGTACCACTCAAAGACCTGCTCAAACCCTGTCTGCCACGCAGTGTTCATCATCATCATCAATCACATTCAGTAGCCTCCATCCAAGTCCAGAGAATTCAGAGACCTAGTACTCGGTTACCACCAATCCGCACAGATTGCACATTCCCTCAATCTCAAACTGTCGCTAAAGGATCGCAACCCAGTTGCCGAAATGGTTGCCATCCCAATTCCCGAGCTGAAGCTCGCATCTACCACCAAGGAACCACACCCTGCCAGATCTGAGGTGGTTCAACCCAGAACAGAAACTCCTCAAAAGATCAGCACCAAAGAAGTGCTCTCTGCAACAGCTGCCATAGCCCGTAAAAGCACCGGCTCCGAGAGCGGTCTCACCAACGAAGCCAAGATCGCCATTGGCGTCGCCGTTCCCATTGGCGCTCTGTTCCTGCTTTTCACCCTCCTCCTCTGCATCAGACGGGGACGTAAGAAGCAGAAAAATCTCGACCAAGAGTCCCTCCTTACTGGAGGCCGCGGCAAATACGACGAGCGCACCGGTATGATGCGTTACTGCGACAGGGATGGCGGAGCGATGCCTAAGAAACCCGGCGTCATCCAGATCTCATTCGACCCGAAGAAGGATAGGGAAATCCAATGCGTTCGCTATGTCTACGAGAAGCCCACGGCTGAAGAGGCGCGAGAGTACGGTGGACTTCAGAAGCCTCGTCCGGCTCGCCGGCCTGGGCAGCCGCGTTTGGCGAGGCCTACGAAGCATCAGAAGCTTCACAATCGAAGCGAAAGCAGTATCGCATTGACTGGTTATCCCAGCCATCAGGGTGTCATCACGGCCTCGTTTGACGCGTCAAGGAGCAACGAGGTCAACATTGATCGGCTCATGTACGATGATTATCCGACGGGCAGCCCGAACAGGAGAACCAAGAGCAAGACCTCGTTCATCTGAAAGGTCTTCGGGGCGGATGGAAGATGATGGAGGAGGCAGCATTGGCAGCAACTGATGACTTTACGGCATGAGTTTGATTCATTGATTTAGCGTTATGGTGTTTCTGGTGTTGAAGTGGGAGTTGGGAAGATACCCGTGGTCATGGCCACCCAAGTTACAATGTTACGACGCTACAGGGAAACCCGGGAAGGCAAAGGGTCAGAGGCGTTACTTTGTGCATTTATAGGTCAATATCAAAGTTTGATTACATCTCGACTCTTTATTTCCCGTCTTGGTCATTACTGGAAGGTATCGCATAGTCCAGTATTCAGAGCATACATTTCCAGCCATACAGCAAAGACTTGTAGCACCTGACCATCACTTCATTATTTCCCCCCCATGCCATTGTCTCTAGGGGAACTCAACTCATTTGCTAATTGATTGAGCATTATATCGCATATCAAAAGCTGTAAGGGTGCTTCTTTGTTCCTCGGGGGCTGCTTGTCTTGCAATAATGGCTTGAGAGTCAGCATTATAAGGTAGTATTTGATATCGACCTGTCGATCGATCTACGAGGGGTTAATTCTTCACAAATCTTGGCTGCACATAGATCAGTATATAACAAGACAGTCTTAACGAAGCGGTACCCAAGATTCCATGGTTCAGTGCCAGTCTTACTGAGTCAAGTTCAAGGCAAGACCGACAGTAACTATGGGCCACTGACTAGGAAGACCATGAAGCAACTGAAAGCAGACCACCTACGGGGGAGGCTAGAAAAACTAGCCAGATGTAAGACAAAGGGAGACTGGACGAGCATTTCATTCCTACAACTCCTTTGTTCCCCGCCACTTCTTCGCCATCTCCCTCGAGAAGGGGGGTTCAGCCCGTGTCTCGCCTCGCGTCTCTGACGTAAAATTCCACGCACCCTAGGGATATCAAGAGCGCGTTTTCTATTAAACCCCTCCATGATAACTGAGTCAACCGGACCTTCGGCGAGCGCGGCAGCACGTGGCGGAGGTGGACCACCCCCTTCCAGCGCCTTACTGCAGTACATCATTCTACATAGGTCGACTGGTATGCTTTTCCCACAGTTGAAAGCTCGACGACGAGGGTAGAGTGCGATGTAACGACTTGAGCATTCCTCGGCGCAGACGTCGTGACGGTAAAGGCTGGGGATGGACGTGGCTGTGACCTGATTTGCATGCCAGGGGATGGTAAGAAGATGGTAGCAAACTGGTATATGAGTGGTTGGCCTCTTCGTCTGTTCTTGGGGCGTGAATCACCAAGAAGAATCAAAAAGTGAAAGGAAAGAGTTCTTGCAAGTCATTGAGAGCTGCATCACAACACTCACCTGAGACGTTGAAGCAGGACTTCCTGTCAGTAGTTGGTTCCTCGCATCAGAAAATCTTTCAACATCTTTCCCAACATCTCACAATGAAGAGCACGTTCGCTCTGTTGGCGCTGGTCATCGCCGCTCACGCCGCCCCTCAAGACGAACCGCTGGACCTCCCCGCCAAGGGAAAGACGCCCAAAGGATGCGAGACAACCTTTGACGCCGAGTTCCAAGTCAGCGTTCACAAACTACCAGAGAAGCGAAGCCTCCAGGTGAGTCGACATGCCTCTCCGGAACCTTCTTTCAAAGAAAGATCAGGAATGGTCATCACTGACAATCAAGAACAGGAGCGAGGACTCTGCGACATCAACAGAGAAGGAATCTTAGTAGTGACGCTGAAGGATGGCGTACTCAAAGACGCACATAACCGCACGGGTTACATCGCCGCGAATTACCAGCTCCAATTCGACGAGCCTGTGCAGCCCGACGCCAAGGTCACGTCTGGCTTCTCCATCTGCGACGGCGAGCTTCTCACGCTCGGCGACTCAACGACGTTTTACCAGTGTCTCTCCGGAGACTTCTACAACCTCTACGACCGCGACTGGGCGGAGCAGTGCGAGGCCGTTCAAATCTCGATCCTAACCTGTGGGAAGGACGAGCAGTCCAAGAAGGAGAAGAAGGTTGTCGGGAACAAGATCGTCGCTACGACGGTTGTCACCGTCGTATCGGGCACCCAGACGGACGAGTTGACGACGACTATCGCGGTGCCCATGTGTCAGATCGGCGATGGTCAGGTCCAAGTTCGCACGACGCCTTGCGACGAGATGGAGTTGCCCATAATCACGGTTCCCGTGCTGAGCCAGATCGCGGACGGCCAGATCCAGGTTCCCACGGAGGTACCGCCTGCGCCTACGAAGCAGGTCGTCGTTGAGGATACGCCTGAGCCTGACTCGGAGCAAGGATCCAACGATGAGAATCAGGGTGAGGACGAGGCCGAGGCCGGAGACGGCGAAGAGGCTGCGTCCGAGCCCGCGGCGGAGCCCTCTCCCGTCGAGAAAGCAGGCAAGGTCGTCGCCACGGCCACAGACGGCGCGCCAGCACCACCAGCCACGCCCAATCCCTGGGTGACCCCGGCCAAGAACGGCACCGTCGCAAAGACGACGAAGAAGGCAAAGGCAGAGACGACGAAGGAGGACGAGCCGACGGGGACGGACGGGGAGGAGCTTCCGCTGGAGACGGGCTCGCCCAGCGACGAGGGCGGTGGTGGGCTGGCTCCCGCTGACGAATCGACTGCTTCTTCCTCCTCCTCTGAGAAGATCTTGCCCGGCTTCGTCGCTGCTCTCATCGTGGGTGGAGCTGGAGTCGGGGCATTCGTCTGGCTGTAGGGCCAAAGATGCAGGCTTGTTTGCATGTACATTGAGTTTAGTCTGTAGTTACGGAGCAAATCGATATGTGGTAGATTGCGCTAATGTGGCCCTTTTGTCGTTGCTCTCGGGCCTCGTCTTGCGTTGGGCAGGTATCGGCCGGGAACGGAGCGGAGTTTGACCCACGTAACTTAAGGGTGGCATCATCCTGAGGGGGATTGAACGGACATGACTCCTGATCTGCTCTGGTTTTGCTGGTTTGATTAACTTATGCACAGCACCAGAGTCCGCATGCCGCAATGATCCCTGGCAAATCTCCGGCATATGGAGCAAGAGTAGGATTACACTATATGGAAACTTACGAGTATGCTCATCACAAGTGATAGAATGGCGATGAAGAAGTAGAGTAGACGACGGCTCATGTTAGATTGGCGAGGGTAGACCTTGGGCTCTGGACCTCGGACCGCCCGTGCCCTCGTTCGTCAGAAGATTGGCTTTGATCTCGCTTATTGCATCTCGTGTTCTCGGTAAGATAGCCCCATGCCAACACCTCGCGTCATCGACAGCGGGCGCTGCAAGCGTCACCTCGCCTGGCCAAGAGAGAATACCGTCGCGTACGGTTCAGTTCCAGAAAGAAGCCAATGCCCATCTACGCGAAGTCGTCTTCCGTGCCAGCCGCGACATATCGATCCTCGTGCCGGTCGGGCGGCTGCATCACGACTGCCGGCTCGGCATTCGGTGCGAGGATGGAAGAAGCATAGATCTAAGGTTGGGAATACCGGGTCGGGTTGGACGGTGTAGAAGGTTGAAGATCTGCGCCGAGTGATCCGGGGCTAATTCCAAATCGACGTTGAGGCTCAACGGCTTCTGCCCTACTCGGATCCGGATACCCTGGAATTCGAGGGGTTTGATCTTGCATCTCTAGTCTTCCACAGATCCAAGATGTCACTTTTCTTATCGGTTCCTCGCCCGGTAGGAGTGCCGTCAGCATCACCAATGCTTCGATAATCCGCGAATCCTTCAACAAGGCGAACCGCGCTCCCGGGTCTCTTGGTACCGGGCTAGGCTGTTATCATTCAGGATTACGCTCCTAACCCCCCTGCAGTCCCCCCGGCTCCCCACACCGGATAGCCCGAAGTAAGCACTGTAATCTTTGTTAAGCAACTAGTCATCAGCGCTCCTGGCGGCCATCAGGGGGTAGGATGGGATCATACTTGCGCTAGGTGATCCTAGTCTACAGTAGACCGATTACCAAGTTGGTCCGAGATGCTGAACTTGACTTTGGTCTACCCTTTCAAATACCCTCTAGCCTGGTCGGGGGCTCTGTCGGGATGCATGAACATCTAACGCAGCAGGCAGCGGCAGCAGGCAGCAGCAGAGATGATGACAGGTTGGTCTTGCAATCAGATTAGTCCCTTGTAGTAAGGTCAAAGGGTCCTGGTCGCTGACTAAAGCCTTACCGGCCTAGCCTGGACGATCCCGAACCCATTCCAGACCCATCTCACACCTACGAGCAAACCCGTCTCTGCCTCGAGTCCCAAGAGGAAACGACTCTTGTTGGCCAAGGTGGACTAGAGAAACCCTGAAACCCTCATACTCAACCCCCGGCGCCGTAACCCCCTCGGTGAGGCTCTTCAAGTCTCCCGCCGTCTCCGGCATTAATCGCCTCCGACCTCCCCGAGATCCCGCCTACCGTCCAAGCCGGGGATGAAGTGATCAAGCTTACTCCATCGCTATTGCTGCACCTTGCTGTGCCAGTCGCTCCCTAAATACGTCCAATTGCACCCGCGGTTTTTTCGTTCCTGCTCCGACGAGCCTGATGCTGTCCTGTCTCACTTCGCGACAAACTGTCCACACAGCCAGCCATTCAGTCTATATGTCAACTCAGAGCTTCCATCTCACCCAGGTTATGCATACAACGCTTTTCTATTACAAGCCGACGAACAACTCTGACCATCTTTCTTACTTGAAAATAAAAAAGGACATAGGAGAGGAAAGCGATACAATTGGGAGTGGAAAGAGTTGACCTGCATTTGCCTACTACGTACGCTATTAACCCCTCCAACCCTCCCCCCCAGTAAAAGAATTAAAGACCAACCACCAACTACCGGCCTCGCTTACATGTCAGAGCGCAACGTCGACGGATCAAAGCGCACTGTCCCAACCATGGTACGCTCAATATCTTCCTCTCACGACTCCGAGTCGCCTCGAGAACAGGAGCGCGCGCACAGAGCTTGCGAAAAGTGCACTCGCACCAAGAAGAAGTGCGACAAGGCACTACCGGCCTGTTCTCGATGCACCAGGTAAGGCGGCACTTGGTATTCTTTCCGGGGCGTGGGGGGTCCAACGTCCCGGTCGCTCACATGAGACTATCGTCATAGCTAACGCCTTCCTCCCTACCTTCCTAGACTCACTACAACATGCTGCTACGACTTCATCTACACAGCCCCGGCTACTGCGGTGATAGATTCGGGTTACCTTGTCGGCGCCAAGCCCGGTGAGTTCCATGGCTCCTCCGCCGCCGCCGCCCAGTCCGGACTGGCACCCGGTGGCCCAGGCATCTTGGACCCGGCCTTTGAAATCACTAGCCAGATGATCATGTCCCTCCTCCCTAATCACGGCACCGCCTGGCGAGAAGTCGCGGATCGCTACCTCGACACGCTGTACCAGGGCGTCTCAGTGATACACCCAGAACTACTCCGCCGGCGTGCGGAAGACCAGGCCGCCACCTCTTCATCCTCCTCCTCATCCGTCAACATCGCAGCAAACGCGTCAGCCCCCTCAGCCCCTCGCGATCCCAACGTAGCGCTCCTCCTAGTATGCATGCATCTCATCACGGCGTATGATGAGGAAGCCGTCGTCTCATCCGTGACGCCGGGCGTTCCCGTGCACGAAACCATGTTGGCGCTGCCCGCCTATCGCTCTGCTAAACGTATCCACGCCATCTTGCGGGCTACGGCGGAACCTAGTATCGAGCTCGTCCAGTGCGCCGTCTTGATCGCCCTCTTTGAGTTTGGGCACGGCGACATTCGACGTGCGTATGTCACGGTGGGGGAGGCGAACACGATGGCGCTCGTCCTGGGTATAAAACCTGGCAAGTATGTCGAGGGCAAGGAAGATGTACCTATCGTCCCCGAAGATGAGGAGCGACGGTGTGTGTACTGGGGCCTGTTGGTAGTAGACCGGTAGGTTACTCTGATCTCCTTTCTCTACTCCAACCATCCCAAGCTCATACCGCTACAGGCTCATACACGTCGACTGCAATCTCATACACATGCCCCTACAAGTCCCCGCCCCCGAAGCCGACGACCTACTCCCCACCACAAATCTCATCTGGGATGAGAACTCGCAGTCGGTCATCCGCTGCAATAAGTATCTACCTGCCAACGTCTCCCCCTCGGTCCCTCTCGGTCCCTTCCAGCGTAACTGCCAGTGCGCCATGCTCTACACAAAGGCCTTTGGATCCGGTCTAAATACCCTCGTCGACGACTTTGTAGAGCTTGACATCAACACGAGGACGCTTGTCGAGGCTATGGTTCTGCAAGCTGCTCGGTGGGGTGATTTTATAGAGTGCTTCACCACGTGCACATGGTACGTCACTCCACACGTTCTTCGCCCTCACATCGTCTCAAGTCGTTACTCCTTTCCTTCTACTCCTCTTGTTTATCTCATCTTTCACGTCTCTCTTTCCGCTTGGGGGCTGTAAACCACCAGTCGCTGACTCTCGTAGCCTCCTCCTCCTCCTCTACTGCCGTCAACTCCGCACCGTCGACTCCACAACCATTCACCCCAGCACTTCCGACGTAACCGCCCTCAAAGCCATCGCAGGCCTCAACTTCACCATCCGTCTCATCGCCGACATAACCGCCGACTTCAACGATCAACTCGCCCGCCGTCCCGGCCTCCTCGCCCCGTGCTCCCCCCTGACCCCCTACTCGGCCTACCACTGCGTCATGGTCCTCGGGAACTTCGACCGCGTGATCCCCGATGCCGACGCTAGGTTCCACGCCATCTACAGCTCGCTGCACTTCTTGGCTAAGCGATGGGGTGTCGCGGGTCAGCTCGTGAGGCGTGTGGAGGCGTTTCTTGCCGAGATGGACGATGACTTTTCCGTACCGTGGAGTTTCATGGCTGATTAGGAGTTGGGAGTCGTTCACTTTGTGCGTGCTGAGACTGAAGAATGCGACGGTTGGTGTTGTAGTTGGCGTCCGGCTCCGGTTCACATCCTATATACCCTAGTGCTTCTTGGATGAAAATAAGGAGTACTTGAGATTACTTGGTACTAGTTGAGGGGAGGATTATGCAATGCATGTTTAACGAGTCACGAGTTTGATGAGCATCGCAAGCATTTTGGACAAAAGTTGATAGCTTTTTTAAATGGCTACTGATAGAAACGGGGGGGAAACCTGAAACACGACTAGCTCAAATAACGAAGCACCGCGAGCTTCTATGTTGAGGTTGACATAAAATACGTCGCCCATTCTAATATCTCGACCTCCATGATAGAATCTATGCGCAGCGCCTCAGGACAAGATTTCCTCCATATGAACTCCTTTGTTGGCCAGCGTCTCCAGTAATTTCAAACCAAGTAACCAGGGATATCAGTAAAATTCCAAAATCGTTGAGGTTCCGTTAAAACTCCGCACACCATACTCGGGCAGCAACAGCTGATGTTGCGTAACCAGAATGCAAGACTCAAGGAAAATGTAAAGTAGCAATTGCCAAGACCCAAAGAAAGATGATTACGTTCCAAGCCTATGCGGGAACTTAAGGGGCACTTCCAACAACAATCACCAACAACATGCCGTTCAGAATGCATGACGCAGTAAAGGCAGCTCCGACTGCCATTCGATAAGCAAGTGACATCGGGTCGTGTCGGTAGAGCGACATGCCGAGGCCGCTTCCCGATGAGAAGAGACTTGCCATGACGCCTATAGTGACGCCTGCGTCGACCTCGACGTGCAGCTTGTGCTTCCCAGTGGAAATGAGAATGCTGGAAATAGCCAAGAGCAGGAAAGAGACTGCGAAGCAACCGACGACACCCCTGGAGAGCACCGTTTCGCGGTAGCGGTTAGCCTGCTGCTCCCCGACGCTGGGGAGAGCGTAGTGAGTGGCGTATCCTGCTGAGGGCAAACCGTCTGAGCTGGCGTAGCCTCCCTCTACGTCGGATTCGCCGCTTGAGCTGGTGTTGAAAGTATTGTGTCCACGGGGCTGGTGGTCATAACCAAGCAGTGGCTCTCGCTCGGGAGTTTTGCGGATCTTGAACCATCCCTTGGCCAACTTCACGGGCTTCGTTAGGATGTCCTGCACGTATTGTAGACCGGGGAAGAGTGTATCGTCCTCGGGGTTGATGTAGATGGCATACTCCTCGTCTCCGTTCTCGCTTCCATCGTCGTATTCGTTCCAGTATTTCACCTGCTGCTGCGATGCGTGAGGTGGAGGCAGAACCTTGAAGTCTGGTTGCTGTGCCATTATAGGAGATATACCACTGTGCGCAGGAGAGCGAGATTGCGACTGTGATAGTTGAGGTATAGAGTTTGGTAATGATTCTGGAGAGCTGGGCTCGCTGAAGGCCGGGGCAGCGGAATGGAGGAGATCGGCCAGCTCGTCGCATCGCTCTTGGAGGGCTGTGAAGTCGCGGCGGGTGAAGCTATCGTGATCGGAAAAGATGTCTTGCTGAAGACGCGCGCCCAACGTAGCTGAGCCGGTCCACTTCTGTACGTCGAGGTTAGACGCCAAAACATGAGTTGGGAAGGCCACCTTTCACATACCTTGTACTTCTTTATGATCTTCCGAAAAGCCACAACCTGAGCGTTGACGAAACGACCGAGTGCTTGAACCTCATTGCAGCACTGGAGTAGCTCTCGATCATACTTGGCGAATCTCCGCTGTTCCTTGAGCGACGACTGAGGCGTGTGTTCGCTCTGGGGCTTGTTGATCCATCGATTGATGCTCCTTGCTAGAAACTCTGACGGTTTTTTGTAAGCACATGAACGTGGTCGCGTGCCTATGAGACACAGTGTAACTGCGGGTGGCGACGTACCTAGCCGTCGTGAGATCTCGTCGGCCTTGCTCGTAACGAAGAGATGAAGGCGTTCGTGTTGGAGAACAAGCTCCAAGTAAAGGGCGTTCTCGAACCTTTCGAGCCTTTCGTCCCGCTGTCCTGGAATTGCCATGGCCATGGCCTGGTCGCGGGTTGTGTGCACCTTGATCTCATGTTTGAGCGAGTTGTAATCGAGATTGTCTGGTAGGTAAGGTCACTTCGTTAGCCAAATCCTTCAGACAGCTTTGCGGCATGTGTGTTTTTGGAGACCTACGAAGATTCCATTCTGGAACGGATTCCCGCTCCAAGAGCTTTCCGAACTTCATGACGAGGTGTCAATTGACGGTTCAAGTCACCGATACGGTGCTATGCTAGTAGAGAAGAGGAAGAGATCCAATGAATCCTCCTCTTCTTGTGTCCTATCGAACGTCTCCGTCGTCTGGAGAGCAAGCGATGGGGATTCGGTGCGCAATTGGGGAGCTTGAGCGTTGGTGAAGGGCCGGGCAGGCCAAGGATGCGCTGCGCAGTCGCTACTAAAGCGGGAGGTGCTAGAGGCGGGAGCTGGCTGGATGATAATGCACCAAAGGCGGCTCGCGAGAAGAGCTGGAGGCGGCCAAGGCTGTACTGCTGGCTCAATTTCGGATTGGTATGGCAAGCTCTCGGAAAGGAAACTCGAGGAACTTGCGCTGGGCACGTCTATCGGTATTTTCGGGCGGTGACGTATCGAAGACAGCACTGGACAGGGCGTATGGTGGTGGCAGCGTTGGTAGTGGAGAGCAGGTGTCAGTCACCAGGGAAACCTCGGGAGGAGGAGTTGCTGATGAGACCGATGTCTGAGAGAGAGAGCAAAGGAAGTTTCCAGCGACGATTATCAGATCGGCGAGAACCAAGAACAAATCGAAGATGAAAATTACAGGACGAAAGCCTTTTAGCAGTAAGTTTGAGAGGGGAAATCCCAAGCTGCAGGGTGGCGCAAGTGAGAAGTTAGACGGACTGGGGGCTCGAGAAGTTAAAATCTTGGTCTGGATTAGATGTCGAAAGAATCGAAGGTTGGGAAGAGAAGAGCCAAGGAATCGCGGTGCAAGCACGGCAATTGCGTTAAGACCTCTGCCTCTTATAAATTATTTTTACTTTGAGGTAGGGCAAACAGTCTTTTTACCTTGTCATTGCTGCATATGTTTCCAGTACCTCAGTAGTCCAAGGTTCTCCCGGGTCATTAAGCCTTGCCCAATCTGTTGCAGAAAGGCTTGGAGACGGTTGGTGCGCTCACCACCAGCACCTTGACTAGTAACCATTGCCTGGATGAAATTCGGGCCCGTATGCAGAAGTCGCCGCATCGTATGTACGTCAAGATCCATGGACTTGTTGTTATCAACGCCCGCGACCAACCGCATCCACATCTCCCCATGCATCTTGTGCTGCAGCGACCATACCCCCGCCTAGCTGAGCAAGAAACGACTGGATTGACGAGTTTAACTGGCTGCGGATCACCGGCCGCCGGCTTTTAGCTTGACGGATGGGGCGGGCTGGAGGATTGTCGCAGTGAATTCACTAGACTAGTCTGGTCGGTTCATGACTGAACTGGAGCCCCGCTGGTAGGAACTTTGGCTTTATGTAACTGCAGTCTGTCCTGTACGCTCGGCCTGGCTGCATGTGTAGGGTTGATCCCTTGTTCCTCTTGCTTGTTGAGGGCGCATCCCTGTGGAATCAGGTCAGGAATTTAGCTGTACGCGCCTCTGATAACGTAGTCGATGCGCAGATACGATCTGTGCCTCTTCCTTTCGCAACGATAACGACGCTGTAAACAATTTGACCATATCCGACTGGGGCGTGTGCTCTTGAGCTAAACCCAATCGTAAGTCGCCGCGCCTCCGAGCGACGGAGCACCGGTCTAACGCTTCTTCCCTGGTACATTGAAATATTAAGTCGGCCAGTCCGCGTGCTCAACCGCCGCACTAAAACTTTGGCAACTTGTACGGACTACAGTGCTGTAAGTTAGTTGCAGCACATTCATGGCCGTAAGGGTCCAGTTAAGCTTCGAGGCTTGCGGCCCTTGTCGAGTCGTGCTTTGGTCCGCCCTGGCCGGATACCTTGTCCAGTTGGCTCGAAATTCCGACATGACAGCAGAAGCACTTAGAATAGATGGCTGTGTTTTTTTAGGCAGGTTTGTGCGCAGCCGGTAGAAGAGTGCTTGCTCGCCGCCGCCGCAGCAGCTGGCTTGAGTCTAGAAAGTCGATCACTGGATTCATCCCGGTGCGACGTTGATGAACCCTACCTCTGCACGTCATTCTACTATATGTTATGTACTGTACTGTAGGTATCTTAGCCTGGGTCAATACCGATTTGTCCGGCTCATCGACGTCCGTTTCGCTGCTGTAGCTTCCAATTTCGTCTAGTTTCTGCAGCATCTCCGAAGGCGCTGCAATCCCTGACAATACGAACATTCTCGACCAAGTGTCTTATCTAGACTAACATAGAACATTGTTCAAACGTGCGAGCGCCCCATCATAACGTGAGAGCCCCATCGTAACTAAGTGCTATATCCATACGAAGGATAGCTCAAGCCTTTAGCAGGCCCATGCAAGATAAGAAACAACATGCTGGCCAAGTTAGTGCGGCCTTAGTGCGGCCCTGAACGAGCTCGGATGGGGACGTAAATCCTCTCTAATGATGATAAAAACCCGGAGCGTTGCATGCCCCGGCTCGAATTTCGTCACTTATCAGTCTTGTAAGAAGAAGAAAAAGTACACTCATTGATGCGCTCGGTGGAGGGTGTTATGTGTTATGGGTACAGATAGCATAGGCGAAGTTTCACGACAGGCATGCCATCATCTCGTGACCATGTATTGGACAGTGGGCGCATTGGCGCATGTGAATGTGAGCGTCGAATATGTATATGCGCTCACGTATCTGTCATTTGGTGCTCTTGTCGCAAGTACTGCAACTCAAACCACTGGGTGGCTCCTCTGGACAAGGCACGAAGGGACGTTATGCTTGCCTGCTCCATACGCTCACTGTTACAGTACAGCAGCGTCACTAAGCCTGTTTGAGCCTTCTGGGAGGCATATCCGTTGGTTTCCCCCTGTCTTCCCGTCGACTCTTTCCAACTGTCGCGAGTCTAGATGGCAAGCATTGATTTTAAATCAGCCCGTTCCTCTGGTATGTCCAGCCTCTACGCACCCACAGCATTGGACCCCAGCACTCTGTTCATAAGTCCTGCCGTGCGGCCCCTGCACGTTGCTACCTTGGTGGCTGCAACGACACGTGCCTACCTGCCTCTCCGGGCACAAGGTGGGAGACTACTGTAAGATGTCACTTGCCGCAATGCTGTACTGTAATTCCACACATCGGATGACACAGGTTACAGTACTGGAAGCTTCCTGAGTGTTTGGATGCGGGGTCGTCCTTTTCTGTAGCTATCGTCACCCTTTACTACCCACACGACAGACATCAACTCCAGTACTGTACTACCTCACCCTGCTTGACGATTCATGCAGCAGCAGCAGCAGCAGCAGCAGCGGGCAGGCAGGGCTCGGCTACAAGTGCTTGACTTAGGTAAACACGACGCTGCTGAACTTCGTAAACCCGCTGCCGGTAGTTCACAGCTTCAGCCCATCGTTGCTTCCAATGATCAGGCAAGCTCCACATTATTTACCATCAAAGCATGCAATCAACCCGACCCAACTAGACGGCATCGTCGTATTTTTCCTCATATCTCAAGCCCTACCGAAGAAAAGTTCGCTCGTTGAGGCTTCGACAAGTGGCATAATGGTAGTGACAGAGCCCCGGCCCACACTGCCTGCACCAGAGACCCACAATACCAGGATCTGAATCTTACTGTACTGTACGCAGGCAGTTTTGTTTATGTTCTTCTGCTCCTGACTGGCACTGGCAATTTTATCATATCGAGCCGGCTCACCCTCCGGGGAGGAAAGTAGCATCTTGACCCCAGCGTTTCCCCGTCCCCATCGTCGACATCCACAAACCCACTACGTACGTCGACCCGGACCGGAAGGATTCCGAGAACCGGAGAAGCCAGGGTCCTCCTGCACGACCCTAGACCAGACACAAGCTCACCTAGATCCAATCTTATTGAGTGGCGCCCTCTTGGTCGACTCTAATGTCAACAACGACCCCCACCAAGCAAGCCCAAGCCTAACGGAGGAGCACATTCGCCGGAAAAAAAGGAAAAACGGCCTTCGGTGATACAGCCGACATATGGGAACGAGATTCACGGAGACTCGGCATAACTGCATCTTAGCCCCAGGCGGGCCGCCATGTGCGACACGAAGCCTGATATGGCGACCGAAGCCATATACACCTAGTCTCGATACACCTGATATGGATCCAGCACTACCCTGCTGCATTCGTCGTACGCTTCCTGCAATGTGCTTTTGTACGTAACTTCCTCGTGAGAGGCCACTCGACAAGGTCTCTTCGAATCCAAGGCCGTTCAATGTACCTCGCAATATGCTAGAAAGAACTAGCGGGAGAGAAGGGGGGGGAGTCAAGAAGGTGGGAAACACCTCCGACACCTTCGTGTTCCCTGCTGATCGAGAAATACCCGTGAGATCTTCATAGCAGACCAGGAAACGCGGCAGGAACCCTGTCCTGCAACACAGCGCATGTACGCCTTTCGCTGTCAGTCACGCGATCTCTTTCCCATCTCTGCTTGCCAGAAATACAGAAGTACCACGGCCCCTGTCAACCCGAGGTTCATATTTTGCGAAGACAAAGAAGAACCCTGTGCAGAGTCCAGACATTCCCCACAAGCCATGTCGTGCGCAACACAATGGAGCACCTCCGTCTAAATAATTGGAGACCCCGACTAAGGGAGGAGGGGTCTTGTGCGTCAAGAACATGGTGTAGATTTGGGAATGAAAGTACTGTATCACAAGGGTCTGTGACTGCCATGCTAGTTCCGCCCAACGTTGTTGGGCGACTTGGTCGGTAGAAGATGGTTCGGCAAGCATCAGGATGCGAACCAACATGCTTCCGCGAAAGTTGCCTCTCAAATTCAGCAGAAGTCAACACCAAGTTCGGACGACGACCCGCAACTGCATGAGAGATAACGGTCACACTCATGATCTGACTCTTCAGTTTGTTGGGACGGCAGCGGCAACTGCCGGCATACATGTAGCACTGTCCATGGCGCATCCACTAAATACTGGTACAGATTCCAATTCTCTATCAGTTCGAATGCTAGCAGGAGATGAGATGCTGCATAATATATACGAACGCGTTGCCATGATGTCACTGTGTCATAACAGTCATCAATCTACTAGAGTAGTAGTTCAGCCTAGGCAAAGTCCTCGCTCATGGTATCCAAGAATGCTCTAAAAAGCCCGTTTACTTCCAACGCCAAAAACAAAACAGAAATCCCAAACAATAACAAATGTCAACCCGCTCTTTGCAAGTTCTCGGCTTTTGCCACGCCTTCGCTGTATCAAATCCTGGTCTCAAGAAATTGCTTTCTCCAGGGCTAACCTTCGAGGGCAGTAAAACAAAGTCATTAACACAGTCCCTTATTTGACATGGTCAACCTTCTCCATGGTCCATAACCTTGGCAACCTCCACAACCGCGATGACTTCGCCTTTGTCCGTTACTGCAAGAATTGACTCGTGGGCGCACGAAAACTCATCGCTGTCGCGGTCCAATGCCGACGTCTGCATTGCGCGCAACAAGTCGCGTGCTTGTCGCAGTCCAGTTTCCGCCGCCAGGGATAGCATTTGTGTCGGAGACATCAGAAGACCCGGTACGCTACTTAGGGCGCGTGAAAGATCCTGTCGGTCGAGGTTGCGAATGCTGCTGGGCGAAGCAACTCTGTCTTTCACCCGAACCCATCCCGATGGAGAGTCATAACCTGCCCGAAGAAGATCGACACCAAGGCACTCATCATCAAGTGCCTTTGCGACTGGAATGTCCATCCATGGGATGGCGATATCCTTTATCATGGAAGGTTTCCTCGCAGCTGCGCCAATAGCGCCGCCGGGATGGTTCTTCGTGAAGACGGCCGATACACTGGTGTGCAGTTCCTTGGCAGTGGCGATGGCAAGTGCATCACCGAGAGCCAAGGCCACCGTTGTGGATGTCGTCGGTGCCGATACACCAAAGGACGTCTTTTCTGGCTCCGGGATAGGAGCCGGTAACAGAATCGTGTTAGGTCGGTGTCGTATGAAGTCACACGTTTCAGGAGTTGTGTGGGATGTCAAGAGGATCACTGGGAGTGTTTCGTCCAAGTGAGGCAGCATGAGGAGAAGCTCCTGCGTCTTCCCCGAAAAGGTGATGAACATGAGCGTGTCGTTGGACCCGATGATGCCCAAGTCACCGTGAAGAGCTTCGGTCGGGTGAAGGAAAACGGCAGAGATGGCGATGCTGTTGAATGTTGCCACCAGTTTTTGGCCAATATACCCAGACTTGCCTACGCCTATCACTACGAGCTTTCCTCCCCTCTCTTTCTGCTCTAAGATGGCTTGGACGGATCTGCTGAAGCCCTCCCTGGCAAGCTCATCCGTCTCATAGAGCCGTGTGATGTTTCGCAGCGCCAGAGCCTCGGTATTCAACACGTGCATGCCGTCGCGCAACCGTTGGTCCTTGACCTGTTCCTCCTTGCGCAACTCATTATCAAGACTGATGAGATCTATCGGGTCGCAGAGCACCGGCTCGGGCGGGGAGATGGACGGCGTCGGGGGTGAAGGAGGGGGCATCGCCGGGTACTGTGATGCGCCGAGCACGACAACTGTGCTTGTCTGCACCGGGCCGTGGCCACATTGCGATATACCAGCCATGAGGACGTGTTGGTTTGGGCGTTTAGCAGCTGGTGTCTGGTAAAAGTCTCCGAACCTTTGTACCTGCGACAACTGGTCGATCGTATCCTTGACGCTGATGGTAGGTTCAAAGAGCATTCGACAAAGATCGCCGTATAACTCTGGTGCAATAAGCTGGGCTTCGACTCGAGTGGTTCTCGGCCGCAAGACCGGTCTCTGCCTTGTTGCGTAGTCGGCGTCTCATGAATCGGAAGGTAAGATGTCGATGATGCGTTGAACAGCTCTTGTCGATATTTTCACACCAACCCGCCACGATGCACAAGTGGGAAATCAAACCACTGGTAACGAAGCTGGGGGCAAGAGTAATAGTGAGCGACTCCGCAACAGATGCAGAAACATCAAGATCCCCGCGAGATAAAAGATTGGGCATCTCCGAACTATTAAAGATGGAAATCGAAGGGTCTAAGATGGCGTGCCAGGCGCGTCTCATTGGTCGCATGTCCGATTCCCACGATAAGTGGTGTCCCGATCTGGTCAAGCCGCGGGCTCCCGAGTGGATGCGGCGATAGGGTCGTTTTGGAGCCGTTGCGCGCGCGCATGCCGTGGTGGCAGGCGTCAGAGATATTTTAGGTTTTTCCTTTGGAGTTTATTCGGAAGTTCTCAATGGACGACGCGTTAGACTAGAGCTCTCGCACAGGTTTGTTCGCCACGGATCACCCTGAGTCTCCAACTGTCCAACGCCCACGAAGCCTGTCTTACTCTGCTTTGAACCTCTACCTGAGTAATCAACCTCGACTGTCCACCATGCTCGGCCTTGTTATTCCTCCGGTTCGGATACTTGGGCGGGGACTTTGATTGCGAGCTTCTTCTGCTTCCGGCATAGTCCGTGAATCCATGATGGAGCTTCGACAAACCAGAGGTCAAGATTCTGGTGATGCTGTGGATCAAAATGGATGACGCAAGATGCGCGATGGCCGTGGTCGTGCAGCTACTCTCCGCATCTAACAAGGGTTTTAATTAAGAGAGTTCTCGATCGATGAGCGGTCAGTATCTACCCGAGCAGTTTTGCTGTGGGCATCGAGAGGCTTGGATGTTCTGAAGTGAGGACTAAAGTATCGACTGCATCTGTATTCCCCGACCCCGTTATCATGTGTGGGTTTGGAGCAGTGACCGGGCTTGTGTCTTTGCTTGCTCAGAACACTGTGACTTGGGTAGTAGCAAATTATAGATCAATTCCAATAGTTCGGGAAGCGATGTCAAGTTGAATCGTCCAAACGGTCCACGTGGCTATCGGCGTCTCTATCAGCGTGAGTTCGACGCTAATTTCCTCTTGCGTTCTGTAGGGTAACTTTGGGAACACTCGACATGATGCTGTACGACATTAACTGTATATGGCTGTCTTCGATAAAGAAGAGTAGTTGTATCATCTGTTCCAGAATAATATGCTGGGTTATGAACTTAGAACTGATCGTCTGGTTTTTCCCCCCGCTTCTAATTGATCGTGATGAAGCTGTTATTCCCCCCAAAAGCTGCTGCCGAAGTTTCAAACAAGTTGCAGATTCAAGAGTTAAAAAAAAGCCCTCCATGAACATTGTACACGGGCACACAAAATTACGAACAAGGTTCTCGACAGCTATGTCGCAATGGAGCTTGGTAGACGACTTCTCTGAATGCAACTCGAGTCTGAGACCTGCACTCTGGTCCGTAACGCGTTGTCTCAAATGCGTATTTGCTACGAAACATAAACTTGACACGAATTCAGGTCGAATTCAGAGGTGTATCTATAGCCGATGCCACAGTAAGCAGTAGGATTATGTATGCGATGGTCGAGACCAAATACCTACCTACAAGACTCAACCTCAATTGGAACTAGATACCCTGGAGCTTTACCAAGAATCTTCTTGATAACCGGGCTGTCTTGTTCAGATAAGAACCGAACAATTTGGTCATCGAGGTGCAATGCATGTCAGGGAAGCTGTTACATCAGTAAATGGTTGAGAGGGCAGCGCCTTTGGGCTTAGTCCACCAGGGATCGCAACTTGTTTCATTAGTCTGAAAGGGAAATACGAGAAAACGATCGCATACTTAAAGTCTGCGGATCTCCCAGAGTGGCGTTCAGGGGTAAATCGATAGCAGCAGTACGTATACCATCTACACAGGGAGCACAAGGGAGGCTCGAGCTGGAATGGGGATCTACGAGAACGATGTAGAGTTGCGAAGATAAAACTTGGGACACTGCTTCAGACCATCTCAAGCTGAAACAATCGACAAGCTCTTCTTAGCTGCTATTCCCTCACGAAGCAGAAGAAGAAGCAACAGGAAGGGAAACAAGAAGATGATTCAGGGGACAGACGGGGCTACTACTCGATTGAGGCCTTTCGAGGTCTCTAGCGTACTATACTACGTACGGTACAGGTACAGTACGGGCTCGCTGTCACGGATGCTACCTGGGCTGGAACTAGAACTAACTTTGGTCGATGAGTTCTGCATGGTGGAGGTGCGTTTTCACGATAACTCCCCACCATACAGAGTAACCAAGTTACTTACAGCTGAGTAGGTAAAGAGTCTAGACTTGGTCAACAGCTGGACTGTTCCAAAAACCCACAATCCGTAATCTTAACGTTGCGGGATCTGGATCGTGTCCAACTCGGCCTTTCTCCACATGGTGACGTTGCCAGATGCCGGCGAGAGGGATTCGCGATGTACGAGTCTCAGGAAGATGGATGCATGTAGGTAAGACGGCTAATTGAAACCAGGCAGATAAGGTGTCATGTACTCACTATACTGAGGCAACCCGTGCTTACGACACTCGCGACTTTTTCTTCCTTCTTCTTCTCCCCCCCCCCCCCCCNNNAAAAAAAAAAAAAAGCAAAAATCCAGCAACAGAGAGAGACCCCTTAGTAAAACGCCGGCTAATGAATAATGACCTCGCATCTCGTCTCCTTAGTCCCGGGCCACGCAACACCATCAGATGTTGGACGGCGAGCTATTGATATTTGGCGCGGGGCGCCCCAGCCCCTGGCGTCGTAAGCCAATAGCGGTATGGGCCATAACTTATAGGTGGTCCACCTAGGGGTCTTGAATCAAGTTTAGCTGCAACCCGGCACGGCAGCGCGTTTATCTTGGCTTACGATGGTAGGCTCACTTTTTACTTGCTTTGCTGGCCGTTCGGTGCCAGTTCGTAGGGGAACAAGGGACGAGCCAAGGCTCTGGTGAGCTTGTGGGTGGATACTAGATACAAGATACAGTGATTCCCCTGCCAGAAGCCATGTACTTTGGTGATTAATCACTACTAGTACAGTTGTAGTAGCCCGTATCTCTCTAACGCTGTAACGCGTACAAGCGCTACTTTTGTCTCTCCCGAGTCCCGCTACGCGCCGCCGCCCTTCCGCAGGAGAGATGCCAGCCCGCCCATTCCCTCTAGCCTGGTCTACTCTAGTGTACTAGAGACAGGCTCCTCGACTTGCTGACATCGCCTCTTTTTTTTTTTTATTCCCCTTCACACTTGTTCAGGATTTTGGGTGGCTCATATTTTCTTTTCCTCTTCCTCTTCGTCTTCTGTATTGGTTTCCACGCCGTCATCTATCTTGCTGCTTGCCCTCGCGGCATCGACTCCCCCATCCCCCATGGGTTTTGACCTGAGCTCCGTCTGGAGCTCTCCTCGAGGATGGAAGCTACTTGTGCTTACTATCCTTGGTCTGACGCTGCTGCTCGCCTTGCCCCTTTACCAGCTCAGCGATGTTGAGCCTGGCTCATATAACTACAAGAGCGTCTACGACAACATCAGCAAATATCTCGGCGCCGACGATACTGGCTTAGTCGGCGATGTGACGACACCCGATCGCAACGCGACAGGAAACGCTGACGACTCGCCCCCACCCACCGAGTCCAAACAGAAAGACAACAAGAGCGAACAGAACAAGAAGAGTGGCGAGGACAAGAGCAAGTCCAACCCCGAAGAAGAGCAGCTCTTGGTGGACGACGGCAACGTCCCAGACCCTGAACTACAATACGGCGACGACCAGAAGGGCAGCAACGGAAAAGGCGACAGCGGGAAAGATGAAAAATCCAAGGAGATTGCGCCTGATAATGCGCCAAAGCCCGGCGACCACTGCTATGGATTCCCGAACACCGACGGCATCATGCTCGTCATGAAGACGGGTGCTACCGAGGCATTTGACAAGCTCCCGGCGCATTTGCTCACAAGCCTGCAATGTCTGCCCGATTTGCTGCTCTTTTCTGATTTGGTAAGTCGCATGATTGCAGGGACGTTCGAAAAGCGAGCACAACGTGCAAGTGGCGTGATGGCACATTCCAAGCGATAGATACACTTTGCGCATGCGCATCGGTAATGCACGTTGGAGGTTGCCAATTGCGTTTGCAGCCGAACGCTATCCAGCAAACTTTCTTACCGTATTTCAATTGGATTAGCTAACTCCCCGAACAGGAGCAGCAGATTGGCAAATATCATATCCACGATGTCCTTGGCGGAGTCAAGAAGGAGGTCAAGAATGGCCGCAAGGAGTTCGGCATCTACGACGCCCAAGTCAACTGTCCCGTCTCTCAAAAGGACTGCATGGGCGCATCGCGAGGCGCTTGGGATCTTGACAAGTACAAGTTTCTTCACATGATCGAGCGTACATGGGAGATGCGCCCCAACAAGGACTGGTACGTCTTCGCCGAGGCCGATAGCTACATCTTCTGGCCGAACCTGGTGCATTGGCTGCGTGAGAGGGCAAATGCCGATGAGCATCCGTACGTCGGCAGCGTGGCTCTTCTCAGGAACACGCCCTTTGCGCACGGCGGCAGCGGCTACGTTATGTCGGGTGAATTGGTGAAGAACATCACCCGGATTCCCAATGTCGCTCACAAGTACGACGAAATTGCTACGCACGAGTGTTGCGGTGACTACCTCATGTCGCTGGCTGTCATTGAAACTGGCCGAAAGGTTCGCAACCTGCACCCGCTGTTCAACGGCGAGAAGCCAAATACTCTGCCATACGGAGAAGGCCAATGGTGCGAGCCTCTTCTCACGATGCACCACATGAACCCGGAGGAAGTCAGCTTGGTGTGGAATTACGAGAAGACGAGAAGGTCTGAGGTAGGTAACGTCACTCCCGTCCATGGGGGTCACTTACTCACGTTTTGCATAGGGCATTTTGCAAATCAAAGAAATGTACGAGCATTTCTTTGCCCCCAACCTCGTATCGAAACGCAACGATTGGGATAACCTGGCCGATTCTCAGTGCTTCCTCGCAACCGACGAAGAATCACAGAAGAAGTATAGCAAGGCAGAGAAGAAGAATGCAAAGGTCGAGGAGAACAAGACTCCCGTGGAGCGCCTTGCGCACCTGAGTCCAGACCAATGCTCCCTGGTCTGCGAAGCTGAAGGTCTCGAGATATCGGATGTAGAGTATGCGAAGTTGGGGAACGATACCGAGCGCAAGGCATTCGTCCGATCGAAGTGGGAGGAGGCTTCCAGAGATGCCAAGTTCAACCTCAAGCGCCGCTGCTTCCAGTGGCGATTCCACAACAACGCGTGTTGCATCGCTCGTAGCTTCAAGCACGGCAAGGCGCGCAAGGAGGACAAGGCGGAGAACAAGTACACGAGCGGCTGGTTCGTCCAAGGCATCAACAAGTGGATCGAGGCCAAGGGCGATTGTGAGCCAGCGTGGAAGAATCCACGATGATCAGTTCCGACAATAGGGAAACGGTTCCGGGTGCGCTTTGTAAAACACATTCTTTCTTCCCCCTTTCTCTATTCGTTTATTTTCGGCGATGGCGTTCAGGTCAATTTCTTTTGGCATAGTTATAAACAACACCTCTGGACACGGGCAGTCTTTGGGCAAGATAGTTCCAGTTGGAAAGGGACATGTAGGGCACTGGGTGGGCGGCTGGTTGAGCTTGGCTCAGCTATGATAGGGAAGGTTGGATGAGTGGTTATGATTGTTTAGATACTAGGTAGTATCAGTTCCTTGTGATCAAGATACCAAAAAGACAACTTTCCATCTACTTCGTTTCGTACGATAAGGCCGAGTAACAACGGTATGGTCGATTGATGGCAGTTGGTGGTGTTTTGAAATGACGACATCAGCCATTCGTTACGCCTGTTAGGTTTCCGAATGCGGATCAAGGTTTGATGCCCGTTCCACTCACAGCAACCAACGGGAGAGGCGCATGGACGTTTCTACAATGACATCACAAATTACCCGCTGCACCAGCAGCAGAAGAGCGCCTGATGATGAACAGTCCAGAAAATAGTCGGAAGCCATTTGAATAATTAGCGACATGTAAATCCTGTCTATCGGATCTCTTTTTAAACGTTCGTGTAAAAGTCTTGTTAGTCTGGATAATTACCACCTTGATCATATACATATCTTCTCTTGATCCTCAACCGCCCATCGCTCGCCGTCGTGTAAATAAAATGCTCTTCATCTCCAACTCTTGGTATCATCGTTTATAATAATCAGATCTTGTTCTCGTCTCATCGCCGTCTCTACCGCGTCCCACCACACCTCGCATCTTCTATGCCTTCTAATCTAAGCAGCGGCAGACACCTGCTTGCCTCCGTGGCGCCCGCATCGGTGAGGGTTCTTCGGCGAAGGCATGTAGCAGTAGGACTTCGCCTCAGGATCCGCGGGCTTGCCGTACGTCTCCTTGATGGAGCAGTACTCGTAACCTTCACCCATCCACTCCTTGAGGTGGCGGTGTAACTCGCAGCGGTAGATGCCGCATTTGCGACAGTACACCTGCCCCTTGACGCGTGTCCTCTCCAGAGCATCGGCCTTGGCCTTGGCCTGAGCTGCGTCGTTGCGGCGCACCAGAGGTCCCGCGCCGCGCCACGCCCACTCCATGTCGTTGGGGCCGGAGTACCGGCTCGACAGCGGTACCTTACCGTGTAGACGACGGTGGATGGCGTAGAAGCTGGAGTTTGTGAGACCTAGGCAGACGCTGTCGATGGGGTCGAGCTGGTCAAATACGTCGTAGATCAGCTCGGACGGGAGGTCGAGCAGCGTGAAGTCCTTGGATGGCTTGGGCTGCCCAGGGACCGGAGGTTCCCAGTCCATCACGGAGTAGGAGCGTCGCGGGGGAGGAAGCTTAGGTCGCCGGGTGAGTTGGGATGTCTGCTCCAGGGCTTTCGGCTGCGGGTCTTGCGTAGGGAGAGGGGCATTCTCGGGGATGGACGCCTGATGCTCGATGCGTGTCGTGTTGGAGTGGGGAGCGATGGTGTGGGAGGCATCCTCGTCGTTGTACTCTGTCAATGACCAGCCTCGTCGGGGAGCTCGCATGAGGCTCCTCTTCTGGTTTAGTTCTCGCATTCGCTGGGCATGTTCCTCGCGCGTCATGTGCGTCGACGAGTCGTTCCTGGTGAGGCTGGGTCGGCGGGAGGTCTGCTGTCCATTGGCCGTCTCGTGAGTCGGAGTGCCAACCGGGGAGAGTGTGGGATCGGCCAGCACCTGAACCATGATGAGATGTGCGAAGGGCGGATATGCGCCGATTCGGGAAGCAACGCAGTAGAAAGTTTATCTAGAAATCGCTAGGAGTTTGCAGCTCTTCCGGGATTTGAATGTTGAAGGCCTTGGAGCCGATGTTGTTTTGGGTGGTAGCGCGGTTATGTCAATGTGGCATTTATCGCTTTGCTTGCTGATAGTGGTAGACCGACGTCGTTTATTAAAGAATCGAATTGCTGAATGGTCTTTAATACCAAGCTCATGTGCTAGTTACGAGTCGGAAGAAGCGAGAGAGGAGGAAAATAAAAAAAAATCATTCCTCGCAGTAGATTGTTTGATGAAGCCGAGTCAAGCTCGGAGGTGGCGACCGGTCCGTTATAAGGGAATTTCTAGTTCGAGGTGCTTCACCGTAGCCGGTCGGACTCCGACGTTAAAAAGTGGGTGGCGTGATGGCTGCCAGCGCCGATCGGGGTCGAGGGAGAATCTGTCCAGGGGCCGGGCACGCTTCCACACCCTTCAAAAGCTACTTCACCACCACCAACTGTCATAAATCCAACTCTTCCCCCCTTTCTAGAACTACAGGAAACAACATCAATAAAGTCCGACCTGGACGGAGCTAACGCTAGTGCGAGGCACAGAGTCCTTCTCTGGTGGGATTGCCCCGTCCTCGTCCAAATTCCGGCGGCAGACCATCCAGTACGGGCGTAGCCGATGGTGGTTTCTTCTTGCTTCCGCTTCCCACGCCATCTTCCTGACTCGACGAGTGAGGTGTGGTGTGTAGCATTCTACGTAGTAATGCGCAATGACCGTGCTCTTCCCCTTCTTTCTCTTTCAAGTAGGTGGGCAAGGCGCTGAAACGTGGTGGTCGATAGATGGAGTGATCTGCCCGGGCCAAGGAGAGCCATGACGGAGATGTGAAACTTACTCACGCGACACTGCCTTGATATCATGGTTGACGTTGACCCGTTGAATCGAGACGGGGTACTGTACTGTACAGAGCACAGTGCAGCAGGATCCCGCGCTTGGCGGGCGTTTCCCCAGATTTGAATTCGTGGACTCTCGTGATTCTGGGGGAACTACGGATGGTCCGAGCCATCACCGCCCGGCCTAATCCCAAAAGTCTGTCTGTACTTGTTGGATGGAAGGTTCGCGACGGCCACGACCAGAGTCACGTCATTCCGGAACAATTAACCTCTACTGTAACCTCGTTCCCTCACCGCAACAGGCTAAGAGAATTCAGCAGGCGGACTGCCCCGCACAGAGCGGGACCGATCTCCAAACCAGGCTTATCAGGGGTCCTCACTTGCGTCTGTGAACCTCCCATCTCCACTATCTTCCGGCCGGCTCGAACGTTGATCATGACCCATCGCTCGAAGATGCCAGAGGGGTGGGGAAGTCACCTTGAATCTTCGAGATATGCGAGAACGAAAAAGAACGAAAAAGAATATGGGCTACTACCTTCTACCGAAACGAAAAAAAAAAACGCGGCTCTTCATCGGAAAACCTGACGTCGGCTTATCGTGGGATGCATCATGTATTGGACTCGGCCAGCACAGATGTGAATCACGCTTTGTACCTGCTTTCGACTGGCGCTTAACAAGAAAGACCACCTGCTTCAACCGCATCCAACATCTTCTGAACGTTAGAAATTTGTGTTGGTCTTGCACGTTCTCAAGCCTGATTTCAATGTACAGCAGCTCGTTACTAGGCTAGAACAAGCGCCCCCCCACT